>BCNH02000002.1:4157765-4221245 GCA_001662345.2 Metrosideros polymorpha var. glaberrima
AATACCCTTGGTCAGACACTTTTTTGATATGATAAGGACCATTCAGCCTTTTTTTTTTTTTAACAAAGTTCACTTTATGCTTTTATTTGAGAAAATGATAACACTTTAAGCATTTATTTGAAAATTTCCCAAAAAAGAATGGTTAATACCACAAAAAACTCAAACTGCACATTTGTGATAAATTTACCTTAAACTAATTTTTTTATTACTAAAAATTCCAAACTGATACATCTGTAACAAATTTACTCCGAACTTAATTTTTTAAAATAATAATAATAATTTAATTGATTTTTTTTTCAATTAGTTCATTTTCTAGCAACATGGCTTAGTTTATCTACTCCGATGAATCCCAAAATTTTGGGTAAATTTGTCGCAAGTATACCAATTTGGAGTTTTTTATGGTTAAAAAACTAGTTTGAGTTTTGTCACAAGTTTATCAGTTTAGGGTTTTTTGTGGTCAAAAAATTAATTTGTGATAAATTTATCACAAGTTTTCAAGTTTTGGGTTTTTCATGATAATAATCAAAAAAAGAATGTAGAAGCAAGATTGTTTACACTTAAAAATAAATGAAAAGCACTTTTCTTATTTCTCATCTAAACTTAATTTTTTTTTAAATTTCAGAAAATAAAAAAATTATATATAAATTTACGCATCGATATTAAAGTAATATAAAAATTCATGAATTGCAATACATGAGATTTAAGAAATGAAGATTCACTTCAGAACAATCTTACAAGTAATCAATCAAATCAAACATCAACTCCATCTGTCACCAAAAAGGTTGACAGCCTCGTTTTGCACTCAGGCTGGGTTTGGTTTAGCATTTTCAATGAGCTTTTAGCCTTCAAAGCTTCTTGAGAAAATGCTGGGGTATTTGGCAAGCAGTTTTCGATCAAATTCTAGCATTGGAAATACTGAAAACCAATGCTGGAGGAAATAACATTGAGTTTTCAATATTTGTAAAGCTGAACCAAATCCACCATTAGTATGAATTTTTTAGTGGCTCGGACGATTTCTACCTCGTACTTTGCAATCTAGTTAACTAACAAAAGAGACAATAAAAAAGAAGAAAAAATTGTTACTTTGCAATCTTCAGCCATGACCCTCGCCCAGCCTTGCTCATACGAGGCCGCCCTCGCCTGTGGCCGTCAAGGCGAGGGACGGCCTAACCTTTGATCGACCATCGAGTGAGATTGGCCATCGGCAAAAAGGAAGGGAAAATAAAAAGGAAAAAAATGAAAAAAAAAATGAAAATGTAAAAGACGAAAATGCCCTTAATCAAGTCATTCTTAAAAATAATGAGGGCACTTTAGGTAATTATTTGAGAAAATGATAGCACTTTAGGCTTTTATATGAAACTTTCCCAATTTACAATTAACCTTATGTTTTTTTTTTTCATCAAACATGAATTCTATTGAAAACTTTCACTAAATTTTAAGATCTAAGGATGGCCTTGAATTGTTTTCCAATCTAAAGATTTAAAAAATACTTAATAGCAATAAAACTTGAAATAATGAATTGGCTAAAGTTAAAAAGTCCAACTCAAATACTTACGCGGAATTTTGACTACGTTCATGTGAAATTTTGACCATGCATATTAGAGATGACAGTGATTCTAATATCATGTTAAAAAGTTTAACAAAAAAACTTTTCGCTGTACGAAAAATGGCGTATACTCTTTACTAATGAGAGCCTATGTAATGCCCGATTTGATTTGGACGCACCCATTAAGCATCTCCAGCATAAAAGGTGGCACGAACGCAGCACAACGTCTTCATCTACGAATCTGCAGCTCTCTCCATATAGGAATAGTCGGTGCCCAAAAGCACAAGCCGACGCCGCCCCTCGGCGACACGGCTCGGGCCCTCGACCCCGATCCCCGAGTCGATTCTACTCGAATCCCTGATCCCCAAGAATCAAGCCATGCGAATGCGAAACTATTAATCATGTGAGCCTCACGTGAGGGTAGATTTTCGAACGGTAAAACGGGCCTGACGGTACCGGGCTGGTGGATCCGGGTTTAAGCAAGTGTTTCTCTTATTCGAATTAACATTGGATCATCATCATCCTCTAAACTCAGTCCCCCAAAACCCTAACGGGGCGAGCTATATAAACTCGCCTAAGCACTCGCCCTCGCGCCTCCTCCTCCCAACAACCAAGTCTCTTCCTCTCTCCGCCTCCCTCGAGTCCTCCTCCTGCTCACAGAGAAGAGCGACGCCGCACGAAGGCCGGAGAAAACCCTAAGAGAAGAGCGGAAGATGACGGAGGGACTCCATCTGAAGGGCACGATGAGGGCCCACACCGACATGGTGACGGCCATCGCCGTCCCGATCGACAACGCCGACATGATCGTCACCTCCTCCCGCGACAAGTCCATCATCCTCTGGCACCTCACCAGGGAGGACAAGGTCTATGGCGTCCCCCGCCGTCGCCTCACCGGCCACTCCCACTTCGTCCAGGACGTCGTCCTCTCCTCCGACGGCCAGTTCGCCCTCTCCGGCTCCTGGGACGGCGAGCTCCGCCTCTGGGATCTTGCCACCGGCGTCTCCGCCCGCAGGTGATCATTTCTTCTTCGCGTCCGCATTGAAAGTCTTGTAGCATTCTGTCTATAGCGTTTCAAGTGGGCGATGGTTTGGTTCGTTCTGTCGGTGGATCTGTGCTCGATTGAGGGTCTGAGTAATCTGTCCTCTGGTTCGGGCCTGTCTGGTTGCTTCACTTTCGGAAATGGTGAAAGTTATGTTCCGGAACTGTTGGGTGCTAGTCTATTTTGGATTGAGTTGTCTTATTGCCTTAATTAATCGTGAAGAAATTGTTTCCATGGTATTCTAGTGCCAAGTGACTCTCTTCAAGTTGTGTAGTTCTTTTTTTTCAGTTTGATGGGTTTATTCTCTGTAGACAGTGATTGTACTAAGCAGATCTTCATTGATGGTGCAGAGAGTAAAGATTCAGATTCATACGACTGAGTTTTCTTTGGCTAAGTAGCCGCCTTGCTCACACTAATTTTGGAAATTCTTGGACATTGATTTGATACTCATTCCTTTCAGCGCTCTGTGAAATTGACTTAGTTTTATGATCCCTGAGTTGTGAGTGCTGTCCTGATTATATGACTAAAGAGCACAACTTGGCTCTATTTGATTCTGCCGTAGGTTTGTGGGCCACACTAAGGATGTGCTCTCGGTGGCCTTCTCCATCGACAACCGGCAGATTGTATCGGCATCTCGTGACCGCACGATCAAGCTCTGGAACACTCTGGGAGAGTGCAAGTACACCATTCAGGAAGGTGAAGCTCATTCTGATTGGGTGAGTTGTGTCAGGTTCAGTCCCAACAACCTTCAGCCGACCATCGTGTCCGCATCGTGGGACCGCACTGTGAAAGTGTGGAATTTGACCAACTGCAAGCTGAGAAACACCCTGCATGGGCATTCTGGCTATGTGAATACTGTGGCCGTTTCTCCTGATGGGTCACTTTGCGCTAGTGGTGGCAAGGATGGAGTGATATTGCTCTGGGACTTGGCAGAAGGGAAGAAGCTGTACTCGTTGGAGGCTGGTGCCATAATTCATTCACTTTGCTTCAGTCCAAATAGGTATTGGCTCTGTGCAGCCACGGAGAACAGCATTAAGATCTGGGATCTAGAGAGCAAGAGCATTGTGGAGGACTTGAGGGTTGATTTGAAGAATGAAGCGGATATTACTGATGGAACTATGGGTGCTATGAGCTCAAATAAGAAGGTAGATTTTTCTACAGGCTATGCTTTGATATTTATTATCTCCATCCTCCAGCAACATTATTGCTTGATACTGTGTACATCCTACCCTACCTTATATTGGGGACTGGTTCTTCAGTTTCTTTACTCTCCTGATACTTTGTCTGGAAATATGTGTTGCAAAGAACATTCGAAAGATGAGAACACAGAGGTAGTTGGTCTGTAACATCGATGCGGTGTATGCTCTATGCTGCTTAATCTTATTTTTGCAAGGTTTCTGGACTGTGTGCCAGGCATGACCAACTGCTCAATAGTACTCAATAGTACATATCTTTCCTACTCCGCCCAATTGGAAATTAGTTCATTGGTCACTCTTCTTGACTTTGTACGCTGGAATAGGTTAGATGAATTCCTGTAAATCTGTTATTTTTCTGCAGCTCAGACGCCTTATGGTCGTATATTCTCGATTGAGAATACTTTGCTGCATAATTGGCATTTCCGCACGAGGGAATTCTTTGATGTATCTCTGCTTACTTGGATACCTGCCTAAGTTGATTATTTTTTGGAAAAAGATACAGCTTAATTGGATCATAGTCTTGCATGCTTACTACAATAAGCTCCTCACCTTAATCGAACTGTATGATTGTGCATGACTGCTATTATTTCTTCATAGAAGGCATGAATTTTTTGGTATTCATAGGAATGCTAATTATCGGATAACATTCTGCATGGAAAACTGCAGGTCATCTATTGCACGAGCTTGAACTGGAGCTTTGATGGAAGTACCTTGTTCAGTGGTTACAATGATGGCGTGATCAGAGTCTGGGGAATCGGGCGTTACTAAGGAATTTTTGACAATCACTAGTGCTGAACTGTTTTTCAAAGATTTCGTTTATCGTCTGTTTATTTAGTGGTTTAAAGAACCTTTTAGGATCTTGTTCAAGATGCCTCTACTCTTATGTTTAGTTGGAGATGATTTGGCCTTTGGGAAGTCTTATTTTTGAGAACAGAGATATAATACCTGGATTTACGGTATATCCATTGCATGTGGTCTTCTAACTGATTTACTTAGGGCTGCTTGACGCCGAAGGTGGATTGAGCTCTTCTCCTCTCTACCACCAATCTCATGGCAGAGATGATATTTCGTGGAACCGTTACATCACATGACAGCGACACGCAGTTTAACAATTTCAAAATTTTATCGCCATATCATTGCATCGTGTCTACTGTGCGAGTGATAAATAGAGTACTTTTCCCTAGTAATGAGGAAGTACTTTCTTGGACTTTAGGAGTATATATAATTGCATTGTATTCCTTTCTGATGTTTTTTCGTGGATTGGAAAGGCTTTTTGGATGATATGAGGGATGTGGCCATAAGGCATTTGAGTGTTATTGAGAAGCCATCTCCTGAAGCCATCGGGCAAGGGTAGCCGAGCCATACTTTAGGCTTCGATTATTTAGCTGAAAACATATTTAAGGGAAACATTTTTCATTTTTCGCTTTTGGTTATGTTAGAAAAATGTTTTACTAGTTAATAGAAAATCTAAGCTTAAATTTAGGAAAATAATTTTCTCCTTAAAAATTAGAAATTATTTTTCAAAATATGACTAGGTATTAGTGCTTGAATTAAAACTCTATGCTTGGGTACGGTAATCCCAATGCTGGTTCAGAAATCTCCAGCGCTCGGACTCAAGTACATGGAAGTTGGCCAATGACACCCTGGTGCTGGTGCCTAGCGTTTGTGCCCAGGTCCATAGAGGTTGAGCTTGGGACCGTGGTGCCCATACCTTGGGCCCTCCCGCTCGCGCTCAAGTCCATTAAGGCCAGGCCCAATACCTCAGCACTCGAGCCTAGGTCCACAAAGGTTGAGTGTGGGATCCCAGTACATGGGTTCGGATCCCAACACCCGAGCTTGGGTCCACGAAGGTCGTGCTTGGGACCCAGTTGCTCATGCCCGATCCCCGACGCCTTGGTTAGGGTTCATCGAGGTCAAACCTGGGACTCTGTGCCCATACTTAGTTCTCCGACTCTCCATGCGCAAGTTACTAGCGCTTGAATAGTGAATGTCCATTTAGAAAAATCAAATCAAATTTCCACACTAAATGACGCAAATATTTTTCATGTTATTTTCAGATTTTAGCCAAACATAAAAAATAGTCATTTTCTTGTAAAATGATAAATAGTCATTTTCTTGTAAAATGATTTCCTAAAGAACATTTAAAAAAAATATAACATGACTTTCTTGTCTCACACTTGCTATGAGAATCCAAAAAATGTCACATGACTTTCTTGTCTCACGCTTGCTATGAGAATCCATTGACACTTGTCACAGCAAATGATTCTCTCTTTTAATTTTACATCCAAGGTCGACATGAGCTCACGAAGAGAGAGAGAGAGAGAGAGAGAGGGGACATGGCACAGGTCGTGTTGGAGCCAAGTTGCTAGTGCCTGGTGGCAACGGGAGAGCGAGAGCAAGGCGGAAGAGAGGGAAGAGGAGATGCTTAGAGCTTAGGCTAAAAAATGCGTCGGGTGCAAATATGACTGATGCTGCTCTAAAGATGAAGCAAATGAGTAGCCAAATTCCTTTCAAATCACAATTCAGTCCGCCCAAAAAATCACTACAGGCAGCGTCAGGAAAACTTCCTCGCACTTTACAGGTTGACATCATCAAGTGCATTACACCTTTTCAATTTGGCAATTGTTCGTCGCATCTTCTTCGGACCGCTTAGAAATAAGAATTAAACCCTACGTGAAGCAAATAAAAAGAAAAGCTACTAGAGCGGCTTATCATAAACTTAGAATTCGAGACCAAGCTGGATGCAATCCGACTAACTAACCACACTGTTCACAAAACAAAAAGTGCCGCCTGTATATATTTCTCGCGAAACGTATATTTTATGTATGTACATTTCGCTGGGGTTGCCCTGACCAAAACCGAGAAACTATGGCGCAAAAATGCTGATTCTCGCATATTCATTGAGATCCCAAGTGCCTGGAATGATTTCAGCACAATTACTGCACTGTCACCCTTACAGGAAATAGGAGATGAGACAAATTTAAGCTCTGTCAAGAATCATATACCTGCACTTAGTGCCATCAGGAACGCGCGCATCCAAAATTAGCGGATCTGACCTTTTACTAGGATCCGAGGCCTTCGTGGTTTTGATATCCTTATAATATAGCATACCCAAGACTCTTTTCACATCCGTCTGCTCATTCTGAAGCAGACCAAGAATGCCCATTCACATCGGATGACAAGTGCGGGCTGCGGCCCCAGCTGGTAAACTCAAGGTCTCTTCTTCATAGACTTATCATGTAGAAAGCACGCCAATGTGATGTCACCATCCTCACAGTCGAAGGCCAGATCATTCCTCATCTTTTCTCCGGTGGGTTCCCCAGATGAAGCATGCCTGTCGTTGACATCTAGCAGATTGGGTTCCTCGCCCCTATATACAACATCAGGAGGCATTTGATCTACATCAGCTGGCATGCCATTTCCTTTGCTCGATGTTCGAACGTCTTTCTTCTTCTGTTTCTTGATAAGCAAGCTAGCAAGTGTGATGTCGCAGTCATCTGTATCTGGAACTTGCTGGGAAACAGGTTCATTCCCAGTCATTAGCTGTTCAGGTCCCTCTTTCTCACAAGAAATTAATACTGATTGTGACCTGTTGAGTTTCTCTGGCAAAGCAGGAACACGTTCAGAATTAGAGTAGCATCTGTCAGGAGCAACATTTCTCTTTCTTCTTTTATACGTCTTATAATTTCTATTTTCCTTGGAAGCAATTAATTTCGCAGCGACATGTTCCACTACTTCATCACGGTTCACGTGAGAATGGCCATCTTTTCTTGTCTTCTTGGGTCTCAAATACTTCTGAGCACTACAGGGAGCAATATTTACCAAATCCATAAATTAGACTAAGATGGGTAGTGAGAGAAGTTGCCAAAGAAATATGTAGAGAGAGCTAGTCCCTACTTAAGTGGAACTAAGTTGAGAAGATTTACCGAGAAGCGACATTCTTCTCCTTTCCTGTCATAATAGATGTGTCACGTGCTTTGATGTTTTTGCCCTTTATCGTCAATGATGATGATGAATCTGGCTGAGATGATTGCTGATCTTTTGAGTGTTCATTATGGTCGTCCTCTCTTAGACGTGCACTTGATAACTTTCTCTTCTTAGAAACGGTATTATCTCTAGTCACTCTCTCATCCTCATTGCAACTAATTGTTTCCAAGGCTTGCTCCAAATCAAGTAGACTGTCGAATCTTGGTCTCTTGTTCCCTACTTCCTGGTCACTGCACGAAGAAAGCATGAGTCAATCAACAGTTAGTAAGAAAAACTAAGATACTGATAAAGAAAAAAGGTACTCCGGAAATTTTTGCGATCTCTATTTAGTCTGATCTTTTTTCTCTATGAACTACACTTTGAATAAAGAAAAGATCCATACTTACCAAGTAACAATTTTCTTTTTTCGTCTAAAATCGGACATCCCTTGCACTTGACGATTTCCACCGTTAGCCGTGACTAGCGACATCGGATCCAGCTGACATGATGAATGATCTATTGCATGTCCATTTGGTCTACCCTCATTTGAATGCAGTTTTGTGACCTTGTTCCTTAACAGAGAACCGTGTTTTGCCACTGTCTCATCATTTTTGCAGCTGGCCTTTTCCACAACTAGATCAGACTTAAATTGGGGTTTCTTGGAATCCACCTTCTTCTGAACACTGCAGGGAGAATATACATGAAACCAAAATTAGATAAAGAAAATGTCTGTCATGTTTGGTGGACATCTGTGCACTAAGGTGCGTACATGTATTGCTCACATAAATATATGGTTGTTAAGTTAAATATCTGTTTTGAGGAAATGAAAAACGAAAAATTTACCGAGAAGAGATTTTCCCATGTCTTGCTATACCAGAAAGACCATTCACTTCACTGATTTCACCATTCGATATCACTGATGTTGTTGAAACAGGCTGTGACGTATGATCTTTAGCTTGCTTTTGATGCCTACTCTTTCCTGAGCATGGTTTTGTCACTCGTGTCTTCTTTGAGGAGCCATGCTCAGCCAATTCATTGTAATCAACCTCATCGCAACTACTTCTTGACACTTGCACAACATTTGATTGATTTGCTTTTCTTTTCCTTCTGGACCCCACCTTCTGTAAAACTCTGCAAATAGGAGAAAATAACAAACTAAAACTAACAATACTGACTTTGACAAGGGACGTTCAGTTTCTATTTTCAAGAGAATGAGACTGACAAAAACTATTCAAAGAATAAAAAGATTTTGTGCTGCAGTTGTCTCTGGGATGCAATGATGGCTAACTTAGAAAATCTTCATGTAATTACCTCAATCCTGTCTTCTGTTTCATTGAGGGATTTAGACAATCTGGGTCAGATACAAAACTTGTCATCGGTAATGGGAGGAAATCACCAGGACCAAGCGCAGGGCGCTCCGACTCTCGATCAACAAAGTTTCTTACCAGAGCTGCTTTTTGTACTTTTCTAGCTTCCCGCAATATAGGCACTTCATGTGGAAACAGTACTTTCCATCTCCTACTCATTGAAAGGAGCATCAAAGGCAAAAGGGAAGTTAACTTTAGCTGATATATGCAAAAATTGCACAAAAACCACATGATTATCCATAGAACTACAAGTATGAATACCTTCTGCACTGATTATCAGTTCGAGGAGCCAAACATGCAGCAATTTTGGACCAGCAATATCCATGTTTGGCTATTGCTGCCTCCAACATGGCATCCTCTTCAGGTGTCCACCGATTCCAATTCAAAGATGGATCTAAAGAATTGACCCATCTGCAGTCAGAAAAAAAAGGTTTTTTAGATGCTGTCATATCAAAGATATTTAAAGTGAAATTAGGTCAAATCTGTACAAACCTCTCTCTACACTGTACTTGAGTCCGACCTGGTACAAAATCAGCTATCTTCATCCAATTTTTGGGGCCAAAGAGCTTCACAGCTACTCTCAAACGTTTGTCTTCATCTGCAGTCCACCTACCGACCCTTTGCCTAGCAGGATGAAGAGTTTTCTTCCATCTGCAAGTTTCATGTTCACATATAAACAACCAATATAATACACAGCCAAATACTGAAAGCATGCTAATGAATTCAAACAGGCTCAAGGGGCTTGATAATTAAAATTTGCATCATCTCCTTGACATAGTTGATAATTTTCCAGCCAATTTCCTAGTCTGAAAATCGGGATGGACATAGAGTAACATAACTGCTGGAACTGACATTTAACACCGTGCTAAGTGAAGATAAAACAGACATGTCGGTTCTTTGGATCAGTTAATTGCAGGAATGAAGAGCAATATTTCAGACTAAGAAGCACATGTAAAATGAGAGAGATTCACAAAAATTACATTGGGCCCCAATATCAAAAGGGCATAACAGTCCAAAAATGTTGAGAAAGTGCCCCAATGTATTGGCCCAGAGAAAGTTGCTACAGCAATATTTATAAACTTGGAAGCGACAATATATCAGCAGCAGCAATTCCACATGAGTTTGAGGTCTCATCCGTAATGTTCTGGGACTAGTGCCAGTTCTGACCACCCAACAGCCTCTATTGCTCTCAAATTAGACAAAGGTGTGCGATAAGCTTTAAGGTTATAAGTAAGGAAAATTCATGCAATGTGATGATGCTGCTAACAACCAGTAAACAAACCTAAAACTCTCAACTATAAAACAGTTTCTGAATGGGAAAACTTTTTTGAATAAACACCCTTCTCATGTTCATAACCACGAGCAAGAACACCTTTTTACATCACTTCAGCTGAATTGTCAGGTTTTAGTTTTAAGACAATCCTTCTTTATCGCTTAAGTTTCTCTGCAGCTTTGTCATATTTTCCTCTCTTCATTTAAGAACTCAATATAGAATTAAAGTGACGGGTCAACTGACATGGACAAGATGGTAAGGAAAATTTGACAATTACTTAGAGAGTTATGAATTTCCTCAATATGCGATCCATTCTTTTATGGCATAGAAAATACTTTACCAAATATTAATTCAGAAATCAAACAGCTGAGAAACTAACCGATTGGAGCATTGAGTTCCAGTTCGTCCTTCCAAAGCAGAAGCAACAGCTTGCCAATCGCTCTCACCAAGAATCTCCACTACAGCACGAAGCTGAGTGTCCCCATCAGGAGTCCACTCACTTTTCAGTATGCGAGTATTTAAGCTCCTTTGATAGCGGGCCAAGCATTGAAATGGCGTTCTTTTTGTCCCTAAAGATACTGCTACCTCAAACCAATTATTTATCCCTTTTTCTTGGATGAAAAACAAAAGATGCTTATCTTCTTCAATTGTCCATCTGCCGTGATTGATCAAGGGGTCTTCCCAATTCAACCATCTACAGTTCATATGAGCAATGAGCATAAGAAGCAATCCAATTAACAACAGTCATCATGGCTCAAGGGAAAGAACATTGTAATGTCCCACATAAAAGTCACTGATCATCAGTTATGCACACTGCATGGTAGACCCGCTGAAAGATTCTCAAATTGCTTCACATCTCTAAAAAGTTCTGATATGCTGGTTACAAGTGCTAAATGGTAAACAGTTTCTTAAGTTATATACAGTTTTCTAACAGGTGTTATATAATGAGTTAATCATTGTGTATCTACATGGCTAGCTTTATGGTGTAGCACAGGTGCTCAGCAGACAATTAGCAAAGAAATTCAAATGGAATTAGACAAATCACACTCCACATCACTTTATGTACCTAGTGCAGAAAAGGACCAACTCAGTATACTTTATACTATAGAGGGGCTCCTTCTTTTTTTATCCCATATATCAAGAGTTATTCAGATTGATTTTTCCTAGGTGAGATAATTTCAACCTGTACCCAATCGTCATCTGTATCACCATTAGAGATTGCACAGAGTCATCAAGACAAAACAAGTTAAAGTTACATTGGCCAAGTTTGGTAAAGATGGATTTCTGCAATAATTGATGACTCGAGTCAAATCCTAACAGCATCAGCATAACATCTCTGCTTAAAGTTTTGTAAGGCCAAGACTTGTGCTCTTGCAAGGATAGGTTTCAGTCCACATCTATTAGTATCAGTTGTCAATTACAATTTTAATAAATTCATTTTCAAAATAGAGAAGTTATCTACATTTCCCATTTCTACTCCTGTAAAATTTTAGAATGGTCTATATAGTGGTAATTCTTCCTTAATGATAAATAAATTAATTTAAATATATAATTGTCTGAAGCAATTGGTGTTCCTAAAAGTGGTGACTACGAAATCCAGGTGTGAATTGGCATTATAAAAAAAAGAAATTAATGTGTGATGTATAAAGGGTTTTTCACTTGACGCTTTAGTGTAATGTCTTCCTGACTTTTTTTTTTTGGTCGATAATCTTCCTGACTTCATTACCATGCATATGGACTCTTCTTCCAAATCTCAATCACAATCAGGCTCAGATCCATCTTTTTTCAAATGCAGAATTTAACAAAACATGCCGACTATCTTTTACTGAATTCAGAGTATAACTAACAAACAGACAAATAAAACCAACTATGCTAGAAATCCAAATGAAACTGCATGACAAAGGTTTTGATCGTATTACCTTGCCTCACACTCACCACCAGATCTACCCGGAATGTACAGGGAGGCCAGCTGATCCCAATTAACCTTTGGCAAAAATTCTCTGATACTTTCAGGCGTGATATCAAGATCTCTAATTGATAAAAGTATATCTTTGAAACCATATTGGTCTCCATCTGAAGCACTGTCAGCAAATGGAATCAGAAAATATCAATATAAACTATTAACTTAAAAAGTACAGTGAAAAAAGAGAAGAAGTTATAACTGCAGAGATGAAGTACTTATATCTAAACTGGAGGAAAGACCATACTCTTTTTGACAGATGAAAGAATGTATTTCCATATGCACCTAACATTGATCTCCTCAGTTCAGGGGTAGCTTTACTTCTAATATCTTATTATGGAAGCTATTTAAAATTTCATCCACTGTCAAAAAGATATATATATTTTTTTGGCATGTCATCTTTTGGCATTGTTGACACTGCCTGAGGCATGATTTTCTTTTGGGCTTTTCTTTCCCTGATCCAAAAAATTTGGGTGAAATAGATCAGTTTGAACCATTGGTTGCCTTTTTACCTATCATATCACCAACATTCTTTTTCTGAATGATATTCTATCAGACAAGCAGTGTAATTGCTAGATGTACCAGAGAGAAGAAAAAACCCAAAAACTCCTTCATAAGACTTCCAGATACTAGATAGTACTCAATCCTATCTACAGTTAGAGAACAACTCTACTAGTCAACGCTACAACATAAGAACTTAATAACATTATCGACCATCAAGATGCAGCCTATGTTATTCTAACATTATTCCCATACTTGAAAAGAAAGATACTTCCAGAATTTTTTTTTGGGGGAAATTAGAATGTTTCCATTGATAGCAGAATTGTTGGAGGCAATATATATCAACTCTACCAACAAATATTCCATACATTAGGTATAGATGCATATAAAGAACTATCCAAAAAATGGAACCAAGTGTAGGGATCTTTCCATAAACAGAATAGTTCAGCTGATGATAAAATGAACTCTGTAAATAGATGAAAACAAATGATTGTGAAACAATTAACAAAAGAAGTGCAGACATATAACTAAAGGCATAAACATAAGCATCTCACCAATTCATAAACAACTTTACCTAAATCGGTCCAAGCTAATTTGAAGCAATGTTTCTTGAAATTGTTGTTTTATTCCTTTTCCAAGATTTTCATTCTCTACCTCTGACCATTTGCTTCGCTGAAGTGAAAGGGGAAATCTTGTCAATGCCATTCTATAACTAGAGACACAGGAATTCTCAGCTGGCCCGTAATACATAGCAGAAAACTTTTTATCGTTGACCTGCAGAATCAGAGTGCAGCCAAATGAGCAGCTACAAATATCAAAACAATTAAAAACATTAATGCCACCAATCTCACCAGCTCCCTAGGACTGAAAGTACTACATCTGCATTAGTTAAGGTTGAAAAATGCTAAAGATCAATAATTAGAAACATCCTATCTACTCACAAGCTCACAGCACTTCAGCAGTCAAAAAGTAAGATTACAAAACTCAGTACCTTTGAATACTTAATAGTCTTCCGTGCTGATATAAGTTGAACACGTGGGTCCTTCTTCTGGGATAATGCCTTCCCAGTTCTTTGTCTGCAAGAAACCTGAAAATCTTTAAGGATTTTGACACGTTCCTTCAGCTTTTTGATCTCCTCGATTCTTGCTTCAATCTGAATTAACTTACTTCGAATAAGCTTCTGACAAGACCTGTTCTTCTTAAGGGCGTCAATAAATATCTGGCCAGATTTTGGGAAGGAAGAATATTTGGCCAGCCCTTGCTGCTTCTGAGCTGGCTGGTGCCACTCAATGAAAGCAGAAGGCTGGTGCTCATCTTTATTCAAGGTCTGATTGCTGTCATAAGTATCCTCGTTATCTGGAAAAACTTTACAACCACCAAAGATATTTACAGGCATGGCATTGGACATGCCACCAGTGCTAGATAAGCCAATCTTGCTGTTCTCAGTGTTACCTGCATATCAGATGGATATAAGCAACAAAAACACAGAAAAACATGCAAAACGGAAGTTCTGATCTGATCAGAGATTCCAAGAGGGTTGCATGACGAATAAAATCAACAATGTATAAGCAAATGGGCGCGTGAACAAACAGATATACCAACAGTTTGTAGATATCTCCATTTCCTAGCAACTCTTCCACTTTCTAAGGGATTCAAGCCCACGTTCTCCAAGCAAAGGGTGATTAGGAGTCTTTGTATAAAAAAGAGAGCTTCTTATCTCCACAATATTGATTATAAAGCAAAGGGCAAATCAACATGCCCGTCGTACTTTCACTTCCCTGTGCCGACAATTATAAGTTGTGTGGTCAATACCCTTTTCTAATTGATGGCCTACTTAACAAAGAACTTGTTGAGCTCATTGCCTAACTACACCAAGCAGCTTAATAGTCCGTCTAAAAGTATGAGATGATGAGAATCATCGTACTTCAAGTTCAGTTTTATAATATTTAACTGTAAGGAAAGGAGCACAAGCATACACAGATGTCTTCTTAAAGCATGATTACAGAAATGAGAAAGATCTTAGGTCCGCACTATCTAAACCAAATTATAGACCTTTTGACTTTATTAGAGATTTGAAACTCAGCTAGAGGAATCAGGTCAGTACCCTGTCTGCAATGGCCACAGAAACCTCGTTGTTCGGATATTCAGGATGTTCCGCAATCTAATGAGGACAGTCCAATCCATGTACTTACTTGCATCTTAACATAACTGGAAAAGTTAGCGTAACAGCAGAGAACAGCAGATTAGTTTGAAATTCTCTTCACTTAAGAAACACTGAAATTGCTAGTCATGTTCTCAATGCCCAACAACACTGAATCAAAGAGTCCTGCTCTTGTGTGTTTCCCATACAGCCGAGTGCTTTCTTCCCAACAATCCATATTGATCAGAACATTCACTGTCAGCAATCTAGAAGGTATTATATAGGTAATGGAAGAATGTTCTCAAGATGCTACTGGCTCAATGCAAAAACGAATATACTACAGATTCAAATCATTCATCAAAAACTGAACTTCAGACCTCAAAATAGGATTTATGCTCCTATTAACGCAAGAAAATGCGAGGTAAGAGAAAAGAACAACAGAATGCAAGAACAACAAACTCAAAGGTTTCGCATAATATGTAATCGAGCATATTAATGTGCGTATGCAATTCCAGTCGACCTCTTTCAGTGGGCAGAGTAACGAACATATTCCATTTGCCGCATCATATAAATATTTTGACAGACTTGAGACTACTTTGATCCACGTACTTCATCTAAATTGCTGAATTGTGTCATGTGCAAACCAATGTGCGACATGGCTTGCGATGAAAGCTTTTTGTGCACTGATGTGTTCTCGGACTTGCCAAGCACAAATGGTTTTACGGAAGAAAATCTCAACAGTTCGTATCAATTCGTCATCTTGAAAGGACGCCATTCACCCAAACAGCAAAGCACGCCCAAATTCTCATCGCATGACAGGGAACTTACTGTGATCATAAGCGCAGAACCGCTTCTGAATCGCGCGGAGCGTCTCGAAGTCGTCATCGTCCTCGTCGGACGTCGCCGCAGCCGGATGGAGAGACGCCAGGGGCTTCAGCGTCAGGGGATTCGCCAAGTCCGCCGAGAACCGCTCCTGCAGCCTCCTCACTAACCCGAGATCGTCGTCGTCGTCGCTGTCGGAATCCGGCGCCATCAGGTCGAGGCCGCCGGACCGGACGATGGCGTCGGCGGAGTCGGCGCCGGTGAGAACGCAGGCGCGCCGCAGGGCCTCCATGTCCTCGTCGAACGAAGTGCCGCCGCCGTCGCTGCCGCTCGAGACCTCGTCGTCGTCGTCGTCGTCGCCGCCGCCGCGGCCGAGACCGTGAGACATTCCTAGAGGTCCTTGGGCGGAACCGGCAGAGTTTGGGGAAGACAATGGAGTCTCGTCGGCGGCGTACAGAGGCGTCGATCGATGCAGGGAGAGTTGGGAGCGTGCGAGGGTTTTGAATTTTGGGGTTTAAAGGCTTTCGCTCTGGAACGCGAGCGGAGATCGGTGTGACGGTGGTGGTCGCTGAAGAAGAAGGAGAGGAGGAGGAGGGTTTCGGAGCCGACTTGAGAAAGGAGGCCCAAAACCGGGCCCACCGGTTCGTGGTTTTGGGCTCAATCACATTCGGCCCAACATTATTTTCGTCGTGTTTGTTTTTTCCCCTGCCTGCGTGAGATGAAATCCTATTTCAGTATCTATTTAAGTTGGAAAATATAGAACAGGCCCGCCAGGTCAAAATATTAGGGGTGAGCAACCGGCCCGGTTCCCGATTTAAAAAACTAGGAATTGGCCTTAATCGATACAATTCTTGATTCTACACTCTGAACCAGTCGATTCCACTCGGGAACCTGAAACTTAGAACTTGTAAGGCCAATTTTAGGGTTGAACTTGGAATCGAACTAGTTTCGAATCGGTTTACTCCTAATCTTAAGTAAGTTCTTTCACTCCTTTTTGAAAAAAGAAAATATTTGCTGAAATCGAATATGTTTTATAAATTATCCTCAAATCGAGAGAATTGTTTCATGTTTTGCACATGCATATTATATATAAAATAAAATTGAACAAAAAAGAAAAAAAAGCCTCGTATGGTTCCCGAGTTGACTTCGAGAACGGTCGATTGGTTTGGTCTCAGGCCAATTCCATGGCCAACAGGTCGATTCCCAATTTCAAAAATTGGGAATGAATCAACCTTAATAGGATAAATTTCAAGTTTCAAATCTAGAACAAACCATTCTCGAAACTAATCATCCCAACAAAATATGTATATTATATATTAAAAACTTGCCCATCCCGATAACGGCTAAAAAAGACAACTCTGAAAATAGTGGCGGAAAGAGGAGGCGCGAACCCCAGCTAAAATTTAAACGGGCGTCGCGGGTTTTCGTCCCCGAATATCCGTTTTCTCCTGTTCGCTCAGCTCTCTGTTAAGTCACGGACCAATAGAGCTTCGCTTTTCTTCTCGAGGCACTTTCCCCGCAACACGTGGTGCTTTCTCATTTGTCGGTTCAAATGAAGATCGTGACAGCCGCGCCTCTTCAATCTGAGAGCATTTTTCCTTTTTTAATTTTTTTAATTTTTTTACATTTGTTATCCTTCCCGCCATTTTCTCTGCTGTCGCCCCAGCTAAGATTGAAACCTAGGAAAAGCCACAAAAAAAAAAAAAAAAACAGGAGTCAACGGATAAAAACCAGCTTATAACAAAGGAGGAAAAAAAAAAAAAACCCTCCGAGAACAAGAAACCCGAACAAAATCTGGAGGAAGAACGATGGGAATCAAGGATCTTCTCAGGTTCATGAAGCCCTACATCGAGCCGATCCACATCAAGAAATTCGCCGGCAAACGGGTAACCATCCGACACCCCATTCGAGTTTTTCCTCGATTTCGCATTTCGAACGTTGTTGACGAGGTTCTTCTTCGATTCTTGATATCTTTTGCAGGTGGGTATTGATGCGTATTCATGGCTTCACAAGGGAGGTACAGTTTTGAAATTTTCTTGAGCCGTGTTCATCTCGTTTGGATGCTTGGGGCGGCTGAAAGATCAGAGCTTTTGTTCCAGCTTATTCATGCAGCATGGAGCTCTGCCTCAACGCGGATGGGGCTAGGAAGCTGCAGTTCTTGAACTATTTCATTCACCGAATCGACCTGCTGCGTCACTATGAAGTGACTCCTGTGGTTGTGTTTGATGGGGGGAGCATTCCGTGTAAGGCTGCCACTGAGGAGGAGAGACAGAGGTTGTTGGGTCATTGGTTACTCATATTTGGTTATGAATTCTCGCTTCGACGGTGATGGTTGGTGTATGCGGCCATTAGATCGCGAAATGTGTTGATGGATTGACTGTTGTGCTTCAGGAGAAGGAAAGGTAATCGCGACCTGGCCCTGCAGAAGCTTAAAGAGGGAGATGTCAAAGCTGCCTCGGAGCTCTTCCAGGTACTGACTGTCCATTCATTGACGATCTGGTGCTAGGTTTGATTAGGGTGGTTTATCAGTAATTGCTGCAAATTTTTGCTTAGCTGTCCTGCGATTAGTTTTATCAACAATGCATTCGGTGATGATGAATGGTCAAGTGCAATTAGTGCAGTTCATCTTGAGTTGACCCTCTTTTTTCATTCCCAATCGAATTCGATGTTGTTTGTGCTATAGCTCGAAATGAGCAGGGTGTTTCAGCTATTTGATGGGCCAACAGAGGTACAATTGACCTTGTCATGCTTCCGTCAATCGTCAATATACATTCTCAAGGCCAAGATACTCAGTATGCATTTAAAGTAGGCAATCTGAATGAGACTTTTATCATGTAAGAAACTGCTATAACTTGGGGATTGTCCATTTTGGCAAGTGAGTGGCACAGAAGGGCTAATGCCAACCATTGTATATGAATGTGATGTTGTGAAATGTAATTGTTAGTCTAAGAAGATGCAAGTTCTTTGACTTAAAGTATTATGTATGAAACCGAACTCCATCCACTAGCTTAAACTTTCATACGGACTGGAAGGGGTTTCTGAAAACACTTTATGCTTTATCCACCTAAAAGGCAAGAAAGTAGCCTGTCGCCTGCACAGTCAAGTTTTAACCTCTTGCTCATATGGATGGTGCTTGGTCTCATAAAAAAAAACACCCTATCTTTTGCAGAGAGGAGTGAATATTACCCCGTCCATGGCACATCAATTGATTCAGGTACATGATTACTGCACTACAGATGCACCTAATCATCTGTCATAAGCTCTCATATCTTTTAAGTTCAGAATCTGGGAGAGACCTAATAGAAATGAGTGATCTGAATCCTCTATCATTACTAATCTTGCAAGTCTCTCCATTGGTGGGTTTCTAGATATTGAAGACGGAAAAAATTGAATTCATAGTAGCTCCTTACGAGGCTGATGCACAATTGGCATATCTCTCAAGTCTTGAAGCAGAGAAAGGTGGAGTTGCAGCTGTTATCACTGAAGACAGCGATCTGATAGCATATGGTTGTCAAGCTGTAAGAAACTCTACAGAAAAGTCATACAAAGCGAATAAATATCCATCATTCTTGTTACGCCTTTGTGTTTTGATTATGGGTCTTGTTTTCTTTTCATCTGCAACACCTGCAAACAGGTTGTATTTAAAATGGATAGGTACGGCAATGGTGAGGAGATTTTGCTGCAGAAGGTTTTTGATTCCACAATCAGTACACCTTCCTTTCGAAATTTTGACATGGCATTATTTACTGGTGAGTTACTACCATTTACAGGCAAGTTTTGAATTTAAGATTGTGTTAATATCGTTAAAGGTAAGATACAAAATTTGAAGTTGAAGTTTAGCACTACAAAGACATGATTGCGTTTCCAATTTCGTTGGGCATTTTTGTGCCTGGTATAATTTTCTCCGAAAGTGAGCAAGAGTTTTAATTCTCAACGCTTCTTTGTGGATGAGATTTGTTTCCAAGAAAGAGGATCAATCTGAAAAAGGAAATGCTTCATGTCCCATCGCAGGTATGTGTATCTTAGCTGGCTGCGATTTCCTTCCATCTGTTCCTGGAATAGGGATAAAGAAAGCTCACTCTCTGGTTTCCAAGTATCGAAACATTGACCGTGTAAGTTCTCTCTTTGCTTCTCAAATGACAAAATGGCTCACTTATTCTCATAATTCCCAATACCCATATAGTCGAAAATGCATGTAGAGAAGTAGTTCTAATAGGCAAAACATGTCCTTTTCATGATTGTAAGCATAAGAGTGCAACATTATAAAGTTTGAAGCATGTATTTGTAACTAATAGCCGTGATAAAACATTAAAGCTTCCAGAAAAGTTATGATTAGACTCCATATCGGCTGTTTGTTACAGGCTTTATCAGTTCTGAAGCTTGAAAAGGGAAATCAGATGCCTGAATATTATATCAAATACTTCCATGAGGCAGCAGCGGTATTCCAGCATGCTCGAATGTAGGTGAAGCTCCCGACTAAGCATCATTTATCTGCATTTTATTGCAGTCCTTTTCATGTACGTACGTAAACTTAGTTTGCTATCAATACAGATATGACACTGTCACGAAGAAACTCAAACACATGAGACCTCTTTCGGAAAAGCTACTGCAGGTTCTAGATGGAGAGCTAGATTTCCTTGGACCGTATCCTATTTTTGCATATGATTATAGAATCATTCCAGTTTCATGCAAAGATAAGAACAGCCTACTTAAAAACTTGGTGGAAGTTCAGTGAGACCTATGAGCCCTGTTAGAGTGTGCCAATAAATGTAATCTTCTCACTTATCAAACAAAAGAAAAAATGTAATCTCCTTAACCATCAGTCATAAAATAGAGAAATCCCTCCATCAATAGCTATTGCAATTGCGGAGGGAAGAGTGGACCCGTCAAACATGGAAGCATTTGATATTTGTCAAACTTCTGGATGCCAAGTGCCTATAGACATCATACCAGCTTCACGTCAACTTTGGCAAGATGAGGCTACTGCTTTATCTGCAGAGAAAGACTGCTTCTTCGTCAACATCTCAAATGAATATATGAAAGCAGACTTCACAGGTGGACTTGCATAATGTGTATCTATCAGTTTATATATTCTTGAAACGGTTTTTTTATTTGCTTACCTGATTCAAGCAATTATTTACCATATAGGATACCTTTAGCCTTTTAAATTGTGCGTGAAAGGCATGTTTGTCACTCATACTTGTCTTGTTGGTTCACAATTGTGATGCAATTTTCACCTTTAATGACTGTATACTTTGGTTTGTGCATTTGCAGCAATGAAGGAGGAGCTTAACTTACAGGAAAGAAAGTTTAGCAATGAAGCAGCTGCGCTTTCGAGACTAATGTTGCCGCCGGAAACCTCCGGAGCTGTGGGGAGTGTGGCGGTTTCTGAAAGCGTGTCTTTAAAGATCCCTGACAACAATCCTTTCAATATAAGAAAAGCAGGTAAAATTCACTTGAGTCCAGTGAGTGGCGACGAAGTCTCCCTTCTGATAGACGGCGAAGGATTGGATTTGCTAGGTCCAAGTTCCAATGAAGTTTCATTAGACTTGTCTGAAAACAACCATTGCGTGAAAAGAAAACGGGATCAAATTAGCTTTGATATCAAGGAGGGTAGTACTGAACATTGTTCTGTATTGACTGAGGTGGGAAATTCAGGCATCTTCTGGAACGCATTAGCGTCTCAGGAGAGCGTAACTTCTACTCCTAACTGCAACTCTAGTGAAAATAGGCAAGCTAGACAGACAAAGAAAGTGAAAAGAAGTAACTGCAAGGGTTCAGAAAACAGGACTACTATATTGAATTATTTTTCTCGTGTATGATACATTAAAATCTATTTTTCCCCAATTGAGCTATTTTGATTCGAGACTTTTAAGTAAATTTTGTTTCACTTATTTTCTCATGAATCCTCTAGCAGAATAGATCAGAGCCATTGGCAACAGATCAATGTTAATCTAGAAGCCAGAATTGTATGGATAAAGGAGTGAAACTGCCACCGATTTTCAGTTAATTCTTAGTTTTTGATCATGTATAAGTTTACTCTTCTTGATTCCTTTTCAACTGTGAGTATGTCAGAGCGGAACTTCAGAATCACGAGTAGCCTTCATGAGCTTAAAACTATCCTACAAGTTGTCTGCCCTATAGCATTTCTCCGTGAGTGTTACCTCGGTGATGGACTGATAAGTAGATGCCAATCATTTGCACATCCTAACTATTTGCTAACCAGAGTGTTGGAAAGTCATCCTCAACTCTTGAACCGGTGCAAATTTACATCAAGAGTTGGCTGTTCATCTCTTTCCTTCTGATAACATACCAGGTATTTGTTGCCATTTTGCAATTCGAGAGAAGGCGCAATCTGTGAACACTGGTAAAGATTTCAAGGCCTCCTGCAATTGAACCCATCTTTTTCAAGATGGTACGAATGAAAACTGAACGTGGCATTTGTCATGTGAGCAACAAATCTGAGCTGTTTAGGATAGCTACGCAAATGATTTGGCTTTTCATTTCCTCCAGCAATGGCTTAACATCAAGGAAATCAACCGTTCTTGTGCCGTGCAATACCAGGATCCATTGACCGAATTATGTATTGTGTCTTTCCTGTGTTAAAAATTCTATAGCACAATCATAATGTTGCGACTTTTCAAATTTATGTTTATGAGCAGAGTAGCTAGACTGAATCTCCAAGCGTTTCTCAGTTCACGACCTTGCAAATTATTCACGCAACACCATTTCTTTTATTACATTGACGCGCCTTTGGGTCAAATTCGGGGTACCCAACCTTACAGTTCGTGATGACAAGCATTTCAGGGTAGACATCATTTATCCTCTTCCAAATTCTGAACCAAGGACAAAAACTTCATGTTTGGGGCACCTCAGTTCTTTTTTCTGGTGAGCAGCTGCTTGAACCAATAGGCTGACATTTTGGGGTATCTCTTGAGATTGGTATAGTCGATGTAGACAATTCCAAACCGTGATGTGTAGCCTAACCTCCACTCGAAGTTGTCGAGCAAAGACCATGCGAAGTAGCCTGCTACATTGGCTCCATCATCAACAGCCTTCTTCAGTTGGGTTAAGTAGCCCTTGTAGAAGTTGATCCTCGTAGTGTCATGCAGTCCTTGAGAAAGCGTGACATTGCCCGGATCGTCCATGCCTAAAGTTGTAACATAAATAGCTGAATTGTTAAGGACTACAATTACATGCTAGAGCACAATGCAAGACTAATTGCTCGGAGAAGTACCATTTTCGGACAGAATCACGGTGGGGTTCCCGTAATGCTCCTTGATGTACATCACAGCTTTGTACAAACCCCAGGGTACATTATAAAGCCAGTAAGAATGTGCCTGTAGTGATTGAAAAGCGACGTCGGTCACATGTAAATCACATAGATCAATATATAAAACAAATAGCATGACCATAATCCAAACTGAGTGAATGTACTCCTTACCTTTGGACCAATAGGCACTCCATGTCTTTCATCTGCAAAAATTTCAAGAAGATATTCTCTCAATACACGATCAAGCACAATAGAGAATAATGTACACTCTGTTCGACTATAATGAATGAAGTGTCTTACAGGCAAATCCGGCGTTCCAGTCTTGCTGATACCCCAGGACTTTAGCTTTCGGTTGATGTGGGTCGTACATGTAGTAAGCCGTGTATTGGTTAATACCAACAAAATCCATTGATCCCTTCACCATTTTAACCTCTTCTTTCGTGAATTTTGGCAGCCTGTCCCCGACAATTTCTTGCATCGTCCTTGGGTACTCCCCATAGACAATAGGATGAATAAACCTGCATAAAGAAGACGCGACTTTAAATTTTCACAATCTATGACTTCTACTGGTTGCCTTTATCGGGAATGCTACCAAAACCATGTAAATCTCGAGTTCTCAATGCAGATTGAAATGTGTAGAGAGTTTTTTTTTATCTGAATCCACCACACTGAAAAGATTCCAAATTAGTAAATCAAGTTTAAGCAACATTGATTGGCAGTACTTTGGCAAGTTTTTCTAAGATGTAAGTGGCATTATTACCATCCAACATGAAAGTCTCTTGCTCTTTGAGCTGCATAATTGTCGGCCTTCGATCTGGTAAGAGGCTCGTACCAAACGAAATCCAACAGAATACCAATCCTTCCCTTTTGCTTCTCCTGAAAATGCGCACACATTCACCATTCATAAACAAAGTCGAGCTCGAATAGAAACAGATAAACACTACTCCTCGGCCAGCAATAGCTTCATAGCAGAAAGAACATATAATAAATCATATTCATACTTGGTACTTTTCTCGGTATCTCTGAACTGCTGCAGCATGAGACAGGATCAAATGATGGGCCGCAATGTAAGGCTCGGTTGCTGAGTTTCCCTCTGTGCAGTTCCCATAAGCTTTTGAGCACCTCCCGGGGGCGAAGAACCCGTTATCATATCCGAGAGCAGCCACCACTCTCGGCTCATTGAAAGTCATCCAGTTCTTCACTCTATCGCCGAATGTCTTGAAACAAAAATCCGCATAATCGGCAAAATCTTTCCTGCATGGTCAATGTAGCCCCAGTCAAATCCCAATGTAGCCAAACATCCTTTGTTCATCAATTTATATAAGGCGCTCCTGATGATACTTACACTACATTGGGACTCAACAGTCCCTTATACTTCTTCTCTAGAGCCTCTGGAAGATCATAGTGATACAGATTTGCGTACGGTGTGATGCCTGCAAAGAGAGAGTCCTTTGGCTCATATATGTGCTCATTTCACAGCTTAGCATAACATAACACAATTGTCTTAGTAAAAGATATTGTGAAATCGAGACAGGTTTTCGAACTCCTTTTCGGATTCATTTCCATCTACCTTTCTTAAGCAAGTAGTTGATCAACCTGTTGTAGTAAGCAACTCCCTTCCAATTCACCTTCCCAGTTCCATCTGCATTATGTCAACAATCGCGTGTTACGTCAACTACTTGTTTGGCAGGGTCAGCTCCAAAGCTATAGGAACAAGAATTTTGCTATTACCAGGGAAAATCCTTGACCACGAAATTGAGAAGCGGTAGGCGTCGAAGTTCAGCTTCGCCATTAGATCCACATCTCCCTGTTACAGCATGACAGTATTGATGAGTGCCGGAAATATCTATTGGATACATCGCTAAGTGGGAGAAAAGAATAAATGTAGCAGGTTCATGTTTACTAATGCACAATAACGAACGGGAAGAACAACGCTAGGAGAGAGCTTGAATTATCGAGATATCACGTTCAACAGACCGTTTTTCTCATGAAATTGTCAAGAAGCGGGTCCATAAAACGAATAAATGAATGGACCATACATAAGAACTATAATATTTAACAGATATGAAACATTATGTCTGAACCAAAATCTTTTGTTCAGCCCTCAAGAGACCCAATGTAAATAATAGATTCCTTCTGTCTTACATTCACACGCCAGAACATCTTTGAAAAGGAACCATTTTTGTCCCATCTATGTATGCATTAAGAGCTCTTTTAGTCACGGTGTGGTAAGAACTTTACAAACAGATAGCGACAAGGAAAGAAACACTGACTTTGTATCGGTGGTACTGGTCCACTGAGACCTCCCCAGTTGCATTATTGGCCACAATTCCTGTACACATCACATGACCAGGACACTTCAACACTATAATCATCGACAAGCATCAACAGCAAAATGGGAAACCCAGGAAACTGTGATGCGTATCACGCTCTGAGCTACTGCGAGCAGGTTCGAACTCGTGACCTCGGGCTCGAAAAGAGTAGCACGTATCGTTAGGCCGCTACCTAGTGGTGCGTAGTGTAGTATCTCATTGACGACACCAAGGTTCAATGGCATTTGGAGTGAAACTACATTACCTTCAACTGTCATCATCGCTCGACAAAAGAAGATTTGATTTGAGAAGCATATTAACGGATGGAAATGATAGAACAAGTACCCGGGATTTTGACGAAGATGTCCCAGATGCTAGGCCCGCGGCCTTCTTTGTCGGCCATGCCTTCGACTTGATAAGCCGAGGTCGCAGTCCCCCAGACGAAGCCCTTCGGGAAGGCCGACCGGCTGAGCCCGCCAGTGTCGAAACGCGTCGTTTCGGGGATCGCCGTCTCTTCGGCCATTGCCGGCCTCGCCACGAGGCCCAACAGCGACCACAACAGCAACAACAACGGTACTCGAATTATCATCTTCACACTTCAACACTCTCAAGAGGGAGAGATAGACAAAGAGAGAGGTTAGCTTTGCCTTGTGAAGGAGAGTGAGTGTTTATATATAGAGCAAGGACGGTGGAAGAAATCTTGAACGCTAGCGTTTCTACATCGTTCGATCATTCTTGTCATTGCCCAAGACAAGAAGAAATCAAAACTATGATTTTTTTTTTCCTTTACAGCGAGAGATCCAAACAATAAATGTGGGTCCCCCCATTGATGGGGAATTGGGAATGATACCTTTGGTGTTTTTATTTTACCCTTATTTTACCTTAGGATGATGACAAGGTTCGTTTTGGAATATCAAACGTCGACACAAGAAGTGATACAGAGTTGCACGTGACCAAGCAAAGTGAGAGCACCTAGTTCGTGACTTGAATGCTTTGCTTGTGCTTTGCTTGATTCATACCGTTACTAAAGTATTTCTTGGACCGGGAACTTATGTGCCTAATGTTGTTATGAAAAGACGAGTTTTAAGAGAGGACGATTCCGAGGATGTGGGTCGAAACCATCAAGGTCGAGAAGTTGATTATTGTTTTGGAGGGACTTCCAGCTTAGAAATGGGATGTCATCCGTTCGGAATCTGGCTAACCGAGTGCAAATTGTTTTGAGTCAGAGCCAGTTGCATAGGTTAAAGGCCTAGAATAGTTGACTTACAGGACTTACGGGTTGTTCCATAGGTTTTCAGATAGCTGATGATGGCTTTTTGAATGATTGACGAGCTACCTCCTCCACATATCTAATGTATTTCGCGAGGATTCAATGTTGTATCTTCATTGTTTTCCCATTTTCTTCGGGTTGGAAAATGCCTCCTTGGCGAAAGAGCAACCCAGCCGATTGCAGCTTGGCATAAGCAAAAGAAGAAAAATGAAAGGCTAAATGAACCAACATAGATTTATAAGATTATTAAATGAATTCAATACTATATCATAAGTCAATAATTAGGAAGCGGGCCATGTTCAATGGCAAGGACGACGCAATATCTTCTCATGATCGCGCATTGTCCTCTTCTCGAGGCAAAAGACCTGTTTCTTGTCAGTCAATGATGGAGTGCTCTTTCATGGGCCCAAAAGCTTCAAGTGGATGGTGAAAGGCCAAATGTTCAAACTGAGGGCAGACATGCTCTTGAAATTTAGCATAATTCCCTTAAAAAAAAAATTCTAAATTTCAGTTTCAGTTCTGCTCCAATTTTTTTTTTTCTAAAAACAAATTCTAAATTTTAGGTCCAATATCAAATTTGCCATAAACTTTTTTTTGTTTAAAAAAGACTCTCAATTTTAGATCCAGTCTTACATCTATCCCGAATTTTTTTTTTGTCTAAGAGAAAAATCTCCTATATTTACTTTAGTGTCGTTAGTTGTCCGTGATTTTCATATTCTAGAATGTTTTCATCTTGGAGATAATTTTTCAAGTCTCCTTGCTGATGTGAATTTGTTTTGGATGTGAAAATGCCATGTTAAGTTGAGATTGGACCACATGGATAGATTTAAGAATAGATTGAAAGTTGACGATTTGTTTTAGATAAGACAAAATTCGAGTTAGATTTGAAATTGGACCTAAAGTTTGGGATTTTTTCTAAGACAGAGAAAAAGTTCAAAATAAAATTAAGATTAGACCTAAAGTTAGCTCTTTTTTAGAAAATTAGGCCTTTGAAATTTAGTCCCTCTAGGCCCTTGAAATTTAGTTGCTACAAGCCCTATAGCATGATTGCAGAAACACAAATATCTTCCTCAGCTTCTTTGTCTCTATGCTCGTGTCCCACGTGAAATTCAACTGAAAAGCAGGCATGGGCCTAACAAGAGGAGCACGAGATTCCGTGAAATTGACCATTTTCGAGCACTATCCAATCCATCCCAACATGTGTGTGGACCGCCTAGTGTAGAAGTATGATCCGCTCGTTTCTTAATAATTTGAATTTTCAGAAAAAAACTATATAATAGATCAAGAGTTCAAATACTAACACACCATATTGTTTATCTTTTGTTCTGTTGGCTGTTCCGTTAATATGATTTCGTTTGTATAATGTTTTGCATGTGTGTAGTAAGGAACGGTTTACATGGGATGGAGAGTGTTAAGTAATCCGCCATAAATACCTTGCTCGCCCGTTTTCTGATAACTTAATTTTTGAGGGGGAAAAAATGGCCCACTGAACGATGTGATCGGGTGGCCGAAAAGCATGACAAAAATGGACCTGAATTGCTGAGTTGGTTCAGTAGATAATGTAGGGCTTTTAACATGACAATTCGTCATGCTTTGTAGGGTTTCCATCGGCACATTACTTTTTGGGGATATAGGAACAGAAAACGTGACCAAGTTGGGGGAGTGGGAGTGAATTGGGGAATGGATGTGCGACTATTTGGAGATGGGTTTCGTGTTATCCACAAGCATTTATAATTCGCTTTATTATCAAGGGTCCATTTGCTCGAAAAAGAATTGGTTTTGAAAATTTATTTTTTTGACTTTTCGGTATTTGGATGATGGGAAACTAATCAATCTACGGAAAGTGTTTTTCATGGATTGAAGACAACAAGATTAGGTTGGGAAAAAAGGATTTCCCCGTCTAATAAGAAGAAAATCATTTTCCTTAACCATCAAATAAATGAAAACTAACCGTTGTCCTTGAAAATAGTTTTCATGAAAAATATTTTCCTTTATTATGAGTTGTCAGTAAAACAAATGCACCTTAAGTTGTGTTTATAGAAAACGAGAAATCCATAGCTGCATGAATTACCGACTATTGA
The DNA here is from genome assembly GCA_001662345.2 of Metrosideros polymorpha var. glaberrima. Taxonomy (NCBI): domain Eukaryota; kingdom Viridiplantae; phylum Streptophyta; class Magnoliopsida; order Myrtales; family Myrtaceae; genus Metrosideros; species Metrosideros polymorpha. Next base: position 4,186,512 of record BCNH02000002.1, read on the forward strand.
TGCTTTTAAGATAGTCACATGGATAATGCCCTATTCGAATTTATAGGATGGGTTAAGTTCGTATGGATATATATGATTAATGAGATGAAATTGGACTTTACACATGAATCGTACTAGGTTGGTGATATTAATCACGGTTGCAATCACTTGATTATGTTCTTAAGCCTTTGCAAGAAGAATAATTAATTTTCCGTTGAATTAGCCATAATCAGATATTTAGGATAATTTCTTATGAATTTGTCCATTTTCGTGTTGTTTTCTTAATCAAAACATCTCTGCTAGGATAATTCCTTTATTTTCAGTATATCTCTCATGATTATGCATATCTATATAGGAGATATTTTGTATGTACTTTTTCATGTGGTTGATTGATCCTAATTGATCATCTTGTTACTGTCTTTATAAACATATAGTCTCCACCTATTGATTTAAACTTTTAGGTTAAACTTTCTTGCCCGATATCAAAGCCCTTAGATTTCCCTATTCATGTCACTAATGAACCGGCTTACATGTGAGGGAGGGTGATGAAGTCCTACATTCCACGAGCAGGGGATTCTGTAGCACTAAGACTATCCCACCTGTAGACTTGGACTTTTTAACCATCTCCATGCACTTGGATTGAATTTCATCAAACAAAAATAAGAGAGTTAATAAGTTATAATTTTCTTGGCTAGGTGATAAGGGCAAAATTGGCACTTTGTAATTTCTGCTTTTGATAGAAAACCTTATAAATGTCTGGACAAATAATCGATAAGATATAAGAATATTCCAATGGTATAAAGTGATAAAGAATTGTATCCCATATCAACTTGGTGACTAATATGAGAAAAAAAGAATTGATAATAGAAACAAGAGATTTGAACCGTCCACAAATGATGTAAAATACATATCACAGCTTAACAACTTTGATACAATGTTCCTGTATTCTTCCCTCAAAGGGGTTACCACTTTAGGGGTAGCAACTGAAGCAAAAACATATATTCGGTCACACTTCTTCTATAATCAAATTGGCATCTACCCACAAAAGAATGAACAAGAAATTTATGTAAGAGATGAATTCATTTTGAGGCAATAATAATAATTGTTAGAAATGATTAGGAGATTCCCATGTCTCCCTTGATTGTGCATCAAATCAACGGAGATGTGGAAAAATCAAGGGAGAAATTGAGATTTTCATAATTGATGCAGCAATATGTGGAGGGAAAAATTACCAAAAAAGTCATAAATCTATTGTAAATGTGTCAATTCAATCTTAATTTTTTTTTACCAATTAAGTCCTAAAATTTTTGCATTTGTGCCAATTCAGTCCATTTGACCAGCCGGCGTTGATGTGGCATGATCAGCCCTAATGTCGACAATTTTTAATAATATTTTAATATTTTTTTCCTTTTTTCCTTTTTCCTTCCCTTCTTCTTCTTCCTCTAGCCAGACCCCGATGACCGGCCATAGGCAAGGGCCGACGAGGTCGACTTCACCGACCTCGGGCAAAGCTCGGCCCTGCCGGCCATGCCACATAAGACAATCTGCGTCCACTTTAGCGATTTCTGGCCAAAATTAGTTGGATTGACCCAATTAGCAAAACATGAAAAGATTTAGGACTCAATTGGCAAGATAGATTTAGTATTTTTTGGACAATTTTCCTTGTAATTGGCTGCAATGCAAAAATTTAAGTCATTATACGAAGGGAGACTACATATATATAAAAATCCCACCGAAACTCCATAGACAAGCAATATAGGACACTTTGAGGGCACAAACTAGTAAAACTACATCCTTGATTCTTCTGCAAAGTGCAAGTGATTTTTGAACCGATTGCAACGCGGAATTTCCTAATAAAAGGTTTCTCAAATAAGTAAATTTAATTACCCTTTATTCCAATACTCAATCAAAAGTGGGAGGACAATTGCCAAACATAATTAGTGAACTCTTGATCTTTACTTTATACCCCCATGTAGTTGAACAGTATATGGGCATGATAGGGGGCATAAAGAACATGACATGTGCATTAATCACCTTTCTTTTGTGTGTAAAATGGGAATATTCTCTCTTTTTCAAGCGGACCTTATGATTGGAGACTGACTTTTGGATCAGTAATTCGAATAAATCTCTACCGGGGGGTCGTACGTCCCTTCTCCATTACCGTTTTAGGGGGACGTGGGGTGTCGTTTCAAGATTTAAAGAGAGAAAGATCGATGGCACGTTTTCTTCATCTCTCGTGGTTGCTGCTCCCCCTTTGTTGACAACTTGATATTGCAATTGACTTCCATACGGTACTTTCATACGACATTCCCCTATTCCAGTTTCTTCTATTCACGTTGTGTCGAACCATGAATTCGTAACCAGACCAAACTTATAATATTTGGGATGCGCACATAGAATTGCATGCTAGGTTGCCTACAGTCTTTTTCATGAAACTGCACACCCAACAGTTAGATTGACATTCATATTAAGTTTTTAGATGATCCGACGGTAATTTCACAAAATTCTACATTGTACTAGGCTGAGTAAGGGACTTGGTATTCTAATCTTACACGTCCCTTATTGATCTTCCCATTTTCAATTAGATTTTCAAGGTTAAGGCTTAATTTGTTTCATGGAAAATGTTACATTTCTGAAAAATATTTTTCAGGAAGTAATTTTCCTAAAAAATGATTATATTTTTTTATATTTGGCCAAATCATAAAAATGTGTAGGAAAATATTTTTCATTATTTAGAAAGGAAAATATATATTTTTTCCTAAAATATTTTATCTTCAAATTTACAGTTGTCTCATCACATTTTCCCTGTCTCCTCTCTCTCAATCAGACGAAACCTACCCAAATCCCCTCTCCCGAAATCGCAAAATTTCTCCTCAATCCCAAACCCTAGATTTCCTCGCTAGTCAAATCCTCCCTGCCCCAGCAAATTCTCTCCCATGATCCCATTTCCCCTTCGAATTGAGCTGGAATTGGGTTCGCGACTGATTACCAGATCCCCACCTCCCGTTCCCCATTTCTCTCTTCACTGGTAGATGCTACTTTCCTTGGACACTTCCGTGGCTCCTCTCTTCTCTGTAACCATCACAAACTCACTAGCGATTTCTTCAGCAGACGAAGGACGAGCGTCTTCGATCCTCTCTTGTCCGACATCTAGGACCTGTTCTGGGACTTGTCGATCACACCGTCGACCGCCCTGTCGCTGTCCTGGTCAGATGTGTCAAGGGAGGTCACGCAATTTGCGAGCGTGCGGATCAACAGGAGGGAGACATGTTCCAGGCGAACCTGCCGGGGATGAGGAAGGACGAGGTGAGAGTGGAAGTAGAGGAAGGGAGAGTGCTGAGCATTAGCGGCGAGCAGAGGAGGGAGAAGGAGGAGGTGACGAACACGTGGCACAGGTTGGAGAGGGGGAGCAGGCGGCTAGTGGAGCCTTAGTCTTCAGGACAAATCGTGGCCTATGTATGCATGAAAGAATCACATGTGTCGGTCACATGACTGACGCGGTGTCTATAAATTGTGCGTCATGATATGCATCCAACCTCATTTTGATGTTTGAACTTAAGATATTTGTAGATTTAAAGTACTCAAACTTTAGGTGACGCCTTCATCTAAGATGTTAATTAGGCTTCTTGATATATAAGTTGGGGATGTTTCAATATTTACCTTCATCGTCCATGTGGGAGGGCAAATAGTATAATGTACTAATTGAGCCCCAAATTAAGTGAGGTTCCGTTGGTCCGCATAGCGTACAATAATGAAATTATTAAACATGATAAGGTTATATTCTAATTAAAAGTAAATTGGATGTGGATTCTTCCAATGTCCAAACATGTTGATCATCGTCCACTCTCATGCAAAAATTACCAAAAAAGTCTTAAACCTATTTTATGACGGTTGATTCAATCTTAAATTTTTGAATTTGGCTAATTTAGTCATACACCTTTTAACTATTTACAAATGAAATTTCTCGACCGAAAATCACTGACGTGGACACCAACCATCATACGTGGCACAATTAACACTGATGTTGACAAATTTTACATTTTTTTAATTTTGCTGAATTTTTTTTACTATTTTTTCTTTTCTTTTCTTTTTTCCAACTCTAGGCTAGTGACAGTTGGCCGGCAACCTTGTTGGCCATAGGCGAGAGCTAGCGACCCTTGCCTAATCAATGCGAAGGAGTCGCGGCCCTTGCTGACCATGGGCGAGAGCCTCCGTGCCCTCGCTGGCCACAGGCGAGGGCATCGACACTCATCAAAATCCAGGCGAGGGCTGCGATGACCTCACCCAGACCAAGCAAGGGTGTTGCGTCCCTCAACTAGATCCAGTGTGAGCCCCTCACTTGTGGCTGGCAAGGGCGTAAGGGCCCTCACCCATGGCTAGTAAGGGCGTAGACGGACCACGCCAGCTAGAAATTTAACAAGGGAAATAAGAAAAAGAAAAGAAAAGAAAGAAAAAGGGATAAAAGGAAAAAAGTCAAAGAAAATTTAAAATTTTTAAATTGCAAAAAATTTCTACATCACCTCCGATTATGCCACTTGAGATGGTTAGCGTCCATAGCCAAAATTGTTTGTAAGGACTTCATTGGCAAATTGTCATTTAGAACTAATTTAGCAAAATTGAAAGGTTTATGATTATATTTGCCACCGTACAATAGGTTTAAGACTTTTTTGGTACTTTCCCTCAACTCTCACATTAGGACATCTTCCAATTTCTTTACCAAACCGAGCATCATTATCAAGTCTAACGTGCATGACCACTAGACTTTTGAATGGCTTTGTCTTTGAACATATAGATTTTGCGTTTTTGGATTGCCACGAAGTCAAATTCCTCTAATTCAGGTGGATATAATTTGAGATTTTTATTAGGTCCATAGTTGGCATAATATATAAATTATACATTCACCGTTGGCTTGGTGTGTTCTCAACTTGCCAGGCGCCGCACGGGCCATTTTGAGGCCAAGATCTTTTCGCTCGTGACGAATGGTATAAGAGAAGGATGTTCTGAGTTCAAATCTGTCCAGGCCCCTATTTACCTCCCTAATGAAATATTTCCACGCTTAGTATTAGGCAAAAAGACTGGCCTAAGTGTGAGGGGGAATGTTAGAGTAATTAAATATTGAAATGTTAGAGTAATTAAATATTACACCATGTATTCATCTAATAACTTAAGTTTTTAGAATAGTTGGCTGGTGTCCCATAAAATCTCACAATCTTCTCGTACCTAAATCAATTTATTTGGTTTATGTAGGCACCTAATTGAACATTTTGACCAATCTAGAAGTTCTTAGGATTGGGTTGCTAAACTTTGTTGACAATAATGTACTCACTTTAGGGAACTGGAATAAAATAATTTTGATGTCATTCTATATGTCTTGCCATGAATGGCTTTTTAGGTAGAGGTCTAAGTCAATCAACTTATGACCTTCTTGGAGAAGAAAAGAGATTAATGGACAAAATTGGGAAAATGATCTTTTGGAAACAAAAACGTGATACCCTTAAATTAACTTACTCGAGGTATGGTCCGCTTTAACCCATCCCAATGCTAAACGTTGCTATTATGCCAAAAGGCACATCATGTAAGTTAATTTCGGTTTCACATATATAGTTTAGGAACACTAATCCCCGTTTGGTGTGCAATTCAATTTATTCCTATCTACCCCCATTATAGAAGCTTGTCGAGAATCGCTTTTTTGTCCGGGCCCTCTTGCCCTTTTTGTACGCTTTTACTTGTCCTATAAGAAACCTTGTGGCGTTAAAATGGCATACATGTAGACACTTTTTCAGGAGGTCACTCATCCTGATAGTGCTCCCACTTGAGCATACTTGATATAGAAGCTCCAATGCTAAATTATTCGTTACATTAAAAGGCACCTCTTATGAGTTAATTTCAGCTTCTAATATATAATTCAATAAAGCCGTCCTTCTATTCAATGTGCAACTCAGTTCATTCTTGCCTCGTTCTCCATTCTAAAAGCCTGACGAAAGCCGCTCATTATTTAAACCCTCTTGCCCTAGCGATCGCTCTCTTGACTAGGTCATTGCAAAATGATATAGAGAGATGTTGATTATTTGGATCCAACCGAGGACCAATTATAGTTAACTTTATTTTTTTCTTGCCCGTAGTAGATTATCACCAAATTCTTTTCTCCCATTGGTAAATTTTGAAAGAGGTGTTCACTTCAGATGGGGATTCTTTCACTTGCATAACTCAATTCCTCTGAAAAAATATTAAGTGCAACTGTTGTGCTATGTCATATTTACAATAGCCCATTCAGAGTGCGACACGTGTCGCACGGAGCTCACTTGTTAGATTTTTAAAGATTTCCTCTCTCTCTCTCTCTCTCTCTCTCTCTAGCCTTCACTTTTTCCCATCGAGCATCCATAGCCACACACCCAAAGCTCCAGAGGCCATGGATCTCGCATGCTTGAGGTCAAGTGATACCATGGTGGCAAGATGTCAAAGCTCAAGTGGCCATGGTTGTAAGCTTGAGATCTCCATCTAGCGGCCATGGACAGGTGTTCAAAGTTCAGGTCACTATGGCCATGAGCTCAAGCTCAAGTGGCCATTGCCACGAGCTTGAGACTGAGCTCGAAACTGGAGTAGCAAGGTTACCCCAAGCTCTAGGTTCGAGGTCGAGCTCCATGGCCAAAAGCGGCCATGAGCCTTGGGCTCGAGCTCGAGCCATGGCGGACGTGTCACGACCTCACCTCGGGGTGCACCACATAGGGTTCTGCTAGTGGCATTACTAAGTCTAAACCTAGCACAGACTTTCCCAAGCCCTTACCAATTCGCAATTTATGGTTTGAGTTAGTAACATACAAATAATTTTCAATTCGGAGTTGCTACTAATCAGTTTATGATGGATTGATTAGAATCCCAAAAAAAGCTTCGGGAAAAATACTTTATTCCTACGAACAAGAGATTATAAGTTTAGGTAGTTTGATTACACCAGATTACTTTAATGCCTTTTTGGTACATTTTATTTTATTTTAAAAATAGTTGAGCAAGCAGCTCGGATTAATTTTACTCTAACTTGCTAACATGTGAGGTGATCATGCGGGTGCACAAACATTATTTAACACCTAATAATCAAAGCGATAAATAAATTGCAAGGGTAAGGGAAGCAACGTAAGTATCTGCAAGGTTAATTAGAAAATCACACTCACAATCTAAATGTGATACCTAATCAACACTCAATTGCACTCAAATCTTTTTTTAGGGTTTTCTCTATATTTAAATGAAAATTAACCTATATGTGATGCATGTAATGCAATTACTCTACATTAACACTAAATGACCTAGCCTAAAATGACGTATGAAATATGTCTATCCTAACATGGCATGCATTTTTAATTACATGAATCTAACATGTAATTCCTAATAATGGGCAAAATTAATATGCAACTATCCTAACATGACATGCATTCTAAACTAAATGCCCCAAACATGCATTCATTATGGCATATGATGTGGCATTGATGGCATGTCATATACACACAAAGGACACATGACATGGCATGATGATGCAGCTAAATCTATATTACTTGCGCATGATTTTTTTGTATTTTTCATGAAATTCGAAAATAATGAAAATAAAAGTCTATTTAAAGTGAGATATTATCCATTTTAAGTTAGGAAAATGACTAACCTAAATCCTATCTTATCTTAGATAATTATCTTGGCATGTAATTCAACTCAAAGATATTATCTAACCTAGATATAATCTAAATATGCATTCAATTTAAATAGAAGAATCTAAAAAATGAACCTAATTATTCATAGTTTATTCATAATCTTATCCAATATCTAACCTAATCTTATCTAGAACTTTTTTTTGGATAAGTATAAAATCAGATCAAATCAAAACAAGCATGAAAATCAAATCAAATCAAGTAAGGATAACATTTGCATTCAAATATTCATCCACCGCAAAAGATAAACATCAAGATGTCATCAGCCATTTAAATTTGTATCCGAAGGATTATGGATAGGATTGGCTGATTTTCCGTGCAATGGGAATCGTATCTCAAGATTAGAGATCGGATTAGTCGACATTGCACGTTGTCAAATTAGGAAAGTTTCCTAACTTAGGTTATCCAAAGATCTCAAAATATGCATTAGATAACAATTTCATTCGAATTAGGAAATAAATATGAAAAATCAAATTGGATAATTTGTCACCTAATTTGAAGATAATGTTTTCGAATTTGAATGATGAATCTCGGCTCGAGGTGGTGACCAGCGGACGGAGGATGGCTCGGAATGTTGGTGCCTCGCGGTGTACGATGACGGTTGCTCGCTTGGTGGGATTCTTACAGACAGGATTGTCGCGGGGTCACTAGCAATGGCTGCTCACAAGGGTGTCTCGGTGAAGGTTTTTTTTTTTCGGGATTGGTGATCGACAACTTGCAAAACGGAGGCAGCAATTACATCGATGTTGGGCAGCCATTACTATAGTGACGATGGCGATCGTCTAATGAAGCTGAGGGTGGCTAGAAGATGTGATCTCTCGGTGGAACAGACGCAACAAATACCAAAAGTGTCACACCCTGAATCCATCAAGAATGAGGGATGGCACGGCCATCCTTCCTTTCCACCCGAAGGACGTAGCCTTAAACAAAAACCGACAATATGTTATCAAAATACATGTCTCCATCTATATATATGATTGTCACGACCTAAATTTCGGAAAAAACCTAGGTTAATAGATTACTAAGTTAATTAATGAATTAACTAATCTAGTTTGAGTCCTCTCAAACTCTACCAAATTGCGACTTAAGTTTATGTTTTTAAACATGCAAAAATGTTTAAATTGGAGCCGCCACTAATCAATTTTTTGATAGGCCGATTAGACACCTAAATAAAGTATTGAGAGAAAATACTTTATTTCTATGAATTAGAGATTTCTAAGTCCAGGGACTTGATTATGCTAGATGATTAACTAACGCCCTTTCGGTACCATTTTCATCTCATGAAAAATGTTTGGCATGCAGCTTGGATTATTTTTAGACTAAAGTCTTAACATGTGAAAATGATCATGTGGGTATGCAAACAATTAAAAATAAGCACTCAATAAATCAAAGCAATAAATAAATTGTAAAGTGAAGGTGAGAACGTATCTGGATGCCGCAACCTAATCCTTAACGCTTATCTAAAGCGTAAGACTTAGATTGATGCAATTATTTTTTGGGTTTTCACTTGTTTAATGAAAATGAAATGAAATGCAATTTTATACTAAAATGATATGTACTATGCTAATTAAATGACCTATGTCTAATGACATGAGATTTAAATGACATGCTTTTATGGTCCTAACTTACCTTTTCTAAATGACGGCAAAATGTCACATGACTATACTATATGACAAGCAATTTAATTAATCAATCACAATGACTAAGATTAATTAATGAATGAGCCTAAAAAATATAGTTCTATATGAATGCACCTAATATTTATACTAAATGCGCCTAGATTTAATTCTAATGAATGTTCCTAAACATGGCATTAAATGAATCTAACATTATCCTATAATGTACCTAGACTAATAACATGCCAAAATATGTCATGCACATGAATGAATATTTTTGGTATTTTTGGATGAATTTCGAAATTAAAATGCATGAAATTTTAACTATCCTAAATGAAGATTATCTTTAATATTTAGGAATTAATTGAAATTAAATCCCAACAATATTTTAGAAAATCTTATCCTAGTTCTAGAAGATTTTAAGAATGGATTGTTATTTAAAAATGATGCCATCTATCCTATATGCAATTTTATTTAAAATATAACTACTCCTATGAGATAATGTTCTAGAAACGTTATCTTTCTAGATATGCATGATATGTGATGAGATGTGATTTCTAAAAAATCACACCTTGCTAAAGATGATGTTAGAGATAGACTTTCTGGAAAAATCTACCTTTCTAATTATTTACCATTAAAATTAATTCCGAAAATCATTTTTAAATTAGGAAAAATCCTATCTGTGGTTTGTTTTAATTCAAATAAAGATCGACTTAGCGGTGACCCAATCTACAAGATCGTAGATTATGGCTTCCAATCTTCCATATTTATCAGGGTGTATCTCAAGATCAAGATAGACGGCCGATTTAATATGTTGTTGGTAAATATTTAAATTAAATTAATATTTTAGAAAAGATTTCCATGATAGATAAATATTCGAAATATTATGAAAAACCAATCTAAAATATCGATGTCAGCTCAAATCATTCAATTAAGTAACTTAATCGATTAGGAATAAAAAGATAAGGAAGTTACCTAATTTGAGCGTGTGAATTATCTCTTTCCTTTTGAATTCTTGCGGATTGGGGGGTCGCTTTCGGACTGAGGGTCACCAGATGGCAGAGGCACAGCAACTGGGTCTACAAGAGGTTGCTGGAACACCAGTGAGGGGCGGAGGCAGTGGCGAACAGCAGCAGTAGCTCGAATTCTTCACTGGAATTTTGTTGAACACGTGACGGGCGGCTCGGATCTTGGCTCCTTACAGGTTCAAATCTGTAGTGGGATGCTGGGATTTGATCTTGGGACTCCTAGGGATGTCAAGGAAGCCTTGAGTCGCCGGAGATGGGCGGAGCAGCGTCAGAACAACGATGAACACGAACAGCCCCTGTTTTGGCATAAAAACTGGGGCTCCAATGGGCTGTTTTCGCAAGATTGGTTCTCAGTGATGGTGGCTCCTCTGGGAAATAGGCTTAGATATATTAAAACTATGTCGGACCATCTTCGTTTTTACTACTTGTGGGACGCGGGAGGTGACCAAAGCTAATCAGAATCCGCTTCGAAAGGTGGCCCGCCGGACTGATTTCTACTCTTTTCTTGGTTTGGGTTAGTAACGATGACTAAAAGGAAATCTTCTCACAATCAGATCTCCGCGTTTGTGGCTCTTCAAGACGATAAATTTTGACGGAGGTGAACTAAGACACACGTAGTTCGTTTTTATGGGTGGCTGATGACTGGAGGTGCATCGGCGAGGGCCAGTCGACCGCAGCAAGGTAGCTCTGCGGTTGCCCAATCTCCCTTCCTCTCTCTTTGTTTCTCTATTTTTTTTTGCTCAAATTCTGTGTATTTTTAGAGAGAATGGCGCCCCCTTGATTCAGATCCATAACGGAATATATATAGAGAAGCTCGAGGGTTTTCTCCATAATTGAGTATTTACGGTTTGGTCCCCAAACTTTCTAATATTTGCAAATTGGCCCCAAAATTCGTTTTTCTTTTCAATTTGGACCCTATATTGTTTGGCTAGCCCATTAAGTGGGCTTGGTCGAGCTCAGCCCTCTTATGGGCTCATATTCTTCTTGCGGGCTTGATTTTAGCCTTTTTCTAATTGATTAATGAATTTTTAATTACTAAAAAGATTTTTATCCCAAATATTAATTTAAGTGAGCTGAATTAACCTCAAATTATGCCATAAGGCCTCTGTGAATCTCGAGCACTCCTCCGCGTCTTGGCCGAATTTTCAATTAACTTCGTCTAGGCCTGCGAGTCCTTTTCGGTTCAATTTTGTCCCTTGTTCAATTTTTAATGGGAAAATGCATGATTTAATAATGCTGAAAATTAAAGGAAAATGCTCCTAAGTCTAAATGCAAACTAAATGTAATCAAATTAAATATTTTTGGTAGGGGCCAGGGTTGGTTCCTATTTTTTTTATGCCATTTAATAAATTCTAAATAAAAACTAAATGAGTCAAAATTTAGGTGTCAACAACGATAAATTAGTAGGTTGGTTTCAACATCATAGTTTTCTATAATCCACCAAAATGATAAATACACATATCCATCAAACCATGAACTCTGGAGTTCATTATAGCTATATACAATTCAATACCCAAAAATCCCCATTATTAAAAAATCCTCTTGCTAACGAAATGCTCACGTCTTACTTGTAGCTTGCCGAAGAACTTGAAAAGCAAGTAAGATGAAAGGAGTGAGCTACCACGAGTTCACGACGCAATGAGTAATACGTTTCTTCTAAGTGGATCGAACAATCTCTATACATCGTTATAAAACGATATCACAACTCACCATCTCAAATTCAATATATGATATATGTAAAATATCGAAAATATATGATAACTTTTCAACAAAACTTCATATGTGGAAGATTAGTCAACAAAACTTACGCAACAATAATAAATAACTATTGGTTTCTTCCATTGACTAATCTCATCAAATCATACATCGATGATCCATTCCATCGGCTAATTTAATGCTCATTGCGAAACTACGATCACATTTAACGTTGTGACAAAAGAGACCAAATTTACCTCTTGGCAAGGTCTACCGCTTATATTAACCGGTGGTTCGACTCAGAAGGATGTCATGATAGTATGCATACTCCCCCTTTAATGGAATCTCATCATAGTGATATGAGTAACATCAACCAAATATATTTCTCCAACAATCCTCAATTAACATTAGAAATTCATTTCACAAATTGGTTTCGCAAACCGAGTCATATAACTTTTCACAATTCTATTTATCCAATAGAATACATTTCATAAAACATTTAACAACCAATACATACAACTTTTGGCAATTCCCTTCGCAAAACATTTAACCAAACCATCCATAAAGGCTCATTTCAATTACTTTATAAGATTTTTCAATTTCTTTCAATCGACTAAAAATGCAGTAAAAGTTCGATCCAATTTATGCTGGAAACATGATCTCAATAACTCATACTACATTAAAACGTTGCCATTTTCAAGAGATGAGTTTGTCAATTTATAAAAGAAATAGTACCACTCACTTGAGAAAAGCCGAAAACCAACCTATGGTAGTTGCTTGAGCTGACGCACTTGAATTCATAACGATTAATTGTAAAAAGATATAAAAAACTGAGTAAAACGATATTCTGACGAACGAAGCAACTAAACTACGCCTATTCGTTGATAAAACGACATCTACGCGCCAATGAAAAGCTCGCCCATAGCAGACATCCATTGTTATCTGCTTGCGTTGCTTGCGCGTTGAAATTATTCGTGTTGTAACTTCTTCCACTGAACTCTGTTTCAAGCAAACTTATGGTCCATAAAAAGCCATTTGGATGTACTATAAGACCCTTGACTTGGCTAACTTAAACTCTAGCCAAAAACCAATGAAATTTGGCTTGGAAGCAACTGGTCGCACATTGTTCATCACACACAACCAACTTCAAAAAATTCGTTTTGGGCAAATCGTAAGTTCAAATTAAATTTCGTAAAATGCTATAGATTCATAACACCATAAACTAACATATATATTATTATATATACACAAAAACACACACATCACAACACAGTGGAGATACAAATGAAGACGATTGCTATGACATAGACTTAGCTGGAGAAGAAAAATAAAATCTTCAAAAAAAGATTACTTACAAAAGGCTAACAAAGGTGCAAGATGCCATCTGCGAAAAGCTGAAGCAAAGGCACCAAGAAATGTCTACTCAATCATCACTATTGATCTCCATTATTAATAAATTATATATGTAATATAGTAACCCGACAACTCTAAAATCGGACTTTGTAGCTCAAAATTGACCTAACATCAAATTTATGACCTAACCCTAAAAATTACTTTAATTTGATGAACAATGGGTGCGAGTGCTTATCGGGGCTTGCAAATCGGAGTGGAATTGGCTTGGCGAGGTATTTATGGCGCGAATGCTTTCTCTCTTTTCCCTCTCTTCTTCCTCTTCTTTTCCTCTCTTTTTTTTCCTTCCTACGCGTGCTCTCGGCCTCTTTAAAAAGAGCTGAAGTCCACTGTTTCCTTTTTCTCTTTTGTTGACTCTTTCAACCTTTTTTTAAAGATGGGTCCCACCACCTTTTGACTTGAACAAAACAAGTCAAAATATTACATTCTACACTCTTTAAAAGAAATTTCGTCATTAAAATTTAGAGATACCTTAATCACCAAATAGATGAGGATATTTGCATGTTGCCTCCTCCTTGAGTTCTCAAGTAGTCTCTCTCTCAGTGTGGTTTTGCCATTGAAGTTAAGAGAGAACTTGACTTATGAAGAGCAGCCTATTCACATCATCGATAGGAAGGATCAAGTGTTGCAACGATGTGTTGTCCCTTACGTGAAGATTCAATGGCAAAACCATATCGAGAGGGAGGCCACTTGGAAGCTTGAGGCTGAGGCACGATGCAAATAACCTTGCGTGTTTGATTACTGAGGTATGTGTAAATTTTGAGGCGAAATTTTTCTAAGGAAGATAGATTGTAATAATAGGCCCATAAGTCCAAAGCCCAAACCCAGCCTATTATCCTTAAAGGCTAGCCCATCACTTCATTCCCTCTTCAATAGATGAGGAGGCGTTCGACAGAGTGAGTGAGGAAGTTAGGCGTTCTGTAGTATGTTGAAAAGGTTTTTTTTATAAACTGTAAGTTTGCTTAAAAGGGAATTTGATAGAGGAAGTTCTGGTGCAAATGAATTTAGTGCAAGCTATGCATAGCGGACATTGGGCGAGCTTTTCACTGGTGCATAAGGGTCGTTTTATTGACGAATAGGCTCGGTTTAGTCAAGTTATTCGTTAGAATATTAGTTTACTCAGTTTTTGATATCGCTTTTCAATTAATTGTTAGGAATTCGAGTGCGTCGACTCGAGTAACTACCGTGGGTTGGTTTTCGACTTTCCCAGGTGAGCGATACTCTCTTCTTTGAGTTTGTAAATTCATATTTCAAAAACGAACTAGATTAGATATGTTATGAGTTAAGAATAAGCATGTTTCTTGCACAAATTAGATTGAGCATTTACAACTATTTGTGTATTAAATATGGAAATGTTATCTTTGGATTGTCTATGACTTTAAATATGGTTTATGAAAGGTTATTTACTGATTATTGAAGTGGCTTACAAAATGGATTCTAGTTTTGAGAAATGTATTGTGATATATAAAATGGTTTTTGGATTTTGCTTTGTGGATTGTGGAGGATGTTGTTGTGAGTTGGTATTGATGTTTAGTATCTTTGTGAACCCATTAGGGGTTTGTAGGTATGCGCATACTAATTTAAGATATTCTTGTGGGCTGAGCCACCGACAATATAAGTAGAGATCTAGCCAAGGAGGGAATCTTGATCGCCTTTGTCACGGGGCATTATGCGTGACTATGGTTAGATACTTGGGCATGAGATAGGTCAATGGATGAGCCATTGATGTGTGTTTCTGATGAGATTGATTATTGTGTTGGACTATTGATATTTGTTTCGATAGTATTGATTGAAATGAATATTTCTACTATTAATGTGTTATGTTGAAGAAAAATATAACTCATTTTGGTTTTAAAGGTTTGTTATATTCCAGGTTTGGTGTAAATGAGTTATGTTTTGTGTTTTAAATGTGCATAGTGATTGTTTGATCTGCTTAGAAGATATGTATTACTCATTGGGTTGTGGTAGCTCATTCCTTTTATCTTACATGCTTTTCAGGTTTTTCAGCGAGCCGCAAGTGTCAACTCGGTGATGGACCGATAAGCAGACGCCAATCATTTGCACATCCTATCTATTTGCTAACCAGTGTGTTGAAAAGTCAGACTCAACTCTTGAACCGGTGCACATTTACATCAAGAGTTGACTGTTCATCTCTTTCCTTCTGATAAGATTACCAGGTAATTTTTGCCATCTTGCCAATTGAGACAAGGCACATGATGTTCTGTGAACACACTGGTAAAGATTTCAAGGCCTCCCGCAATTGAACCCAGCTTTTTCAAGATGGCACGAACTAAAACTGAACATGGCATTTGTCATGTGTGCAACAAATTTGAGCTGTTTAGGATAGCTACGCAAACGATTTGGCTTTTCATTTCCTCGAGCAATCGCTTAACACTCAAGGAAACCAACCGTTCTCCTGCCGTGCAATACCAGGATCCATAGACCGAATTATGTATTGTGTCTTTCCAGTGTTAAAAATTCTACAGGACAATCGTAATATTGCAGCCGTTCAAATTTATGTTTATGAGCAGGGTAGCTAGAATGATTCTCCAAGCGTTTCTCAATTCATAACCTTGCAAAATATTAACGCAACACCATTTCTTTTATTACATTGACGCGCCTTTGGGTCAAATTCGCGGTACCCAACCTTACAGTTCATGATGACAAGCATTTCAGGATAGACATCATTTATCCTCTTCCAAATTCTGAACCAAGGACAAAAACTTCATGTTTGGGTCACCTCAGTTCTTTTTTCTGGTGAGCAGCTGCTTGAACCAATAGGCTGACATTTTGGGGTATCTCTTGAGATTGGTATAGTCGACGTAGACAATTCCAAACCGTGATGTGTAGCCTAACCTCCACTCGAAGTTGTCGAGCAAAGACCATGCGAAGTAGCCCGCTACATTGGCTCCATCATCAACAGCCTTCTTCAGTTGGGTTAAGTAGCCCTTGTAGAAGTTGATCCTCGTGGTGTCGTGCCGTCCTTGAGAAAGCGTGACGTTGCCCGGATCGTCCATGCCTAAAATTGTAACATAAACAGCAGAATCGTTAAGAAGGACTACAATTACATGCTAGGGGACAATGCAAGACTTATTGCTCGGAGAAGTACCGTTTTCGGACAGAATCACGGTGGGGTTCCCGTAACGCTCCTTGATGTACATCACAGCTTTGTACAAACCCCAGGGTACATTATAAAGCCAGTAAGAATGTGCCTGTAGTGATTGAAAAGCGAGGTCGGTCACATGTAAATCACATAGATCAATATATAAAACAAATAGCATGACCATAATCCAAACTGAGTGAATGTACTCCTTACTCTTGGACCAATAGGCACTCCATGTCTTTCATCTGCAAAAATTTCAAGAAGATATTCTCTCAATACACGATCAAGCACAATAGAGAATAATGTACACTCTGTTCAACTATAATGAATGAAGAGTCTTACGGGAAAATCCGGCGTTCCAATCCTGCTGATACCCTGGGACTTCAGCTTTCGGTTGATGTGGGTCGTACATGTAGTAAGCCGTGTATTGGTTAATACCGACAAAATCCATTGAGCCCTTCACCATTTTAACCTCTTCTTTCGTGAATTTTGGCAGCCTGTCGCCGACAGTTTCTTGCATCGTCCTTGGGTACTCCCCATAGACAATAGGATGAATAAACCTGCATAAAGAAGACGAGACTTTAAATTTTCACAATCTATGACTTCTAATGGTTGCCTTTATCGGGAATGCTACCAAAACCATGTAAATCTCGAGTTCTCAATGCAGATTGAAATGTGTAGAGAGTTTTTTTTATCTGAATCTACCACACAGAAAAGATTCCAAATTGGTAAATCGAGTTTAAGCAACATCGATTGGCAGTACTTTGGCAAGTTTTTCTAAGATGTAAGTGGCATTATTACCATCCAACATGAAAGTCTCTTGCTCTTTGAGCTGCATAATTGTCGGCCTTCGATCTGGTAAGAGGCTCGTACCAAACGAAATCCAACAGAATACCAATCCTTCCCTTTTGCTTCTCCTGAAAATGCGCACACATTCACCATTCATAAACAAAGTCGAGCTCGAATAGAAACAGATAAACACTACTCCTCAGCCAGCTATAGCTTCATAGCAGAAAGAACATATAATAAACCATATTCATACTTGGTACTTTTCTCGGTATCTCTGAACTGCTGCGGCATGAGACAGGATCAAATGATGGGCCACAATGTAAGGCTCGGTTGCTGAGTTTCCCTCTGTGCAGTTCCCATAAGCTTTTGAGCACCTCCCGGGGGCGATGAACCCGTTATCGTATCCGAGAGCAGCCACCACTCTCGGCTCATTGAAAGTCATCCAGTTCTTCACTCTATCGCCGAATGTCTTGAAACAAAAATCCGCGTAATTGGAAAAATCTTTCCTGCATGGCCGATGTAGCCCCAATCAAATCCCAATGTAGCCAAACATCCTTTGTTCAACAAATTATATAAGGCGCACCTGATGATACTTACACTACATTGGGACTCAACAGTCCCTTATACTTCTTCTCTAGAGCCTCTGGAAGATCATAGTGATACAGATTTGCGTACGGTGTGATGCCTGCAAAGAGAGAGTCCTTCGGCTCATATATGTGCTCATTTCACAGCTTAGCATAACATAACACGATGGTCTTAGTAAACAATATTGTGAAATCGAGACAGATTTTTGAACTCCTTTTCGGATTCATTTATCCATCTACCTTTCTTAAGCAAGTAGTTGATCAACCTGTTGTAGTAAGCAACTCCCTTCCAATTAACCTTCCCAGTTCCATCTGCATTATGTCACCAATCACGTGTTATTTTAACAAATTGTATGGCAGGGTCAGCTCCAAAGCTATAGGAACAAGAATTTTGCTATTACCAGGGAAAATCCTCGACCAAGAAAATGAGAAGCGGTAGGCGTCGAAGTTCAGCTTCGCCATTAGATCCACATCTCCCTGTTACAGCACGACAGGATTGATGAGTGCCGGAAATATATTGGATTCACCACTAAGTGGGACATAAATGTAGCAAGTTCATCTTTCTTTATGTACAATACTGAACGGGTAGAACAACGCTGGGAGAGCGCTTGGATTATCAAGATATCACGTTCGACGAACCGTTTTTCTCATGAAATTGTCAAGAAGCAGGTCCATAAAACGAATAAATGAATGGATCGGACCATACATAAGAACTATAATGAGTAACAGATATATTATAAACCAAACAAAGCTTAGAAACATGATGTCTGAACCAAAATCTTTTGTTTAGCCCTCAAGAGACCCAATGCAAATAATAGATTCCTTCCGTCTTACATTCACACACCAGAATATCTTTGAAAAGGAACCATTTTTGTCCTATCTATGTGTGCATTAAGAGCTCTTTTAGTCACGGTGTGGTAAGAGCTTTACGAACAGATAGCGACAAGGAAAGAAACACTCACTTTGTATCGGTGATACTGGTCCACTGAGACCTCCCCAGTTGCATTATTGGCCACAATTCCTGTACACATCACATGACCAGGACACTTCAACACCAGAATCATCGACAAGCATCAACAGCAAAATGGGAAACCCAGGAAACTGTGATGCGTATCACGTTCTCTGCTACCGCGAGCAGGTTCGAACTCGTGACCTCGGACTCGAAAAGAGTAGCACGTATCATTAGGCCGCTACCTAGTGGTGTGTAGTGTAGTATCTCATTGACGACACCAAGGTTCAATGGCATTTGGAGTGAAACTACATTACCTTCAACTGTCATCATCGCTTGACAAAACAAGATTTGATTTGAGAAGCATCAACGGATGGAAATGATGGAAGATGGAAATGATGGAGAAGCACCTGGGATTTTGACGAAGACGTCCCAGATGCTAGGCCCGCGGCCTTCTTTGTCGGCCATGCCTTCGACTTGATAAGCCGAGGTCGCAGTCCCCCAGACGAAGCCCTTCGGGAAGGCCGACCGGCTGAGCCCGCCGGTGTCGAAACGCATCGTTTCGGGGATCGCCGTCTCTTCGGCCATTGCCGACCTCATCACGAGGCCCGACAGCGACCACAACAACAACAACAATGGCACTCGAATTCTCATCTTCACACTTCAACACTCTCAAGAGGGAGAGAGAGAGAGAGGTTAGCTTTGCCTTGTGAAGGAGAGTGAGTGTTGAGTGCCTACATCATTTGATCATTCTTGTCATTTTCCCAGAGAAAAAGAAATCAAAGCTATGGTTTTTTTTTCCCTTACAGCGAGAGATCCAAACAATAAATGTGGGGTCCCCCCATTGACTTGTGGGACTTGTGGGCTGTTCCATAGGTCTCCGGGTAGCTGATAATGGTTTTTTTGAACGATTGACAAATTACCTCCTCCGCATATTTAAAGTATTTCGTGAGGATTCAATGTTGTATCTTCATTGTTTTCCCATTTTCTTCAGGTTGGAAAAACGCCTCCTTGGCGTAAGAGCAGCCCAGCCGATTGCAACTTGGCATAAGCAAAAGAAGAAAAATGAGAGGCTAAATGAACCGACATAGATTTATAAGATTATTAAATGAATTCAATACTATATCATAAGTCAATAATTAGGAAGCTGGCCATATTCAATGGCAAGGACAACGCAATATCTTCTCATGATCGCGCATCGTCCTCTTCTCGATGCAAAAGATCTGTTTCTTGTCAGTCAATGATGTGTGCTCTTTTATGGGCCCAAAAGCTTCAAGTGGATGATGAAAGGCCAACTGGTCCAACTGAGGGCAGACATGCTCTTTGAATTTGGCCTAATTCCATAAAAAAAATAAAAAATCCAATTTTAAGTTCAGCTCCTACTGTTTTTCTGAACGTTTTTTGTCTCTAAAAAAATCTCAAATTTTGGGTCAGTCTCAAATCTGCTCCACTTTTTTTTTATTTAAAAAAAACTCCAAATTTTAGGTCCAATCCTAAATCTATCTCGAATTTTTCTTTTGTCTAAAAGAAAAATCACCAATATTTACTTTAGTACAAAATCTGCTCCCATAAGCTTTTTATAAAAAAAATCATTGTTAGTCATCCCTAATTTTTATATTCTAGAACGGTTTCATTTTGGAAATAATTTTTCAAGTCACTTTGCTAATTGGATTTGTTATTAATGTGGCCACAACGATAGAATTGAGAATAGGTTGAAAGTTGGAGATTTGTTTTAGACAAGACAAAATTCAGGATAGATTTGAGATTGGATATAAAGTTTGGAATTTTTTCTGAAACAAAGAAAAAATTCGAAATAAAATTGAGATTAGACCTAAAGTTAGCTCTTTTTTTTTATTATAGAAAATTAGGCCTTTGAAATTTAGTCCCTCTACGCCCTTGAAATTTAGGGTGCATTTGTTAACCATTCTTTTTCAAAATTTAACTTTTGGTAAGAATTGATTCTGGTTAGAAGTGATTCTAGAAGAAAATAAGAATTTTTTTTTGAAGTGATACCAATCGCACCCTCATTCTATTTCTGCTTGTGTCAAGTTACATGGGATGAAGAGTGTTAAGTAATCTGCCATAAATACTTTGCCCGCCCGTTTTTTGATAACTTGAGTTTTGAGGGGAAAAAAATGGCCCACTGAGTGATGTGATCGGGTGGCCGAAAAGCATGACAAAAAGGGTCCTGAATTGCTGAGTTGGTTCAGTAGATAATGTAGGGCTTTTAACATGACAATTCGTCATGCTTTTTAGGGTTTCCATCGGCACATTACTTTTTGGGGAGATAGGAATAGAAAACGTGACCAAGTTGGGGGAGTGGGAGTGGGAGTGGGAGTGATTTGGGGAATGGATGTGCGGCTATTTGGAGATGGGTTTTGTGTTATCGACAAGCATTTATAATTTGCTTTATTATCAAGGGTCCATTTGCTCGAAAAAGAACTGGTTTCGAAAAATTATTTTTTCGACTTTTCGGTATTTGGATAATGAGAAACTAATCAATCTACAGAAAAAGTTTTCCATGAATTAACGATTATTGATGCTTTTAAGATAGTCACATGGATAATGCCCTAATCGAAATTATAGGATGGGTTAAGTTCATATGGACATATATGATCAGTGAGATGAAATTGGACTTTACATGTGAATCGTACTAGGTTGGTGATATTAATCGCAGTTGCAATCGCTTGATTATGTTCTTAAGCCTTTGTAAGAAGAATAATTAATTTTCCGTTGAATTAGCCATAATAAGATATAAGGATAATTTCTTATGAATTTGTCCATTTTCGTGTTGTTTTCCCAATCAAAACATCTCTGCTATGATAATTCCTTTATTTTTAGTGTATCTCTCATGATTATGCATATGTATATAGGAGATATTTCGTATGTACTTTTTTCATGTGGTTTGATTGATCCTAATTGATCATCTTGTTACTGTCTTTATAAACATGTAGTCTCCATCGATTGATTTAAACTTTTGGGTTAAACTTTCTTGCACGATATCAAAGCCCTTAAATTTCTCGTTCATGTCACTAATGAACCGGCTTACACGTGAGGGAGGGTGATGAAGTCCTACATTTCATGAGCAGGGGATTTTGTAGCACTAAAACTATCCCACCTATAGACTTAGACTTTTTAACCATCTCCATGCAATTGGATTGAATTTCATCAAACAAAAATAAGAGAGTTAATAAGTTATAATTTTCTTGGCTAGGTGATAAGGGCAAAATTGGCACTTTGTAATTTCTGCTTTTGATAGAAAACCCTATAAAATGTGTGGACAAATAATCGATAAGATATAAGAATATTCCAATGGTATAAAGCGATAAAGAATTATATCCCATATCAACTTGTTGACTAATATGAGAAAAAAAGAATTGATAATAGAAACAAGAGATTTGAACCGTCCATAAATGATGTAAAATACATATCATAGCTTAACAACTTTGATACAATGTTCCTGTATTCTTCCCTTAAAGGGGTTACCACTTTAGGGGTAGCAACTGAAGCAAAAACATATATTCGGTCACACTTCTTCTATAATCAAATTGGCATCTACCCACAAAAGAATGAACAAGAAATTTATGTAAGAGAAGAATTCATTTTGAGGCAACAATAATAATTGTTAGAAATGATTAGGAGATTCCCATATCTCCTTTGATTATGCATCAAATCAAGGGAGATATGGAAAAATCAAGGGAGATATTGAGATTTTCATAATTGATGCAGCAACACGTGGAGAGAAAAATTACAAAAAAAGTCATAAATATATTGTAAATGTGTCAATTTAGTCTTAAAATTTTATTTTGCCAATTGAGCCTTAAACTTTTTACATTTGTGCCAATTCAATCCATTTGGCCAGCCGGCGTTGATGTGGCATGACCGTCCCTAACGTGGACTATTTTAAATAATATTTTAATATTTTTTTCTTTTTCCTTCCCTTCTTCTTCTTCCTCTAGCTGGACTCTGGCGACTAGCCATAGGCGAGGGCTGACGAGGTCGACTTCGCAGACCTTGGGCAAAGCTCGCCCCCGCCGGCCGTGCCACGTAGGACAACTGGTGTCCACTTCAGCGATTTTCGACCAAAATTAGTTGGATGGACTCAATTAGAAAAATGTGAAAAGATTTAGAACTCAAGTGGCAGAATTAAAAGGTTTAAAACTCAATTGGCAAACTTATAACATTTGGGATGCGCACATGGAACTGCATGCTAGGTTGCCTACAATCTTTTTCAAGAAATTGCACACCCAACAATTAGATTGACATTCATATTAAGTTTTTAGATGATCCGATGGTAATTTCACAAAATTCTACATTGTACTAGGCTCGGTAAGAGACTCGGTATTCTAATCTTTCACGTCCCTTATTGATCTTCCCATTTTCAATTAGATTTTCAAGGTTAAGGCTTAATTTGTTTTATGGAAAATGTGACATTTCTGGAAAATATTTTTTAGGAAGTAATTTTCCTAAAAAATGATTATATTTTTCTATATTTAGCTAAATCCTGAAAAGTATAGGAAAATGTTTTTTTTGGTTTAGAAAGGAAAATATTTTTTTTTCCTCAAATATTTTATCTTCGAATTTACAGTTGTCTCATCACATTTTCCCTGTCTCCTCTCTCTCGATCAGACGAAACCTACCCAAATCCCCTCTCCCGAAATCGCAAAATTTCTCCTCAATCCCAAACCCTAGATTTCCTCGCCAGTCAAATCCTCCCTCCCCCGGAAAATTCTCTCCCACGATCCCATTTCCCCTTCGAATTGTGCTGGAATTGGGTTTGCGGCTAATTACCAGATCCCCACCTCCCGTTCCCCATTTCTCTCTTTGCCGATAGACGCTACTTTCCCTGGACACTTCCGTGGCTCCTCTCTTCTCCGTAACCATCACGAACTCACCAGCAATTTCTTCAGCGGACGAAGGACGAGTGTCTTTGATCCTTTCTCGCTTGACATCTGGGACTCGTTCTGGGTCTTGTTGATCAGACCGTCGATCGCCCTGTCGTTGCCCTGGTCGGACGTGTCAAGGGAGGTCACGCAATTTGCGAGCGTGCGGATCGATAGGAGGGAGACGCTAGAGGCGCACATGTTCCAGGCGAACCTGATAGGGATGAGGTAGGACGAGGTGAGAGTGGAAGTAGAGGAAGTGAGACTGCTGAGCATCAGCGGCGAGCAGAGGAGGGAGAAGGAGGAGGTGACGAACACGTGGCACAGGTAGGAGAGAGGGAGCAGGCGGTTCTCTAGGCGAAAAGAGTAGCTCTAGAGAACGAGATGAAGGAGTGAGAAAGTTAGGGAAAATTTTCCTCAACTTAGAGGAGTGTTTTTTATTGACCGGAAAATATTTTTTTTGACCATTTATGTCTCAAACATCAGAAAATTAGGAAAATATTAATATTTTTCGTGAAATTAATGGAGCCTTAATCTTCGAGACAAATCATGGCCTATATATGCATGAAAGAATAACATGTGTTAGTCACGCGATTGACGCGGCATCTATATATTGCGCATCATGATATGCATCCAACC
Organism: Metrosideros polymorpha var. glaberrima; assembly: GCA_001662345.2. Lineage (NCBI taxonomy): Eukaryota > Viridiplantae > Streptophyta > Magnoliopsida > Myrtales > Myrtaceae > Metrosideros > Metrosideros polymorpha. Next base: position 4,210,878 of record BCNH02000002.1, read on the forward strand.
TCATTCTTATGTTTGAACTTAAGATATTTGTAGATTTAAAGTACTTAATCTTTAGGTGACGCCTTCATCTAAGATGTTAATTAGGCTTCTTGATATATAAGTTGGGGATGTTTCAATATTTACCTTTATCGTCCATGTGGGAGGGCAAATAGCATAATGTACTTATTGAGCCCCAAATTAAGTGAGGTTCCATTGGTCCGCATAGCGTTCACTAATGAAATTATTAAACATGATAAGGTTATATTCTAATTAAAAGTAAATTGGATGTGGATTCTTCCAATGTCCAAACATGTTGATCATCGTCAACTCTCATGCAAAAATTACAAAAAAAGTCTTAAACCTATTTTATGACGGTTGATTCAATCTTAAATATTTGAATTTGGCTAATTTAGTCATACACCTATTAACTATTTGCAAATGAAATTCTCCCGATCGGAAATCACATGGCACAACTGACACTGATGTTGACAATTTTTACAGTTTTTTTTTTAAATTTTGCTGAATTTTTTTTACTATTTTTTCTTTTCTTTTCTTTTGTCCAACTCTAGGCTACTAGTGAGGGTTGGCCGGCGAGGATAACATCCGCATTCAAATATTCATCCACCGCAAAAGATAAACATCAAGATGTCGTCGTCCATTTAAATTTGTATCCAAAGGATTATGGATAGGATTGGCCAATTTTCCGTGCGTCAGGAATCATATCTCAAGATTAGAGATTGGATTAGCCGACATTGCAGGTTGTCAAATTAGGAAAGTTTCCTAACTTAGGTTATCCAAAGATCTCAAAATATGCATTAGATAACAATTTCATTCGAATTAGGAAATAAATATGAAAAATCAAAGTGGATAATTTCTCACCTAATTTGAAGATAATGTTTTCAAATTTGAATGATGGATCTCGGCTCGAGGAGGTGACTGGCGGACGGAGGATGGCTTGGAATGTTGGTGCCTCGCGTTGTACGACGACGGCTGCTCGCTTGGCGGGATTCTCACTGACGAGATCATTGCGGGGTCGACGGCAATGGCTGCTCACAAGGGTATCTCGGTGGTTTTTTTTTTTTTTTAGGATTGGTGATCGGCAACCTACAAAATAGAGGGAACGATTACATTGATGTAAGGCAGCCAAGACTATAGTGACGATGGCGATTGTCAGATGAAGCTAAGGGTGGCTAGAAGCTATGATCTCTTGGCGAAAGAGATACAACAAATACCAGAAGTGTCACACCATGAATCCATCAAGAATGAGGGATGGCACAGTCATCCTTTCCTTCCATCCGAAGGACGTAGCCTCAAACAAAAACGGACAATCTGTTATCAAAATACATGTCTCCATCTATATATATGATCAGCCAGCAGGTTGGTTTCAATATTAGAGTTTTCTATAATCTACCAAAATGATATATACACATATCCAACAAACCATGAACTCGGGAGTTCATTATAGCTATATACAATTCAATATCCAAAAATCCCCATTATCCAAAAATCCTCTTACTAACGAAACGCTCACGTCTTACTTACAACTCACTGAAGAACCTAAAAAGCAAGTAAGATGAAATGAGTAAGTTACCATGAGTCCATGACTCGGTGAGTAATATGTTTCTTCTAAGCGGATCGAACAATCACTATACATCGTTATAAAACGATATCACAGCTCATCATCTCAAATTCAATATATGATATGTAAAATATCGAAAATATATGATAACTTTCCCACAAAACTTTATATGTGGAAGATTAGTCAACAAAACTTACGCAATAATAATAAACAACTATCGGTCTCTTCCATTGACTAATTTCATCAAATCACACGTCAATAATCCATTTTATCAACTAATCTAATGCTCATTGCCAAATTACGATCCGTTTAACACCGTGACAAAGGAGACCAAGTTTACCTCTTGGCGAGGTCTACCACTTATATTAGCAAGTGGTTCAGCTCAGAAGGACGTCCTGACAGTATGCATACTCTCCCTTTAATAGATTCTCGTCATAGTAATATGAGTAATATCAACCAAATATATTTCTCCAAAAAACCTCTATCAACACTAGAAATCCATTTCACAAATCGGTTTTATAAACTGAATCTTATAACTTTTCACAGTTCTATTTATCTAATATAATAAGGAAAAGTATACCAGAAGTGTCAATAGTTGTGTATGGAGCTCACTTAAGTGCCAAAAGTTTTCGTCGACTCATTTAAGTGCCAAAATCGAAGAAAAATGATTACTTTAGTGCCACCGGTGAGATATTCCGACCAAAAATATACGTGGTATTATGAAAAAAAAAAGTGACATGGCATGCAAAAATAAAAAATCCAGTCCACAGGGAGTAATAAATGACGTTGCTGGGTCAAAGTTGCTAGGAAGAGGATAAACGACGTTGTTTTTCCCATGAGGAAAAAAACGACGCCGTTCGAAGGAAATACAAAACAGAAGCCACAGTCGGCTCTCTTTGTCGTGGTTGATTGAAGTGCCTCTCCTGGTTGGTCTTAATTGGTCGCTCTCTGTCTCTCTTTGTCGCTCACTCGGTGGCCGTCGCTCGCTTAGTGGCTGTCCCTATTTGTCGTTCACACTCAGTGATGTTTGTCTTCTTGCTTGGTTTGAGTCCAACGAAATTAGGGCTCGAAAAGTGATATTAGGGCTCTGAATTGGGGATTGGTGTGAGTTGTATGAAATTAGGGGAGTCCAGGTTTCTGTTTCTATGCGTTTCTCTTTGTGTTGTCATTGTTGTCGTCTGTGTGGGTTGTGCTCCATGTGGGGACCTCCATTGTTGTCATGCTTGTGGGGGTGTCTGTCCAATAAAAAAAATTGCTTGAGTCAATGTTGTCATTCATGTGGGGATTTCCATGTGAAATTGTCGTGAAGTTGTCTAGTATGTGGGGGGCAAAATTTGCTGAGTCGATATTGTTGTGCTTATGGTATTAATTTGTTTCTTTCATTGGGTGCAATCGGCATGGCGGATGGGTACACAACTGTAGCCGTCATTATTAATTACGGTGAGGAATTTGTTATAGGTTCCAATGAGTGGGAATATACGGGTGGACTTGAAGGTACTACGTATGTCAATGTTAGTAGGCCATCTTACATTAATTTGCTAAGGGAGATAGTGTAACAATTATGTTGCAAAATGGAAAAGTTGTATTATTGTCTTTCTAGGAACCCTTGAAGAATGGTTTGAGGCATTTCGATGATGATAATAATGTTAAAGATATATTTTACCATTATCTTCATGTACGTAGAGTACTATGGTGATGCTGAAGACGATGAGAGCACTGAAATAGGAGAAGTAGAAGCTAGTGTAGAACCTAGTACTCAGGTTGGTGATGGTTCTTTCTTAGATAAGAGAGAAAATGAGAGGGAGGAGAGGGAGGCCGCAAGGCATGTAGCCTTTGATGATGAAGACTTGAATGGATTGGGCTGGGAAGTTGCTGGATCTAGTTCATTAGATGATGAAGTCTTGGAAAATGTCAATTTTTCAAGTGACGATGATGATAAGGAACTTGCACAGTCGAGGCAAAGGCAGTGATAATTTAAGAAAAAAAGAGTTTCCACCTTTGGAAAATCACATGAAGCAGCTGAACATGTGAATAGGGTTGTAAGAGCTCGAACTGATCCAACTAATGGTGAAGCGACTGACTATGAAGAAAGCAGGGGTAACAACGACGAGATTGATAGTTCGAATAACGAGTCTGAAGATGAACATGCCGTGCATAGAAGGAAAAGTAAGTTTCATTCATATGATTCAAATGCTGCTACTGCTATTTTGACTATTGGAATGAAATTTACTGATGCGAATCAGTTTAAAGAGGCTATTATCAAGCACTCCATTGTTGAACAAAGGAGTGTTCAGTTTACTAGAAGTACAAAACAATTTATGAGAGCTAAATATTCTCAACCTAACTATTCATGGAAGATCTACGGCGCATTGAATAAGAATAGCGAGTCATTCCAGCTTAGGTCATTTGAGGAGAAGCATAACTATTCAGTCGTATTTGACAATAAATGAGTAACGAGTTATTGGTTGTCGAAGCACTTTTTCAATACAATCAAAGCTATACTTAAGATAAAGAGTCATCAATTGAAGTAATTGGTGAAGGAGCAAGTTTGGGTAAATGTATCGAGGAATCAGTGTAAACGAGCCAAGCAAAAGGTGATGACGACATTATTGGAAATGTACAAAGAAGAGTACAGTCAAGTTTGGGATTATGCAGGGGAGTGTATGCTTCATAATCTAGATTGTATGGTGTATGTAGAGGTAATGGAGAGGCCACTGCTTGATTGTGGGAACAAGTTTGATTGTTTTTACGTTTGCTTTAATGTATGCAAACAGAGTTTTATGGCTGGTTGTAGAAGAACCATAGAGTTGGATGGATGTTTTTTGAAGGGTTTATGTAAGAGAGAGTTGGAGGGATGCCAATAACCAAATGTTTCCCATTGCTTGGGCTATTGTGAGAACAGAGAATAAGGACACTTGGTCTTGGTTTTTAAAAAATTTAATGGTAAACCTTGAGATTGAGAATGGAGCAGATTGGACATTCATGAGCAACCAATAGAAGGTAATTCCTTTGTCAACTGCACAATATTTAATATTATTCACATTCTTTATCTTACAAATATATATTTTTTCACTTATTGCAGGGACTTGTTCCAACACCGGCTGAGTTGATGCCGTATGCTGAACATAAGATGTGCGCAACACACATTTATACAAACTAGGCAAGAAGTACAAAGAGGATAAACTCCAGAAGCAATTTTGGCTGATTGCTATGGGCACCAACATGGATGACTTTAGGATACACAAGTAAGCTTTGTATGACTTGACAAATGAGGGTTTTATACACTTTTCCAAACAGAAGCTAAGTATTGGTGTATGGCCTTCTTTAGTGAAGAGTTCAAGTGCGATATTGTTGACAATAATCTGAGTGAAGTATTCAATGGCAAAATCTTAGAGGCCAAGTGTAAACTAATTATTGGCATGCTTGAGGAAATTCGAGTGATAGTCATGACTAGGCTATAAAAACAAAGTGATGAGGCATCGAAATGGACTAGAGATTATGGTCCTAGGATTGTGAGGAGATTGGATGAGAACATCGACAAGGTAAGATTCTGTCATCTTGAATGGAATGTGGATGATGGATACGAGATCATGGAGAATGGTGATAAGTACGTCGTCAAATTGGAGAGTAGAAAGTGCTCATATCGAGGCAGGCAATTGACTGGAATTCCCTGTCCACATACCATTTATGCCATCCACTATAAGTATGAAAATCCAAAGGATTACCAGGACGCTTGGTACAAGAGAAACACATATCTTACTTCTTACTAGTTCAAATTACAGCCTATTCGAAGTAGCAAATTCTGGAAGCCAGTAAATGAAGAAGCCCCTCACCCTTTGCCATTGAAAAAGCAAGTGGGAAGGCAAAAAAAGAGATGAAAAATGCAGGAGGGGGAGATCAGAAATAAGAGGTCGATTCTTGGAGGTATGAAGATGAAATGCTCGTATTGTTGAAAGGAAGACCACAATAAGATTGGGTGTGAATTGAAGAAGTAACATCAACATGCATATGCAAGTACAAGGCCATCTGAAGGCCCAAGTGAAAGGGTAGCCCCCTCCTCGACTATTGCATAGACTAGGAAAAAATACCCATTAAGTTGTATTTGTACTGTTTTCTAGGATAAATTTGGGATCATTCCAGTTTTCACTTTGTGTTGTCTTTATTTATCAGGTGAGAAGAAGACCAACTCAAAAGGTTGTTGAGGTTGTTGTTGAAGCATCTGTAAGGCCATCTCTCAACCCAAATGTAGGCCAAGGCACAGGGCCAGTTGTAGGCTCAGGTAACATCCAACTACATGGGCAAGTTGTGTAGGCCCAAGCATGAAGCCCTCTCTAACTGTTGCACAAACTTAGCAAAAATACCCAAATAAGTTGTGTTTGTATTGTTTTCTAGGATAAATTCGGGGTCATTCCAGTTTTCACTTTGTGTTGTCTTTATTATTAGGTGGGAAGACCAACTGAAAATGTTGTTGAGGTTGCTACTGAAGTATCTGTAAGGCCATCTTTCGACCCAAATGTAGGTCAAGGCATAGGGCCAGCTGTAGGGCCAAGTGAACATCCACTGCATGGGCAAGTTGTGTAGGCCAAGGCAAGAAGCCCTCTTCAACTGTTGTACAGACTAGGAGAACAACAAAAGTAAGTTGTGTTTATGTTTGTATTTGTAATGTTTTGTGGGATTAATTTATTGGAAGTTTTGACTTTATTTTATCTTTATAAGGTGAAAACAAGACCAATTGCACAGGTTATTGAGGTTGCTCATGAGGTTGCTGAAGGACTAGCCGAACATCCAATTGAAGGGCCATCTAAACATCCATTTGCAGGGTTAATTCCCTCCTTGACTATTACACAGTCTAGGAAAATAACAAGAGTAAGTTGTGTTGTGTTTGTAATTGAGTTTCTGTTGTTTTGAAGGATGATTTTGAAAAATTTTGACTGTATTTTATCTTTATAACGTCAAAACAAGACCAACTGCACAGATTGTTGAGGTTGCTCATGAGGTTGTTGTAGGGCCAACCGAACATCTAATTGAATGGCCATCTAAACATTCATCTGTAGGGGTACTCCCCTTATCGACTGTCACACAGTCTAGGAAAACAATAAGAGTAAATTGCGTTGTGTTTGATTTTGAGTTTCTGTTCTTTTGAGTGATCATTTTGGGAAATTTTGACTTTGTTTTGTCTTTATCATGTGAAAATAAGACAAACGCCACAGGTTGATGAGGTTGTTGAAAGTGAACCACCACACCGAATAAGAGAGGCTCTTGAAAAAAGGTTAAGACAATTTGGTTATGACCTTTATACGGACGAACGTACGTGACTATTTACATGTAAGTGTTTTAGGACTCATGCATTTAAGATATCATATATCATTTGGTTGATAATATGGTTTTGTTTTGTTGTTGTAGCTTGGGAGAAGTTCAGAGGTGCTTATCTCTAAAGGCCCAACTCAAGAGTCAACGGGTGCTCCAAAGAAAAAGACTGCTGCAAAGAAGAAGACAGTGAGTGTTGCTCCAAAGAAGATGACATCGGGTGCTACTCCAAAACAGCCACCAAGGAAGGACCCAGCTTCATCTGGACCAAGTGATCCTCGCACCACCAATGACCATATGGAGAGCTCCCATCAAATGACAAGCGAAGATGAAGAATCTGAACTTGCACGTCCAGTTAAAAAGAGTGCAAGGATTATGAATCAAGACAAAAGACCTGCAAAAGGAAGAAATGGAACTTGGGGGGGGGTGTGGAAATTGATTGATGGGAGTCTTCTAGTACTTAGGTTTTAGTTTTGTTTTTTGCTAAAAGGTTATGCATGTTGACTCATGCGGATGTTTTGTTAGTGTGTTGATGGGAGGTTGTGCATGTTGACTCATGGGAACTAGAGAGAGAGGGGGGTTGTGCTTGTCCAATTGGATATGTTTTTTACATTGTTTTGGTGGAAAGTGCATAACCCCCGATATGAATATTTGAGTTGGTTATTCAACTTGACCAAGTTGTAATGACTCAGTTCAATATTATTTCAATGCTTTTACCATTTCCATACTATACTTTTGGATTATGCTTTTGGGTTGTGGTTGTTTTGCTACTGTGCTGGTGTGGTGTTGTTTTGATTGTGCTAGTTGGGTTGGTGTGTGCTGGTGTAGGGATTGTTTTGCTCATCCAGTTGTAGGGGTTGCTTTGCAAGTGTGCTGGTAGTGGTGTAGGTAGAGCACTTGCACCACCACAACATTTGCACCAGATTGCTGGTGCAATTCTAGTGCTGGTGCAGCACTAACACCAGCAGCTGACATACTTGAATCAGTAGCAAGTTGCTGTTATTGCTGGTACACTTGCACCGGCAATAACCTACTAGTGCTGGTACATGTGCACCAACAAGCTATAAGTGCTAGTGCATTTTGTAGCAGGAGTGATCAAATTTTACATTTTCAAGAAAATTGACACCAAAATCACTTTTTAAATAGTTGTAGAGCACAAGTGATCAACTTTTCACAACTTATAGAACTTCAGTGATCACTTTTTACAACTTTTGGCTCTTAATTGATCACTTAAAAAAAATTAGCACTCGCGACGATAATTATTTACAACTTATGGCATTGAAATAATCGCTCGTGAATTTGTTACCAGTCCTTCATTTGACCGACATTTGCAGCAAAATTTGCAACAAACCATTAACATCAAACTAGCAAACCATTACCGAACCAAACTTTCCATGCATAAACTAAGCAAACCAAGATTGCCAATACACAACTAAGCAAAACAACTTGTAAGTGCTCACAACTGAATTTGAACCTTTCATTTTCAACCTTAGATTGCAGCAAATATCTTGTTCCATACAAAATTTGCAGCAAGTAGACCAACAACACACTTTACAAGTGCCCACAATACATGAAGCATTCAACTATGGTAGACTGAAAAACTTCTTCTCATCACTCACTTTACAATTGACTATAATATAGCCTACACAAGACAACAACAACATAATGAACACTCAATAACACTTTCTTTTAAATTTCATTCTTGAAACTTTTTTCTTCAAATGGTTGGTCAGACAAGCTAAACCATTCATTTCAATTTGCATTGAATCAACATCCTCCAACTCGTCCATTAACGTAGGTAGAGGTTGATGTCATCCTTCAAATAACTCCAATATTACCTTTGTTACTCGACTGGAGAATTTTGCATCAATCCATTTGAAATATTTGCACTTCGAGCCTTCTCTATACCGGCCGCATCCATGGAATCCTTTCCTGAGATTCAATCGAGTCCAAGATGTTTTTCTTGGACTCGGAAACCCACAATAACAGTAACATTTAGCTTCTTCTTCACTTCGCTGCAACGAATTTGAGCCACTGCTGAAGCTTCTACCCTCCATTTGCAAGTTTGACCTTTTAATTTGGATGGTAGGCTGAAATAAGGTCTGGATTTTCGGTTCACTCGCCGATTGGGGCTTTTGAACCAATTGAACGAATTAGGAATGAATTAGGGTTTTTCTTTTGGGGGAAATGAGGTAATGATGCCGTTTCTGCCTTCGAAGCTGATTGAGATTTAATTTAACGAATTAGGGTTCTTATTTTAGGGAAAAGAGGTGAAACGACGTCATTTAGGGCTTTGGAAGCTGACTAGATTTATTGAAGAACCACGTAGGATGAAGATATTCATTAAATTAATGACACGTAGGATTTCCGGTCAACTTCGGGGAATTTGGAATTAAAGTGATCTTTTTTCAAAAATTTTGGCATTGAAGTGAGCCGAATTTTTTTTTTGGCACTTAAGTGGGTACATAACTTTTGGTATTTTTGCTGTATTTTTCCCAATATAATACATTTCATAAAACATTTCACAACTAATATGTTCAACTTTTGGCAATTCTCTTCACAAAATATTTAACCAAAGCATTTATAAATGCTCATTTCAAACTACTTTATAAGACTTTTCTATATCTTTCAATTGACTAAAAACGTAACAAAAGTTTGATCCAATTTATGTAAAAAGCATGATCTCAATAACTCATACTACATTAAAATGTTGCCATTTTCAAGACACGAGTTCGTCAACTCATAGAAGAAATAGTACCACTCACTTGGAAAAAGTCGAAAACCAACCTATTGTTGTTACTCGAGCCGATGCACTCGAATTCATAACAGTTGTCGCGACCCAAAAAAAAAAACTTTCAAATAGGTCCATAAGGTTTTAGGGTATTGCCCAAAGGGGCAGGCCGATTGGCCCATTGATCTAGGCGCGAGCTCTCCCAAGTCCATACCTCGCGCGACGTTTTGAAAAAATTCAATTTGTGGTTCGATTACACCTAAAAAAAATCTATGTTCGGGAAAAGGAGTCGCCACTAGCCTATTAAGGTCGGCTAGAAACCAATCGAGACGCGGGAGTGCCATCTCGATTCTTACGCAACCAGACATCTAGGATCGGGGACTTGATTACGCTAATCACTTAATTAGCACCCTTTCGGTACCTAAACTTAATCACTTGCCATTAAAATGTCCAATCAATCATTTCAATTTTATTTTCCTAACAATCTATCCTATCCAGGCTAAAAAGGAAATAACAATCAATATATTAAAGTGCGCAATCAAATGAAATCAAAATGAAATGCACAAACAATGTCCTAGTATCGTTTCTAAAAGAAAAGACATTCAAAAATCTTAAGGTAAAGCCCTAAAGGCTCAATCAATTTGAATTTAATTTTTGTCAAATGACTTCCTTTTTTATTAATGCTAGCTTTAAAACTAGTTCTAAACTAGAAAAGCTATCCAAACTAGGCAAAAACTAATTTCTGATTTTTTTTTTTATTTTCTTGATTTTT
>BCNH02000002.1:4242995-4261333 GCA_001662345.2 Metrosideros polymorpha var. glaberrima
AAGAAAGGATGCTCCGAGAAGATTACCTGGTTTGCCGTCGGGAAAAATTACTAGAATCGGCGATGGCAATGGCGAGGATGAGAGCTTTTGTTCCTATTTCATTCTTCTTATCTCTCCTAGACCACTTCCTTCATTCTCACGAGCTCTAGTTTCCTCTACGACCCGAGCCCCACCTTCTTTTTCTGGTTCGCCGGAGATGCGACGCTAGAATTGGCGATGGCGGGGGCGAATAACAGCAGCAAACTATAGAGGAGTCGCGTCGAAATCCGAGGAAGGATCTCCTTCTCGGAACTCTCCCTCTCTCCCTGCGATCTCTTCTTCTTTCCTTTTCTCTGTAACTAAATTTTTTTTTTATAAAAGCCTCTCCCCTTAATCGAGAGCAAAGAAAAACGAAGAAGCCCCGCCTCTCTGGTTCCCTCTCTGTTGCCCTTTTGTGATTCGACTCTTTTTATTTTATTTTATTTTTTCTTGTCCTTTTGTGTCGCCTCCTTGCTCTCCTTCATCCGAGAACCAATTTGATCATAAAAGTTTAGGGTTTTTCCTTTTAGGGTTTAGGGTTTCGCGCCAAGTGGCACAATCTTGCGAGAAGTATGAGTCAAATCGTACAGTGCCAAGTATAATGCTTTAAATGATCGACCGACTTTGCGATTTTAAATTTCTTTTATTGGACTCGAGGTTTTTTTTTTTTAATTTTTCTATCCCTAAATCAAATGTCTAAAATAAAATTAGAAACTAATGAAATTTTAATTTTTTCTTTGACCAAAGGTTAAATTTCTCGATTTGACTAAGAAATCAATATTTGACCATTATTAAGAACATGTAAAATTTAAAGGTCTAATTCTACGTGCATATGCTAAATTGACATCTATATGCAATTGAGATACTAAGGACGCAAATCTAATTTTTTGGTCAAGAAACGAGCATCGCCGCAATCGGGGATTTCGAATCTCGAATTTTCTAATTTCGACTGTCGAAAAAATTCACGTGTCAACAGTCAATAACAATGAATTGTAAAACGATATAAAAAACAGAGTAAAACGATATTCTAATGAACGAATCAACTAAACTATGCCTATTCGTTGATAAAATGACATCTACATGCCAACGAAAAGCTTGCCCATAACATACACCCATTGCTAATTGTTGTACGCTGCTCGCGCGTTGAAATTATTTACGCTGTAACTTTCTCCACCGAACTTTGTTTCAAGCAAACTTATGATCAATAGAAAGCCCTTTCGATGTACTACAAGCCCCTTGACTTGGCCGACCTAAACTCTAGCAAAAAATCAATGAAATTTGGCCAGGAAGCTATTGGTCGTGCATTGTTTATCACATGTGACCAACTTAAAAATTCGTTTTAGGCAAACTGTAAATTCAAATCGAATTCTGTAAAATGCTATAGATTAACAACACCATAAACTAACATATATATTATTATATATACATACGAACACACACATCATAACATAGTGAAAATACAAATAAAGACGATTGCTATGACATGGACCTAGTTGAAGAAGAAGAATAAAATTTTCAAAAGAAGATTACTTGCAAAAGATTGACAAAGGTACAAGATACCATTTGCGAAAGACATGCAAAGGCACCAAGAAATGTCTACTAAATTATCATTATTAATCTTAATTATTTAAAAAATTATATATAATATAATAGCTTGACAACTCCAAAATCAGACTTCGTAGGTCAAAATCGACCTAACATCAAATTTATGACCTAACTCTAAAAATTACTCAAATTTGACGAGCGAAGGGTGCGAGTGCTTACCAGGCCTTGCAAATCAGAGTTGAATCGACTTGGTGAGGTACCAATGGCGTGAACGCTCTCTCTCTCTTTTCCTACTCTTCTTCCTCTTCTTTTTCTCTCTTTCCTTGCTTTCCTGCGCGTTTTCTCGGCCTCTTTAAAAAGAGCTGGAGTCTACTGTTTCCTTTTTCTTTTTTGTCGACTCTTTCAACCTTTAAAAAAAGTAGATCCCACCACCTTTTGACTTGAACAAAACAAGTCAGAATATTACATTCCACTCCTTAAAAGAAATTTCGTCTTTGAAATTTAGACATGCCGCAATCACCAAATAGGTGAGGATATTTGCATGTTGTTTCTTCCTCGACTTCTCAAGCAACCTCCCTCTCGGTGTGGTTTTTCCATTGAAGTTAAGAGAGAACTTGACTTATGAAGAGCAGCTTATTCAAATCATAAATAGAAAGGATCAGGTGTTGTGATGATATACTATCCTTTACATGGAGATTCAATGACAAAACCACACCGAGAGCGAGGCTACTTGGAAGCTTGAGACTAAGGCACGATGCAAATAACCTTGCCTATTTGATGACTGAGGTATGTGTAAATTTTGAGGCTAAATTTTTCTAAGAAAGGTAGATTGTAATAATAGGCCCGTAAGTCCAAAGTCCAAACCCAGCCTATTATCCTTAAAGGCTAGCTCGTCACTTCATTCCCTTTTCAATAGATGAGGAGGCGTTTGACAGAGTGAGTGAGGAAGTTAGGCATTTTGTAGTATGTTGAAAAGGCTTTTTAAGGACTGTAAGTTCGTTTGAAACGGAATTTGGTAGAAGAAGTTATGGTGCAAATGATTCAGCGTAAGCTATGTATAGCGGACATTGGGCAAACTTTTCGTTGGCACATAAGGGTCGTTTTATCGACGAATAGGTGTAGTTTAGTCGAATCATTCATTAGAATATTGGTTTACTTAGTGTTTTTATTTCGCTTTTCAATTAATTGTTAGGAATTCAAGTGCGTCGGCACGAGTAACTATCGTAGATTGATTTTTGGCTTTCCTAGATGAGTGGTACTCTCTTCTTTGAGTTTGTCGATTCATATTTCAAAAACGAAATGGATTAGATATGTTATGAGTTAAGAATAAGCATGTTTCTTGTATAAATTAGATCGAGCATTTACAACATTTTGTGTATTAAATATGGAAATGTTATCTTTGGATTGTCCTTGACTTTAAATATGGTTTATGAAAGGTTATTTATTGATTTGTGAAGTGGCTTACGAAATGGATTTTAGTTTTGAGAAATATATTGTGATATATGAAATTGTTTCTGGATTTTGCTTTGTGGATTGTGGAGGATATTGTTGTGAGTTGGTATTGATACTTAGTGTCTCTATGAACCCATTAGGGGTTTGTAGGCATGCACATACTGATTTACGATATTCTTGTGGGTTAAGCCACCGATAATATAAGTGGAGATCTAGCCAAGAAAGGAATCTGGATTGCCTTTGTCATGTGGCATTATGCGTGACCATGGTTAGATACTTGGGCATGAAATAGGTTAATGGATAAACCATTGATGCATGTTTCTGATGAGATTGATCATTTTGCTGGACTATTGATATTTGTTTCGATAGTATTGATTGAAATGAATATTTCTATTATCAATGTATTATGTTGAAGAAACATATAACTCATTTTGGTCTTAAAGGTTTGTTATATTCTAGATTTGGTGTAAATGAGTTACATTTTGTGTTTTAAATGTGCATAGTGATTGTTTAATCCGCTTAGATGAGATATATTACTCACTGGGTTGTGGTACCTCATTCCTTTTATCTTTCTTGCTTTTTAAGTTCTTTAGCGAGTCGTAAGTGGGATGTGAGTGTAGCATAAATAGTAGGACTTTTGATGGAGGGTTTTTTGGTATGAGTAGTATATAGTTATTGAACTTTTGAGTTAGCTTTTTGATGGAAAGGTATATGTATGATTTTGATGGTTTATAGAAAACTCTGATATCGTAACCAAATGAATCTTTATTAAATATATATAATGTAAATATTTCAATATCATATTGAGTTTTGATTATGTTGATGTTGCATTGTTTGGGAGAAAGGACGGCCACATCATTGTCCCTATTTTTGTTGAATTGAGGCGTGACATTTGTTGGTTGACATTGTCGGAGGGGTAACGGTTCCATTGAGAGGCAAAACCAGGGATCGATGTTGAGGCAGCCATGGTAGGGGTTATCCTCAGGGACAGTAGTGACATCGCGAGCTTGTGCTAGTCAATCAGTGCTTAGCAGCTCATTGTCGCAGTTGCTTGTGGTGGCCGAGGCAGATACCACTGTCAGGAAGCTTGACCATGAGCTGGGAGTGGTCACGATTGAGGAAAACAACAAAGGCCACGCTGGCTTAAGCAGTGGCAAGACGGTACTGGCACTGAAGGAGTTGTGTTGGATGAGGTTGGCTGGACTCCTCATCTCTCTCTCTCTCTCTCTCTCTCATGTGTTTCACTCGTGTGCTTCTAATTAGTGAATTCCTGACCTAGATTTCTGAAGCCTTGGCATCTATATATAGTAAAAATTAGATTAAGTCAGGGGATTCAACTTTGAATGACTTGCAAAATTGACCGAGAATTATATCATCTTTTTAATTGGGTCCCTAATGGTTTAAATTGCATCAAATTGGGCTCAATTTGGTCCCTTTTACTTTCTAGGCTTGGTCGAATTTCTTGTCCTTGCGGGGTTAATTTTAGGCCTTTTTTAATTAATGGACTTTAATAATTCAAGAAGTTTTCCTAATTGGGTTTCTAATGAGCTGAATTAAGTTTAAATTAGGCCAAATTGAGTCCAAATTAACCTGCACATTTCGGCCACCCATTCTTATTGGCCGAATTGTATTTTAAGTACAGGCCAAGTCCACGTGATTATTTCAGGTCCATTCACTACCACCGAACCGATTAAGATGCTATGGATGCAATGGATGTTTGAAATTAAATTAAAACTATATGAAAAATGATTAATATTTTTATTTAGAGGCCGAGATCGATCCCTAATTTTTATGCAATTAATTTCTAAATGAGTTAGTCAAAATTTAGGTGTCGACAGGATGCAAAAGGAAAGAAGAAAACCAAGTGCTAGAGAGAGAAGAGAGAGAGGAAATCTTAAAATTTCTAATAGGCGGGCTCGAAGTGACACTTGTCGTGTTTTAAATGGGCTACTATGAATATGGTGCACAATAATTGCACACAATATTATGTCAATTCCTCTTTGAAATCATGACACATCACCTATAAAATTTACCTCGACGGTAGTTTAATTCTGTTTTTGATTTTCTCTTGATCTTATGATGCATATTCATTCAAACATAAATTCTTCATTTCGGTATACATTCACGTGGTTTATATAGTCCACGATTCTTCAATAAACTTTATTATTTAACATTGTATAAAGAAGTTACTGTCTAATTAAACAGCTCAGAGTACCGAAAGTGGGAAAAATTCAATGAAGATTAATAATTGTGAAATTTTGTGTGTGAGACAGCTATCAATTATTGTAAAATTTTAAGCTAATATAAAACATATAATTTAATATTTAAATCTATAACAAACAATCCTGTCAAAGCATAACAACTACGCATTTTATAATTCTAGATAACATAAACTATTTACAGTAAGTGGCATGTTGAAGACACAATCTACACATATCCAATAGGACCCATCGAAGAGCCTTCACGTACAATTACGGTCACAACTATCGAATCACAACTACGGTTACATTTTGACTTAGTTGAACTAGAATTTAAAGGAAACAGAAAACACAAATTAAGGACATATATATGTTACATGAACACTAATTCACACTTGAAACTACCATTCCTAAAAACCACACACAAGAATTATTTCTTCTCATTTTACCAGCTTCAAGGGTCGGATCATCTCATTATCTTCATGATCCAATATCTGCGCAAAGAATTCACTTAACAGAGTCATATTAAAGAGAAGAATTGGGTAAGAATTAGTAAGCGGGTTGAGTCGAGTACCGAGCCCAAAAGGCTTTATTCTTGCCCGGCCACAATATAAGAGGGTTCAAATTTTCTGTATTCAATGACCATGCTTAAGAAAAAACATGCTCGGCTAGTCCTTAGTGATCCAAGGCTACTCTGTCGCCGGGTCCATGATCAAGTTTAATCTACCTCTATCAATAAAAAAAGGTTGAAAAATTATGGTAGCTTACGTGGCAATGATAAACATATCCTGGAGCTGAGGTGGCATCAAAAGGGTACGGGGCGTTGTTCTGTTCAACCAAATTGAAGTGCACGACGACCGTCGTTTTGTAACCGGGCTCGAGCTTGACGATGTTCTTCCACGCCCTCTCATAAGCCGGAATATCGAGAGTGGGCCCAGTTGCATGGCCCGTTACGTTGCATGCCACGGCGTCGTTCTTGCTGGTCATGCAGTTCAAGAATCCTTGCTCATCTACCAACTGTTGCACTTTAATCGCCTGAAAAGTCGCTAGGTGAATATGAAGCGGGTGGTTGTCTCCGGTCAAGTTGATTACCTCCCACACCTCGGTGGATCCGGACTTTGGAGTCTCCGTGGCCGGGTCGAGGAAGCTCTTGCCGTTTATGTATAGATGGGTCGACAGGTTGGCCGAGCTCAGGTACTCGTACAACGTGATGTATCGCGTGAGGGAGGCTCCGACAATCGTCGCTGCCTTGGTTGGCGCCAGACTTGCTGGGACACAGGAAGTGTCGGGCGGGCTGGGGGCTCCGGGCTTGATGATGAACTTCATGACCTGGCCCATGAGTTGATCAGATTGAGTCCCAGTTGGATACGGGTAAGGGGCGTCGTTGGTCAATATGGATTCAGTCGCAGTGGCGGTGGAGAAGTCGACGACCACATCGAAGGTCTCGGCAGGCGATAGGAGAATCCACTGGGTGGTGACGGGTGAGGCTAAGTACGAGGAGTCTGATCCCACCACCGTGAACGATAGGCCGTTGGTCAATGCAAGACTGTAGTATCGCGCGTTAGAGACGTTGATTATGCGAAATCGGTATTTTCTACGTTGGACATGGAGATAAGGCCACGCCTTGCCATTGACTATGATGGCCTCACCGAAGTACTCCGGTTGCCACTGAGGATGGATAGTTGGGTTGTCTCCGGTGTAGTTCAAGTACAAGGATCCATCCTTATAGAAGCTTCGATCAAAGATCATCAAGTGGCGATCGAACTCCGGGCCGACAGGTAGGTTCATCTTCGCGTCGAAGGCCGTGTCTCGAAGCACGTAAGCAGCGATTAGGCCGGCCAAGATGTTGGCCCGTGTCAGACCGAGTGCATGGTCATGGTACCATAAGTTCCCAGAATGTTGTATGTTTGGGTATGTGTACGTGGACCGGGACCACGCCGAACCGGTCGCCTTGAAATCGGAGGTGAACCAAGCGAGAGCACTGCCGTCTGACTCAGGGGGGTGGACGCCGCCGTGGAGATGCACGACCGTGGGGACACCTCCGTGTTTGGGGCTTGCGGTGGGAATAGTCGGGTCCCATGGCAGTATGTGTGACTGGGGGAGGTGATTTTCCCAAGTCACACACGTCGATACGCCTCGGATCGCTTCGATGGTGGGGCCAGGCACCATGGCGGTTTGAGCCGACGTTCCGTAGGCAAATACAGTTGTTGCAGGTAAATCGCGGTGAAATTTCTGTTCATATAGAGAAAATCAAAGTTAGGTGAACTTCAATAAAGAAAACACAGAGAATAATACATTGGAAGGCTTTAACTTTAGTCTGTTAACTTGGATTGTCAATGAAGCTCATAATAGTTACATGGGCGTGGTTTTGTCAGTTAAAAATGAACCTAATTGTTAGAATTGTATAAAATTGATTGTCGAAGATTTGAGCACGTTGGTTGTTGTTTCTAGATTTGGTTGAAAGTATTCTTCAAAGAATGCCTTGATTTATGGTGGGCGTAAAAAAAAAAAAATGAATCGGTGAAGCATGATTCATGATAGGCTCTTGAGGAACATCGAAGAAGAAAAAGCTACAAGCATTTACTAAAGAACGGCTATTGAAGCATAAAGACAAAGAAGGCCTACAAAAGTCAATGAAGAGTTCTCTATGGATTGCTACGATTGTCTTCAAGAGCATTTAGTGCGTGTCTTTTATTTGACTTTGTTTGTATGCATTTATGGTATTTTATCTTTTCATTTAATATTATCAAATTATGTTCCTCCAACCGTTCATATATGTAATACACACCAAAAAGCAAAAGCATTTGCATTTCAATAAGTTCTCCCTCCGATCTTTATTTGTGCGTTTGTTCCAAGTTTTCAAAGTTATCATTATTATTTTGATTCCAATACTCTAATTAAAAATCATCTCTCCATTCTTTTTTTACTCATGGGAAATGTGTTTTGTCCATGTGTCGAGTCCACATTTGAGACCAGATGAAATTGAATTGCGCTAAATGTGGAACACTCTCTCCATGTAAGTAAAGAAAGTTGCAAGTGGAAAATGTTAAAAGATTAAACAATTGATCGGATTGATACATGCTTATTTACATATTAAAAGCTAGAGAAACTTAGTACATACCCATTTGGTCTTGTACATGCCGATAGTGAGATTACCGGGTTCAGGCGAACCGGTGTCGTGGGTGTACCCGAAGAGCTTGGGCATATGAGGGAGCTCATCCACGTACATTTGGAGAGAAGCGGCCACTTGATGCAGAATCGCCTCCGTCACCGGTGGCGGGTGTTGGGCCATTGACTCGCCACAACCACCCATCATTATCAACATGATTAGTTCCCACAACATCTTTGTCTTCCTTCTCATGAAAACCTTCAAATCTTCGCCTTTCAAAATCGTGAATTACAGTTGTAATTATACTCAGGACATGAATTTTTCGCATCGTTTTTTACTTGTGTTCACGAAAGTAAATGAGAACAATATATATAGCAAGTTCACTGAGCAAAGTGATGTTACGAACACGATCACAATCTCAAGATTATGTTACGGAAAGTGCATACCAAGGTGAATAGCGGATAATAATCGTGTGTACTAACCTTAATAGTACGAAGAAGAGATGATTTCAATGGAGAAGAGAGTGTGCTGAACACAAGACTAATGATGGTGATGACTTACGACCATGATGAGTAAGGAGGACATCAAGCTTGATCTATAAATACTTGTTAGAATAAATCTCATGGAGAAATCAACCAACCTTATCGATGCACGATAAGAGAATTACTCTGGAATATCAGGTCGAATCAGTAGCACGTACTTGGTGTTACTACAACTTCACAAAGGTCCGAATATAATCATGAGAAAAATATTCTTGTTTACAACCGATTGTCTTCTCAAAGTAAGAACGGAAACCTCTGTGTATTTTTATGATAGAGAGGAGCGCGTTCATAGAACCGCGTATATTTCTATTTATAATGAGACGATGGAAATTAACTGTTCTCAACTTTCAAAAGGTGCCTTTCAAACACACTCCATTATGGGCGTTCACACCCTTTCACGGGCGAACCACCGAAATATAACAATATTAAAACTGGCAAGAGGAGCATCTGTTTTTAAGAATTTGTTCATCTGCTTGTTTGGACATAGTAAACGATGTGTCTGAATGGCACAATGTTTTCTTCTTCGAGTTCAGAGGAAAGGGAAAAGGCGACGTGAAGAATCGAACTAGAGCTTGCCTGAATCTGGGTTATACCCATGTTTACTGTACCAAACCTACTTGCTTTGAGCAAATACACTTTTGATTAAAATGATTTTGTCTATATGTAAAATCATTTCCCCAAAATGGGAAACCCAGGACACTTTTAACACCATAATCAACGACAAGAATCAACTGTAAAATGGGAAACCCAGGAAAATGTGACTGTATCATGTTCATTGCTACCGTGAGCAGGTTCGAACTCGTGACCTCGCACTTGAAAAGCATAGCACGTATCGTTACGCCACTACCTAGTGGTGTGCAGTATCTCATTGATGACACCAAGGTTCAATGGCATTTGGAGTGAAACTACATTACCTTCAACTGTCATCATCGCTTGACAAAAGAAGATTTGATTTCACAAGCATTAACGGATGGAAAGGATAGAAGAAGTACCTGGAATTTTGACGAAGACGTCCCAGATGCTAGGCTCACGTCCTTCTTTGTCGGCCATGGCTTTGACTTGATAAGCCGAGGTCGCAGTCCCCCAAACGAAGCCCTTCGGGAAGGCTGATCGGCTCAGCCCGCTGGTGTCGAAATGCATAGTTTCGGGGATCACCGTCTCTTCGGTCATTGTCGACCTCGTCACGGGGCCCAACAGCGACCACAACAACAACATCAATGGGACTTGGATTCTCATCTCCACACCTCAACACTCTGAAGAGAGAGAGAGAGAGAGAGAGAGAGAGCTTAGCTTTTCCTCGTGAAGGAGAGTGAGTGTTTATTTATAGAGCAAGGATAGTGAGAAAAAACTTCAACGTTAGCGTTTCTACATCAGCTGATCATTCTCGTCACCAAAACAATATGATTTTTTTCCTTTTGGTGAGAAATCCAAACAATAAATGTATGTCCCCCATTGACAGGAATTCAGAATAGGGGATCCCTGTCATGGTATAAAAGTGGTAAGATGTTTTTTAATACAATGAATGGGCAGGGACGAGAATACCTTCGGTGTTATTTACCTTACGACGATAAGTAGGGGTGAGTGGTTTTAGGATCAATCTAGATTTCACATGGAACTTGAAACCTACCCTATCGAAATTGGTTCCCTAGTTTTTGAAATTTGAAACATACTAGTACCTTGGAACTTGGAACATATCTTGTCAATTGGTTTCAAGGTCGATTTCATGGTCTACTCGGGAGCCGGCCAAATTCTTCTTCTTCTTTTCATTTTTTTCATTTCTAGTTAAGCAAAATGAAAGTGAGCGCAACAACAAAAATCCTCATTTATCAATAGCAACAATCCATAAAAGATGAAACGTAAAATAAATGAAATAATAAAAAGTTAAAACACAACCCCAAATCGAACAGGATAGTATGGCTTCCACTTTTTTTGAAAACGGGAACCAGACCGATAACTATGGGAACGTGGAAACGGACTGATTCCTATGGCCAGTTTGCTCCGGTTCTCACGTTTACTCTGGACTCATGGTTACCCCTAATGATGAGGTTCGTTTTGGAATATTAAACATTGACACAAGAAACGACATAGAGTTGACCAAAGATGAAACCGTTTATGTTTCTGAGGTTTTAGTTGCATGTGAACTGACGGAGACGCAAAGGAATAAGCAAAGTGAGAACACCTAGTTCGAGACTTGAATGCTTTGCTCGGGTTTTACTCGAATCATACCGTTACTAAAGTATTTCATGGACTGGAAATTTATGTACCTACTGTTGTTATGAAAAGACAAATTTTAAGAAAAGACGATTCTAAGGATGTGGGTCGTAACCATCAAGTTTGAGCAGTTGATTAGGGATTTGGGGGGACTTCTAACTTATAAATTGGATGTCGCCCGTTTAGAATCTCACCAATTGCGTGCAAATTATTTTGAGTCAGGGTCAGCTGCATGGGCCAAAGGCCTGGACTTATCAATTTACGAGACTTGTAGGTTGTTTCATAGGTCTCCAAGTAGCCAATACCAGTAGTGAATGCTGGTAGTGGCTTTTATGAATGATTGTCGAACTACCTTCTTAGCATCTAATGTAATGCGCGAGGATTCAATGTGATATCTTCATTGTTCTCCATTTTCTTCAGGTTAAAAAATGCCTCATTGCCAAAAGAACAACCTAGCTCCCAGCGACTTGGCATAAGCAAAAGAAAGAAGATGAAAGGCTAAATGAACCAACATAGATTTACAAGATTATTAAATGAATCCAACACTATATTATAAGTGAATAATTAGGAAGCGGGCTATATTCAATGGCAAGGCCAACGCAATGTCTTCTCATGATCGCATATCGTCCTCTTCTCAAGGCAAAAGACCTGTTTCTTGTCAGTCGATGAAGTGCTCTTTCATGTGCCCAAAAGCTTCAAGTTGATGATGAAAGGCCTAATGGTCCAACTGAGGGCAGACATACCCTTGAGATTTGGACCCTCCACGCCCTAGCATGATTGCGGAAACATAAATATCTTCCTCAGTTCCTTTATCTCTATGCTCGTGCCCCACTTTAAATTCAACCGAATAGCATGAATGGGCCTAACAAGAAGATCACGAAATTCCATGAAATTGACCACTTTCGAGCTCTCTCCAATCCATTCCAACATGTGTGTGGACTGTCTAGTATAGATTTATTATTGGTCCCTATCTTAATAATTTCAATTAGAAAAAACTGTTCGTATAACATGGTATCAGAATATAGTAGGTCAAGAGTTCAAATGCTGACATGCCATATTCTGTCTGTTTTGTTCTGTTTTTTCCGGCAGTTATGTTATTATGCTTTCGTTTTATCATGTTTTGCAAGTGTCGTAAAGAACAACTTACATGCGATGGAGAGTGTTAAGTAATCTGCCATAAATACCTTGTTGGCCCGGTTGACACCTAAAGTTTGGCGACCCATTTATTTATCTATTGCATAAAAAATTTAAAAATCGACCTCAATCTCTAAAAAGAAATATTAAAATTACACTAGGCATTATGGATTCTATTACATTGCATTTAGGTATTAATAACATTTAGGACTAGATTCTTTGCATCAAGCTTGTTATAAGAGATAAGGTTCACCGCAATTTGAGTGGGAGGGTTACTTTTTATTAAAAAAAGAGAGCAACAAAATCATCAGTGGAATTTTTTTTTGGGGGTCAAAATCAGTGGAGTTTAAAAGGAGAAAAAAAATGTATTCATTACACGTGAACGCCTTTGATTGGATTAGGATCATTATCAAGCCTCCCATCTCTTTCTGAATTCATCATTATCACCTCCACAATTCGACGACACACTCATGGATGATCATTATCAGTTGAGCGAAGGATTGTCGTTATCCCATAAAAGTCCTCAATCGACAAGGACGGTGAGCTTCAACTCAAGGATAAGGATATTTAGCCATGATTTTCTCAAGAAAAGGAGGCCAGGTTGGGATTCGGTTTTCAAGCAAAATAAATCAAGAAGATCCGACTTACCAACTAGAAAGATCACGGTTGAGGATCAGGAACTTCGAAAGCCATTCCACAAGTTTCAAAAAAGGGAAATCAGATCGTGGGATGGTAGAGATTGGAGGCATCCAAGTTTGAAAAGCGAAAACAAGATTTGCCATTATCTTTGAAGTTCTCATCAATGAGGAACAAGCATCTGTTTATATATAGAGGTGTTTCGCGGTAATTGCTCCCACGACGAAATATCTTTCATCGAAAGTCGTTCTTCGGCTTTTAATTAAAGGAGACCAGGCTCTACCTTAACTCCGGACAGTGAATATCCAATTGAATATAGAAACCAACAGCTTTTACTCCAGATAGAATTATACAAACACAAACCGTGCCGGAATTTAATCGACAACAAGGTTTGGAAAGTACAATCGGTACAAACGAACCAAACATTGACGAATTTTGCCAGAATTTGATCGATGACAAAGCTTGACAATGCAATGATAATGATACTAGGCCAAAATTTAACTGATGACACGAATACAAAAGTTACGGCTAAATAAAGTAAAGTTCAATATAGGAAAGTAAAGATAATAATAAATTTGTTTGATTTGTGTGGGTGATCTCTAATGTATAAGCTATAGCTAAGAAATGTAAAGGCTAGCACAGGAAAGTAAAGATAAAGATAAATTTGTTTGATTTGTGCGAGTGGACTCTAATGGATGACTAGTGGTATTTATAATGGTAGAAATAAGTTGTATTAAAAAGAGAAGGATATACATAGTCTGTGATGATTTTTTTTTTTTGGGTCGAAGTCTGTGATGAATTGATGAGGTGCGATTAGGACAGCATCTTCAAAGTTCGTTGGGCCTCCAAGGACCCCTATGCCATACAATCCCAAAGGCGACAAAGTTGAGCATTTCCAAAGTTAACTCCCACTCAACATTGGCTTTCGTCACATTTGTAATGGTATTTTAGGGGTTAAGGAATTCGAGGAGGAGGTCAAGAACCCCAATTGAGGGTTGCGGGATGCCGGTCGAGGTCTTGCGTGACGCTGACTAACGCCGGCCTCCAAATGTAGCTTGGCTCACCTTGTCGAGGTGAAATACAAGTTTGCAAAATGCTCACATTCACTGCAAGTTCTGCATGACTATATATGAATGTGTGAAGTCATCATATTTATAAGCAAACATGTCTGAAAATGCTCGCACCACAGCATTTCTTAGATAATGAATTGTTTTGATGAATTGCAAGTTTGAAAATGCTCACATTCGTGGCGAGTTCTGCATGACTATTTTGTCTATCTAAGTTATCAATTTTGAATGGGGAAATTATTTGATTAGACAATTCAACGAATCATCTGGAATTATGTTACACGATCTTGCTCTCAAGTGATAATTGTTCCCTCCAAAATATATATGCCTTTGGCTTCAACTGTCTTGCTGATTTTAAATTTAAAAATGGTGTTGAATGTTCCGCCAATAAATACTCATCGCCGATGCTTGTATCAGCATCTACCAACCATCCATTGTCATCTTTTGACAACTAAATATGTGGCATTGATCACTATCAATGTCGATTAACATGTGGTAATCCCTACACCTGTCGATATATGTATAATGTTACTCATGTGCCATGCACGTGGTTGTCCATATGCAAGTGCCACTCATGCGTTTGTTTTTATTCACGTGTCAAGCATGTGATTTTCAATGACCAGATTATTTTTTGTGTCAACACAACTTGTTCATTTTTTAGAGGTCTTTGAACTTTTTCCGGTTGAAAAATCAAAATTTCTAGAAGCTTGCAGTTCATCCCATTTGATCGTTTATCATACTACATATAATGGTTTCTCCTTGACCCCGGATTTGACTATTCTGTTCTTGGATCAATTGTTGTTGACATGATCTTGTAATTATTTATATATTAATGCTAAATTTTGAGATTCTTCAATAATGTCAAATCCCAAGGTTTTTATATTCACTGTCAATGTTTTCATGACATCTAGATCCATTAATGAGACTCTAAAATTTTGATAGCAAGTAAAATTTATAAGTCCATCACACAATGTCGATTCTACAATTCCTAGTAAGAGTCCATGAACTTATTATGCATATAATCTCTTGAATCTATACTAACAGAAGTGTTCAATCTAATCCTTGATGGAGGTTTTAAAGCAACTTGGACTGATCCTATATTTAAAAGTAATTCAAAAGTTCCATGATTTTCCATGCTGATACCGTTTCTTTTAGTTTCCTCGTTGAAATTAAAGTTGCACTTTTGACAGATAAGACACTAAATTATTATGGTACATTAGGAGTCCGTCCTAATTACTTTAGTTACAGAATTCTAAAAGTTGTATACTCCTCTTCCCAATCAAAACCCCCTGAAAGAATAAGAATCACTTTGAAAGGATGTTGAGATTCTTTGAAAAGAACATCCAAACAAAACCTATTACAAATCATTAACTCTCAAAAAACCTCTTTAACGATAATAATAGTAATAGTAACAATATAGTGCAAAGATCCGGAAGTTGTAATGAGTTAGCTTAGATTTTCTTGTAAAAGAAAGAGCCGTAACCACCACACTAATCTATTTGCACCACTAGATTTGGTGAATCCCAGATTGGACCCATTTTATCCAACGGTAGTTATGAACCGAGCACACATGCATCAGGTTCATCCAAGAATTATTCGTCAGAAGAGTAGGCATTGCTTGCACACTCCCTTCATCGGTCGATGCAACTGAACTAGAAATTCTCAAATTGGAAAGTAAGTACAAGAGAGAGATCAAGCGTGCTTAGAGATTCATGCTGGTCATGTGCAAATCTCAGCAAGCAATATGGCCAAAAAAGCTAAGAGAAATTACAAGCCCCGCTAGAAGCCGCGAGAGTCATAAACGCCCCTAGGACTGGGATAAGCTTTCGCTAATGTGCTGTCAAAAAGATATTGAGTTTTCAAAGAGAGCGAAATGTCAAACGGATCGGACTCCGAAAAATGGCGGATTTGGTTTGGCCTCCTTAATCGGTCGCAACAAAATATTCACTCTCTGACCTCTTCTTTCGCTCCTCTAACGAACTCCTGATTGGATATATACATTCGTTTGAGAACGCGCTGAGGGAAGAGGCCACGTGTCAACAAGAATTTCTCCCCCTTCTCTCTCCTCTAACGAACTCCGGATGGGATATATATATATATATATATAAGGCCAATGGGGAGGCTCAATTTTTTACACGCTGGAGAGAAAGAGAGAGAGAGAGAGAGCAGAGGGAAATACTCTTCAGAGGCGATTTCTTCATTCGATTGGCGATTCCCGGCGTCCTTAGCTCGTCTCTAGTGGTTGCTGCCACCGCCGACAGCCGCTTCGTTGTTGTGCCACCGCTCCTCCGCGCGGCATTGTCTGTTTAGATCGAAACTAGCGGATCTTTAATGTCTCTGGATGTTGCATTGTAAGTGAACACCACATGTTTGTGAAAATGCCTAAGTGGAACTGCGTACTTACTTGAGGAGTTTTCTCTTGAATCTGATTACATAAAATATTCATAACATCTTCTCAAATCATGATTGGCAACTTCAATTCACTCATTTCAGATCCGTTTCCTGAGATTTGGACGTATGGCCGGGCGTAACCCAATTTTTTTTTGGTGTTTTTGCTCTTTGTTGTTCATGTATTCCTGCGGGATTCAATGAGGATGTGGCGTGGAATTTGACTTCATTTCCAGTGATGTTCGTTGCCAAGATTTTTTACCACTCCTAGATCATTGTTCGTGACCAGCTACTGCATCTCCAAGGTAAATTGCATCTCTGCTCTGTTCTGGTAGGTCGATTCCGAGTAATGTGACCAAAGTCTGACAGGAAAATGATACCGATATTTTTTTGTTCAAAGTGGATCTGCCGTCGCTGCAGGTAATCTCCTTTTGCTAGATGGAATTGAGTATATTCTGTTTTAGTTGTACGAGAATGAAAATAGACCCTGATAATCTAGTTCTTGCTAGCTTGAAAATCGTATATGTCATAGCTTACATCCGTGATTGTTCATCTGTGATAGTTTAGTTTTGACCTGGATTTGATCTTAAACTAATTCGCCATCGTGTTGTTCTCTGACTAGATGCTGTCTAAACCGCGTTAATAATAAACATAGCCTCAGATCCGACCGAGATCGCCTCGTCTGTTTGATTGATTTATTGTGCTAGTTGCATTGGCTAGATGAATTCTTTTGTCAATTAATTCCGAGAATCTCGATTGTAATATGCCTCACATGTTTGCATGTGTTAAAGCTTGATTCTCTAGAATTATTCGATAATGTCGATGTGCTGATCGGGAAAGTTTGATAGTTATTGCTGGAGAATTTATCAGGCATATGCTGAAATGAAGAATTATATCAATCTCGTGTGAGAGTCAATGAGACATCTCCTGCATATGTGTTCGTTTTAACATATTAGATCACAAATTGTCTTTGCTGAATGTCTTCTCTGTGTGCCATTTGAGTGAGTGCATTTTCAGTATATGCAAATACATGCGTTCTCTGGCTACATGTGTTCTGGGTGTATGTCTTTTCTTTGTATGTACATGACACTTGCTTCCACTAACATGGGTGCTATGATGCGAATGTATGAGTTCCGGCAGTGCAGATATGAGTGAATGGATGAAGAATGATGAGTGAGTTGAGCAAGAATGATAGAAAGTGTAGTGAACTTGAGAGTGAAAAGTGTTCTGGTTAAAAGGCAAAGAAGAAGAGAGAAGATTCGCGTGGCACAAAGAAAGGACATCAGTTCGCTCACCAGAGTTGGACTGAGAAGGACGGAAAGAGAAAGAAAAATAACAAAAATAAAATATTAGCAGAGAAGCAGAGTTCCCAATTGGATAGTAAGGTCTGAGTACTGAGCTTCAGTAATAGGCTTAATCGACTATCATATGGTTTAGGATGTTATATTTTTCTTGGTTTTTAGGATAATTTGATCTCCTACATAGTTCTTCTTGAGATTAAAAAACAAAAACAAAAACATAAAGATAGAAATAATAAAAATATGAAAAATCGTTAGCCTTTATGTTAGATCTACTTTTAGGGAATAGTTCACCTTTAGCATTTAACATCATTAGTGAAGTTCTTTAGTAGGAGATTTCTGTTAGTCAAAATTAAACTTAAATTTCAATTTTAGGGACTTAGCTCACGCGCTTTATGTCCCGGGGGCTTAATAATAAGGTGGTGTACATTGATAAAAGTGATAGATGTATCGCCAAAGGTCATTTTTTTTTTATGTATAGGAAATGAAAAAAAGAAAAAGAAAAAAAAGAATGATAACATCTCTTTTTTCTTAGCCAAGCAAGTTGATTTCGGATAAAGTCCATCGCAATTATTTTTTGTCATCATTCTTATCTTATAATCATAAATTATTAGGAAAAATAAATTCGAATAAAAAGGAAGGAAAATAGGGAACAAAATACTTTCATTTTTTCAATTTTTTGTATATGGTTATGATTTATGTGGAAGCATTGTGATGATAAATAAGTTTTTTTTTTTTTT
>BCNH02000002.1:4261385-4276557 GCA_001662345.2 Metrosideros polymorpha var. glaberrima
GAAGGACTCGACGATAATCGACATGCAGGTTAAGTCTTGATAGGGATGCTCAACATGTTCTCGCTCCTCGAGTCGGCAATGGCGAGGCGAACCTCCAACTGGATCGCTGCTGCTACATGATTGTGTTGGGGGAGCCATGTTCTTCATTAGGCCCCTCCTCATGGGCTTCGCCCCCAACTATGCCTCCATCTTGTTGGGCCACTTCGCCAGTGTCGCCGTCGGCTACGCCATCATGATGGTCGTCTACATCGTTGAGGTCTTCCATGCCTTCTCTCGCAACTTTCTCGCTTCCTTCCTAAGGTACCTACTCATTTTCTTTTCTTTTTTTCTTTTCTTAATTTTGTAGCATTTTTTTTTCATTTTTTTATTTGTCATCAAAATTTTGTTCAACATGGAAAAGATGAAAAATTGATGAAAAATGAAAAAATGAAAAAAGATGCTACAAAATTAAGAAAAAAAGAAAAGAAAAGAAAATGAGTGAGTACCTCAGGGAAGGAGGTGAGGAAGCCACGGGAGAAGGCATGGAAGACCTCGACGATGTAGACGGTGATAATGAGGGTGTAGTCGACGACGACACTGACGAAGCTGCTAAGAGGGAGGATGCCTAATTGGGGGCGAACCCTATAAGGAGGGGCCCGATGAAGAAGATGGCCCCCGCCAACACGATCATGTAGCGGCGGCCTATTCAGTTAAAGGTCCACCTTGCCATTGCCGATCTGAGGAGCAAGAACACGTTGAACATCCTTGTTAGAACTTAACCTGCATGTTGTTTATCTTGAGGTCCTTCTTTATGTGTACCACCACCTCACTCATCACTCTTATGTTTGCCCAAATTCAAAAAAGGAAATAGAAAATCATATTTTTCATCACAATGTTTCCACGTAAATTGTATCTATATACAAAAAATTGAAAAAATAAAAAATAAAAATATTACTTGCCCTATTTTCCTTGCTTTTTATTTGAATTTATTTTCTTAATTTATATGATTATATGATAAGAATGATTTTCATAATTTATATGAATATAAGATAAGAATGATGAGATATAATAATGTGATGGACTTTATCCAAAATCAACTTCCTTGGCTAATAAAAGAGAGAAAAAAGTTAATGATGTTATCTGAAAATAAGTTTTTTTCTTTCTTTTTTTAATTTTCTATGCATTAAAATTAATGACCTCGTCGCGGACCTCCTCTTGGTGTATTTACCAAAAAACTACCCATCTCCTCCAACATCCACCCTTGCATCATTGGCATTTTTGTGTAGAAGAACATCCATGTAATGCTTGTGATTGCCGCAAACAAGAAGGCGGCTCTGCCAAGGGTGATCGCCTTTTACAACGATAAGAAAGTCATCAATAACACTTTAATTGCCACCTACTTCATGGTGGCCCCGATTGTGCACCCCTAGGCCCGCAACCTTGGCGGGAAGATCTCTGTGCTGTACAACTCGCCAATGCTGCTCAATAGCAACGGCCGCCCTCGACTTGGTTGAGGAGGAAGGTGGCGAGAAGGATGAACATTATCTTTACGAAGTCGACTGTGGATCGCTAGAAGCTTTTTGTCAGATTAGGTGATGTCGGCTTTCTTGAAAATGTGGGGGCTGTAGAGGAGGATAGACAAAGGCTTGTTGGAAGAAGTGGACCAACGGCATAGATGAGAATGTGGCAGACAGACGAGGTCAGGTGGAGGAGGAGATCCCATCACACGCCCTCCCCAGTGCTCTGCTTGATAACCTTGACAACGTTGTCGTTGCACTCCTTAGGATGTCGACAACCTCCTTGATGTCGGTGAGTCAGAGCACGGCCTCCTACATGGAGTTGGAGGTCCTAACGAGGATGCCCTTCGTGTCGCCCAGGCGGCCTTGCATGATAAGCCACCAAGGGGATTCCGGTGTGGCAAGCGCGACCGCGGGGGTTGCTCTCTTGCAGAGCATGACACAACATGACACAACACCCGAGATTGAGGCAAAGCTTGGAGAAGGCATAGTTGGAGATGTAGCCGACGTAGATGCCGACATTGATGAATGCCTAAACCACTAAAATGACGACTATTCATACTAGTAGGCTCCACGTTGGCGGCCAAAACAAAACAGAAAAATATTTACCAAAACATTTTCTAAATGAGAAAATAAGCCTCTCTATATCTACTATGACGTATAAAAAATCAATTACCTTTTGAATTTTAATTTTTAATTCAAATTTTTTCCGTAACAAGAAAAATGCACATTACATAAAATGACAAAAATTGATGACAAATAAACAAAATGAAAAAGATACTACAAACTTAGGGGAAAAAAGGAAAAGAAAATGAGTCAGTACCTCACGAAAAGAGGCGATGAAACTGCAGGAGACCTTGGCGATGTAGATGAGTGCATAGTCGACACCAACGCTAGCAAAGCCCAACAAGAGGAAGGCTTAGTCGAGAGCAAAGCCCGTGAGGAGGGCCTGGTGGAGAAGATGACCCCTGCCAACATGAGGACGTAGCGACGAACGATCTAGCCGAAGGCCTGTCCCACCATTGCCAGCTTGAGGAGTGAAAAAAACTTTGAGATGCTCACGTCAAGACTCAACCTACACATTGATTATTCTTAGGTCCTTCTTTAGGTATAAAACCGCACTGCTCACCACTTCTATGTCTGCCCAAATTAAAAAAAAAAATGTTATTTACCATCATAATATTCCCATGTAAATCATAACAGCATACAAGAAATTAAAAAAATAAAATATTCCGTGCCCTACTTTCAATTTCTTGTATTTACATGGGAACATTGTAATGATAAATAAGATTTTCTTCTTCTTTTTTTGAATTTGGTTTGACATAGGAGTAATGAGCAGGGCGGTGGCATACATAAAGATATGCTTGAAGATAATTGATTTGTAGGTTAAGTCTTGACGGTGATCCTCAACGTGTTCTCGCTCCTCAGGTTAGTGACCTCTGACTGGATTGGCCTCTACTACATGCTCGTGTTGGCGGGAGTCATCTTCTTCGCCAAGGCCCCTCCTAATGGGCTTCGCCTCCAACTATGCCTTCATTCTGTGAGGTCGCTTCTCCAGTGTTGACGTTCGCTACGCCCTCATGATTGCTCCCGTCTATATCGCCGAGCTCTCCCCTGCCTTCTTCCGTGGCTTCCTTGCCTTCTTTCCTGAGGTATTCACCCATTTTATTTTCCTCTCTTTTCCTAATTTTGTAACATCTTTCATTTTTTTATTTGTAATCAACTTTTGTCTTTTTTTCATGTTGAATGCGTATTCTTCTTGTTACGGGAAAAATTGAAGTTTGAAATTTGATTGCTCTTTTATACATAATTGTAGATATTGAGGGGCATATTTCTCTTTTAGAAAATGTATTGGTTAATAATTTTTCTCAATATTACGGCTGGAGTGTTATCGATGACGTTCTCATTACTATACAAGGTGATCGCCCTCGGCAAGACCGCCTTCTTGTTTGTGGTGATTGCGAGCGTTGCGTGGGTGTTCTTCTACATGATGATGCCGAAGACGTAGGGGCTGACGCTGGAGGAGATGGGGCCCTTTTTCGATAAATACACCAAGTGGAGGTCTACAGTAAGGGAGATAGAGATACAAAGGAGCAATGGGGGACCGAGGTAGCGACGAGGGGTAGTTAGGGAAAATGATTATAAGGTATGAGGTGTCTAGTAAAAATGGATGCCTTTGTTAGTAATTTAGAGTAACGAGGATAAAAAAGAATTGCTATGATGAATTGTGGAAGAAAAAAAAAAATTGTCGGGACATTCAATTCCCTTCATAATAAGTGGTTGGGACTTACTTGTTTCAACTACAATTTCGCTCTCCAATTGAACTAGTTACAAAAGACAGTGTCTAGACTTATTCTATGAAAACTGAATCAAACGGGAATCAATCCAACGGAAGAATATCGATGGCTTATTTCATGTAGCATGATTATTACCCTTTGATCATTATCACATTTGCATTTGTCACCTAAACAGCATTATTTAATAGAAAAATACATGACATATATCCAGGAGTGCATTACGGAAATTTAGATTAACCTACTTATTTACGCCGTATAAATATATTTATATCTTAAAGCATTTGCATGGGTCTTTAAAAAGTTACATTACTGGTGTTAGGATTGCATTACATATACATTTTCCTAGATTGCATTTAAAATAGATATTGCATTTTCCTACATGACAGTGGTTCATGAACTACCAAAATTATAAGGAATTTACCGACGTCTGAATGAATTATTATGTCACAAACTTCTTCCAAAATTTACGGGAATAATTAGTAGATTACCAACATTGTAAAGAATTTTTCAATGCCCGAATAAATTTGTAAATGACGTACTTTTTTTTTTTTTAAAGTTTACAAGTGTGGTTCGTAAGTTATCAACAATGTAATTAATTTATTAGTAGTGGATTAATTAGCAAGTAATTTCTTAGCCTAGTTGGTTAGGATCTCACCTTCACATTCGGGTGGTGAAGGTTTCAAAGCCCTACTTCCTTATCTTGTCCCTGGAATTGAGGTGTGTCTGTTGGTGCTGCTTTGATCTCATCTTTGCTCGCTGAGCTTGAGTCCTTCCGCTCATATTCTGTTTGGGCTTTTTCCTAGTGCAAGGGGTGGGGAACTGCCACAACCGGTGGTAGCAAGGGCGGCCTAGGTTCCTCCCTGTTGCAGTCAACACCTCATATGAGAAAGCTAGAAAAGTCCTAATTAGACTTTGGTTCTTAGCCGACTCTGGTAAGGAAAATTAAATTACCGACTCTAGCTTGGCAGACAGCAGGAACACACATAAATAAGGCCTAGCGGGAAGGATATGAAGATAAGTCACCAGATGCAAAAGGTGACCTTCAAGAAAGAGAGCGGCAGCGCAGTCTACCTCTATGACCGTGAGAGATAAACAGATTAGTTGAGTGTGTTTCTGTATAAGCAACTATTGCTTTGAGATTCGACCAAAAAAAAACTATTGCTTTGAGTGTTTTCTAGTGCGGTGAGAGAAAGTAAATTGTAATAGTTGTGTGAGATAATTTTTTAGTGTTATACTTGTAATGCAATTTGGTATAACGAGAATACCTCGAGTTGTCTATTACAATTCTCTCGTGTTACTGTCACAGCGCTTCCGTATACCCTACAAGTGGTATCAGAGCGAGGTTGTGCACTCAATGCTCCCGTGGTCATAAAAATAAAAATCTCAAGCAGATTTTACAAGAAAATTAACAACATTGTAAGTAGCCAACATCATAAAAAAATCTAATGTTGTTTTAACCAACATTTTGCAATGATTGACCAACTTTTACTTGTGAAGAAATTCCAACTTTAACTTGAACCAATCATATACTTTTTCCGTTAAGCTTCAACTAGAAAGGACAAGATGGAAGAAATGAGCTAGTTCATCCTTCCTGCCTTCCTGATCACTGATGAAACTACTGCTAGTAAGCAGATGACTAAACCACTTCATTCTAAGAAATAGAATTTTGGCTTTTACATTGGGCCTAGCTAGATATTCTATCATAATTGCATATCAGCCACCAAAACCTTTTTGAATGTTCAATGCTGGCTAAGGTTGTGAGGATTAACTAATATAAATCTCTCTTAAAGTGCAAACTGCCATCACATCAAAGAACCTTTAGGGACTATCGATCATAAAATATGGACAAACGTAAAGTTCCTGCGCAATAATGCGGAGATTATGCTGGAATTAGCACTAGCACTAAAATCTTTAACTAAAAAACAGGCGATGCATCTGAACTTGCATTTATGTAAAGATCAACAACAGAAGACGGAAAACATACTTCCACTAACCTTCACAGATCTCCCACGATATCCAAACTTTAGTTACCATGTTGTGTTGGGCTCCCGAGTCAGTCAAGGGTGACCTTATATTTTGAAGAAGTTGCTTCTAGTATAACTAATTAGTCTTGAACTATCAGTTTTAAAATACAAGAGCTCGAAAAGCTTTAACCATGGGAAAAGTATAGCACAAGTGCCATAATTTGGCACGGGTTGACACTTTAGTGTCACAATTTCTAAAATGTAAACTTAAGTGCAAAAATCGGAGAAGAAAGGAACACTTAAGTGTCAACGGTGAGATATTTCGGCCAAAATGCTGACGTGGCTTTTTTTGGTGAGAATTTTAAATGATGTGGCCTTATTTAAACAAACATGTAAGCCAAGTAGACGTCTAAAACAACGTTGCTTCGCGTGTCTTGGCTCTGTCATTGGGACGACATCGAGAGACGACGTTGCTTTAAATGTCACTTTTTAGACGTCAATAAGCGACGTCATGGGGGGAGGGACCACTTCCCAAATCGATCGTTGTTGTCGTTGCAAGGGGAGTTGAAGTGACTGAGGCTCGCTCATCACTGCTCGCTGTTGACGGATGCTTGATCGCCACTCGCCGTTCACTCACGCTTGCTCACCGCTCGCTGTCGTTGCTTGCTCGTTGTCGCTCGCTTAGGTTTGTCATCTTCTCTCCATGTGGCTAGCAAAATTAAGGTTTAGAGGGCGAAATTAGGGCTCAGGGGGAGTAGATGTGGGGACGAGTAGTAGAAGTTGATGTCATGCGGTCCTCTACACGAAATAGTGGAGATGATGCTGTGGGCCGAGGACCTCAATTTGTTTAATTGCGAAGTGGTTGTCGTTGGAAAAAAAAAATTCTTTTTCTTTCCACTAAATGACACCCGCTCATTCTTTATGCGATTGTGGAGACCTCCATGTGCAATTTTTGTTATTTATGTGTTGTGGTCCCAAAAGTTAATTGTTTTGTTTTTCTTGATTGCAACGTCAATATGCTAGAGAATAATATAGTTGTCATTGTTTGTTATGGTGGGTACTTTGTAATTGGGGATGAGTGGAAGTATGAAGGCGGAAATGAGGGCACTATCTTTGTGGATGTAACCAAGGCATCTTATATTGGATTTGTTAAAGATATAGTATATTTCTTGCGATACAAAGTAAAGAACTTGCTTTATTGTGTTCTTGAGAAGGACATGAAAGATGGGTAGAGAATCTTTGCAGATGATAGTGGTTTTAACGATGTAATATACTATTATGTTCATGGTGAAGAAGTGAAGGTGTATGTTGAGGAGGAAGACGATGAAGATGATGATGGAGAGAGCACCCAAATAAGAGAAGTGGGAGATGGTATTCAAGCTAGTACTAAGGTTGACCATGAAGGATAACAGGAAAGGCAAGACGGGGAGGAGAGAGACGCAAAGCAAAGTGGTGATGAAGAAATCACTAGATTAGATTGGAAAGTTGCTCAATCCAATAATGATGATACTGATAAAGCTGTGACTCTTGGGAAGCTGTTGTGGGGTCAGATGAAGTGGGGCCAATAGAAGGGCAAAAAAAATCACAAGTTCTATTTTTTGTGTTATATTTTTATTTATGTTGGAAAATTATGGCTAAAATATGATTTTTAAACGCATTTCTCATGCAAGAAGAAGGCCAAAGCAAACAAGAGAGGTTGAAAGTGACGCACCAAAGTGAATAAGAGAGTCTCTTGGGAAGAGGCTATGACAATTTTACTGCAACATTTGGTAAGTCAATTTTATGAATCAAAATTGTTAATATAAATGCATTGGGCTGGCTCAGCGTAATAAATCAATCAGGCTTTGGTGGCTGTTAGTTCACATGAAGCTTCAAACCTACGCAAATGTATTGTGGGCCCTATTTTTATTGTCCAAGTGGGCCAAAACGCAGGCCCAAAAATCACAGATGAAATTATAAAATTAGGCAATTTTGAGGGCCTAATGTGTAAGAAGAGCCGTCGTGACCCATCAATAAGAGGAAGACTATACCAGTTCATGTACATAGCAAATGATAGTAGATTAGCCAAAGTATATTATAGCATGCAAATTATGTTCGCGCTTTCCATTTGTATTGAGGCAAAGTATTTTATTGGGAAACTTGCAAAAAAAAAAAGTCCTAAACCTATTGTATTTGTGACAATTCAATTCTAAACCTTTCCATTTGGCCAATTTAGTCCTAAACCTTTTAATGATTTGCCAATTTAGTCATTCCGACTAATTTTGACTTGCTGGCGTGGACGTCTGTGGTGCCACGTAAGACGACCGGCGCTAACGTGGACACTTTTTATTATTATTTTTATTTCCTTTTCCTTTTCTTTCTTTTTTCTAAGAAGTCCGGCGAGGGTCCCGACCCACGCATAGACGACCACTGGGCAAGGGCTGCGACCCTCTCTCATGGCTGGAGTGGGCTTTGTGGCCCTTGCCCACAGCCTTTGCCTAGTGGCTGGTGAGGCCCTCACTGGGCTTAGAAAAAAAAGGAAAAGAAAGAAAGAAAAAGAAAAAAGAGAAGAAAAAAATTATATAAATTGTCTATGTCAGCATAGGCCGTCATACAAGTCAACTATGCCACATAGGACGATCGACGTCCACGTCAGCAATTTCTCATCAAAATTGGCCAAAAGGACTAAATTGACAAATCGTCAAAATATTTATGACTAAATTTGCCAAATTGAAATATTTATGACTGGGTACAAATACAATAGGTTTAGAGATTTTTTTGGTAATTTTCCCTATATTATTGAAATGGTTATTTTTTTCCTTTTCGATGATGAGAAAACCCATCGAAATAGGCAAATCTCGAGCTCATGAAATTTGTCACTGACCCGAATTACAACATTGTCTTCATAGTTCATAATTCTTTGAGGCTGAAAAGATTTCCATTAATCGACAAAATGAGTTGAGACTTATGTCTACATTTTATTTCTATGTACTTATTCTAGCATGTTCTTATCTACCTCAACTAGTAAAATTATTATTGGGGTATTGATTTAGATTTATTTTCCTTTTATAAATTAGGGGCACAAGCTTGAAGACTTTAGTTAGGTTCACATAACACTCTCCAAGCCCCATGAACTGGTTAAAACTAGGTCTTTGGTCAATGCAGGTAAAGCTGACCCGGATCAATTTTGCACGCAGATGATGTAATTGGAATGAGTGGCCTTTAGTTCTTGAACTTGAGACATGGAACACCCCAACTAATTGTGCCTGCCCAAGGGCGATTTGAATTTTTTGTGCAATTCTATAAACTGTGACCTTGGTAATTGCATTGCAGTTTAGATTGGTTTGCTCGATCTAATTAAGTTAAAGAACAACTAAGAAAATTCCTTTTCCCCAATTTTATCGAAGAGAGTGCTCTAAGGTGCTTGTTGAACAATAGCTAATGTAAGTCGTGAATGGAACAAGTAGCTTTTGCATGTTCAATTTCCTTGTGATGTTTGAATGTGGTTGTAATATGTTAATACCCTATACTATGTTTGGATGGAGCTACATGGAAAGAAAAGAGAATGGATTAAAAGAGTAATCTCTGTGGTGAAGAGAACAAGTGAAATGTCAAGTATTTGCAGCATACTTGTATCAATTCTCCTTAATAGATAAAGAATGTCAGGTATATGCAAGTATTTCTGAATCGTCCTCTTTCGGGCATCTTTCTTCTTCCGGCTCGTGCATTTGAAAGATTGGACCGGAGGCCGAGGAGGGCCTTTTCTGAATCTTTTGCCTTGACTTTCTGTTGACTTTTCTTGATGCTCACTTTTCCTCCGCCTTTAGGAGGGAAAGAGGAGTGCTCCTTAGAAATTCAGCTTGACCATCCATTCAGAGACACGTGGCAGGCTGCATTTCTAGCTGCACCGTAGACCGGACAAATCCCAACCTGTCGGCTCATTAACTTCCCTTTTTGTCTCGTTCTGGAGTCCCAAAGGAA
Source organism: Metrosideros polymorpha var. glaberrima (assembly GCA_001662345.2). NCBI lineage: Eukaryota > Viridiplantae > Streptophyta > Magnoliopsida > Myrtales > Myrtaceae > Metrosideros > Metrosideros polymorpha. Next base: position 4,271,103 of record BCNH02000002.1, read on the forward strand.
GATCAAACTGTAGCTGCTTCTTACACGTGTACACCATCGGCTTATCCTCCTTTGTTTTCAGCTGTGAAGAAACCGGTTTCAGATCTAACAGTCAACGTGAGAAACATGTGTTTCACTCTACCAACATCTGAGGATTCTGCTTGGTAGGAATCGCAACAGGGAACCCTATTCACCAAATATTATAATCGCCAATTATTTTAGTAATTTGCAAGCACATTTTAATAATAGTCTAAGAATCCAAGTGAGAAATCTAGAATCTACTTGGTGTGTGCAAAATAGAAGATTAGATTTTCAGGCTACTAAACTGAAAGTCGCAAACAATTCAACGTAATTCCAATGCTGCAATAAGTTTAGTTACGGTTTGTGAATTTTAATTTTCTTGGAGGTACCATTTTACGGGTAGAGTCCAATTTCATGACATGACTATAAGTTGAGTTGGGTTGTTACGGATGAAACCACTAATTGGCGCTAAAAGTTCTAGAGACACTCTACGAAAACTAAAAGGGTCTCTTCTTGAAAATTTTAATTATCGGGTTACTTTGATGAGAATCATCTATCTCAATTGTTATTACAATCGCTTGCCTCTCTCATTAGGCATTAGAATTCGTCTATTTCATGTGTCCTAAGTAAAGACACCTAATCAACTCTGGAACCTTAATTACTCATCTCTCTCTCTCTCTCTCTATATGTTTGTATATTATTATGTTTAACTTAAGCGAAGGACGGGTTTTTGGAGTTACGTTACCCTTGTAGGATCGTAACCCTTTCATGATGGATTGTCATAATTCCATAATGCTAACTCGGTGAATGAAAGGTTGTCAGAAATCTCAACATATTTTGCCATTCATCTTTACGTAAAATCTTGGAAATGAGATATAACTTAAACAATTCTATCGATGTGAAAAACAAGTCTCAAAGCAATATTTAGATCAACTATTAGAGCTTCTATGATGCCTCAAGGAACTAATTCGCTATAGTCACTCTAAAATGGATTGGTTTTTCTGTTTGAAACACCTGACAAAGCAAAAAATTATGTGTTATATAGAAATTAAAAAGGCGTTTGAACTTCAACATTAATACATATTATGGAAAAATCATTCGTACAGTACATCAAAAGTAGATAATAACAACTCCTATGTCAATGTACCATAAAGAGGAACTTTAGATGCAACAAAAAAGTGCCTAGAACACAAATTGCATACACTAAAAGTACCTAGAAAAAATTTGTGTTCTTGGGGTGGACTTGAGATATCGGCTGTTCATTAGGAAGGTTGTACGAAACAATCATTAAAGGGTAGTTTCAAAGATTCATCGACCGTCCCTAAAAAGTTATCGCTTATTGCCACGTTGCCCTCTATATAAAATGTAGTAATTTACAATAAAAATAATAAAGTAATAGTTGGGAACATATCTAGTTCTTTAATCCCAAGTTCCAAACCTTATGGGCTTACCAAGCCTTTGGAAAACATTTTCTTTGGCAACATCAGGTAAATGGTAGCAAATGGGATGGCGGGCTTCATAGATGCGTTTTTTATTTTAATATACCGGTGTTTACAAATCCAAGTCCCCCCAATTTGGTACAGTATCTTTTTTTCACCCTGTCCACGATAATACTCTCTAATCATCTTACATTTAGGTAATTTCAAAATCTGAACGAGAATTTAGATGAAATCATTTAAGCACGTTTAACCTTTTATGGATATGTTGCATCATCTCCCACATCCTGCTTTCGGGCCTGCGGATATACACTTGTCAGCCATTTGTTGAGAGAGCAGGTGTGCTGGCATCAAAATGGAAGAGAGGCCTACGTGGCAAGCCCTGACTTGCACTCACTTTGAGTACATTAGTCCCCTCCACCAACTCTCCCTCTCTCGAGAAAAGACTGTTCTACATGTTCTTCTAAGATCTCCCTCTACTTTTTCCTTCAACGGTCAGTCCATGCTCTTTTATGGTTTGACCAGCTTAATCGCTCTTATATTTCACACCAAGCGTCGCTCTCCCTCCCCCCTCTCAAAATCTCTCTCTCTCTCTCTCTCTGGCCTGTGAGAGAAAATGAGGAAGCCCAGTTGCGAGAAGAAAGGGACGATGAACAAAGGAGCGTGGACAAAGCAAGAAGACCAAAAGCTCATTGACTACATCCATAAACATGGCGAAGGTTGTTGGCGCTCTGTCCCTCAAGCTGCAGGTACTTTCACGCACACGTTTTTACTATTTCCACTCCTCGTCGCTTTGAGCCAGGGGCGGACTCAGAGACTTTGGTTGCCAGCGGGACATTTGAATTCAAGGCAAACTGTCATAGAAATTAGTCATGTTCTTGTGAAAGAATTGCACCGAGACAACCGTAACCAAGCTACACGCGAAATGTTGAAATGTTGCAATGCATGTACACTTAGCTTATGGAAGTAATTCTCGAAGCTTTTGTGAATCATGTAATGTGTTGTTGAGGTTCTTGTTTTTTCTCTTTTGGCTTTTTTTGGGGGGTTTTAATATATGGGTTGTGCCAGGTTTGCTTCGTTGTGGGAAGAGCTGTCGACTGAGATGGGTCAATTACTTGAGACCAGACCTTAAACGTGGCAACTTCGGCGAGGATGAAGAAGACCTCATCATCAAGCTGCATGCACTCCTCGGGAATAGGTGAGTGAGAGAAAGAGAGAGAGAGAGAGAGGGAGAGATGACACTTTCTATTCATGCACAGCTACGGTATTCAAGTATTTAATGAGGTTTTCTGCATGCATGTTTAGTCATCTCACTGCTCATGATTATGTATTTATATATAAAGAAGGAGAGGAAAAAGAACCTTATTTTCTTTGGATTCCATTGGAAGTGCCCCAGAACAAAAGAAACAATGCCAGACATTTCAAGAGAGAAGAAATAAACGCTCATTCTAGACTTGCTTTGGTATTCTTTGTTTGATAAGTAGCATACTTTAGGTGGTATTTCATCAGACAAAGGTCGCATTTGGTCGTCGTAAGTATCAACTCTGAAGAGCTTCACTGCTGAAATTGGAAGGTCGCGTAGAAAATTAATAATCGAAAGTTCAAATGGCAGAACAAAAGAGAAACTCTGGGATCTGCCTTAGCAGACAAAAAAGAAAGTACGCTGGCCTACATATGTGTGCAACTATCAATATCATCCAGAGCATTGTCTTCTTTTTAATTATTCTGTTACCTCACCACTGTAATTTTTAGGACACTTGCACAATTTATTGGGACCTCCCCTAGGATCGAGTGATAGCTTTTCTTTTTCCGCATTCTCCGTTGAACAACGGTAAATTATTCAAATGTTTGTGTCCGTATGCGTTTTGCTTTATGTGAAATCCTTGTACTCTTGAATGTTGAACAATCTATTTGTACAAAACGTACTAATCCCGGTGCAACGACCATGTTCTGTTGACTCAGGTGGTCCCTCATTGCCGGAAGATTACCGGGACGGACGGACAATGAAGTGAAGAATTACTGGAACACCCACTTGAGAAGAAAACTCATGCAGATGGGGATTGATCCAAACAATCATCGGCCCCGACCCGCTGTCTCTGGTCCGAACAAATCACTCGGGTCGAACAATAGTTCGACATGCAAACCCGAGAACTTGCAGGAAGAAGAAGACGTAGGCTCCATGCTGCAATGCTCGAGCAAACCTGAGAGCACCACCAGCTTCCTGCCCGACCTGAATCTCGAACTGACAATAGGACCCCCATTGATCGAAGAGCGACAACAGTTATTGCACATCGAGTCTACTCAACTTAGTTTCTCGAATTTTTCGACTATTATAAGCTGATGGCTAAATTGTTTCGGTACAATTTGAGATCATCTGATGAGTCTTTTGTTAACAAAACGATTTGCTCACATCAAGCACGAGTGGAAACATGGTAGAAGAAGTTTTTTTAACAGAGCTCATTGTCACACACGTTCCTGCTAAGGTTGAAGATGAAGACCCTCGGTCGAATTGAAACGTGGAGATATTGTCACATGACGAGTGACGTGTACAGTGTTACCAATGTTTCATCAATGCTTCGATTCGATTCATGGATTGGAAGATGACCGTTCCTGGAGAATGTAGAAACCCCACTTTCTTCTTTTGCTTTGGTTTGTAGGCCAAGTCTCAAAGTTAAACTTTGTCACTTCTGATTGTGGATCTATGATCCAGAAGAGGTAGTCCATTTGAAAAGCTTCACACGGGTAGGAGAGCATTTTACATAAGCCTAATAAAACTGATTAATTCGACACTACTAGAGAAGCAAATGGGATAGTTGTAAGAGTTTTTCTAATATGTGGGCTACATTAATTGATATTGTAATTTACCTTTATATGGGATTGGTCTAATAAAGTTAGATATAAATATTCTTAATTAGTCTAATATGGAACTGGCTTGTGTGGGCCGAGTTGAGCCCGGCCCTTAATGAGAGGGTCTAGCTGAAAACTCTATAAATAGAGCTCAAGTCCCTCCTCTAACCCTAACGCACAGATTTCCTCACATAAGGATCAAATACAGTTATCTGACGTGAGGGGCAGTCTCATTGAGCCAGTGATCAAGAGGGTTATAGAGGAGAAGAACTTGAGAGGGATCGTCGCTATTCCGCATCAAGATCGACGGGTTCCTAATCAGGTGTGTTGATTCATTTTCCTTAATTGTTGTGTTCTAGATTCTTGCTATGGAGATCTTGGGTGTCGTTTTTAGACTCTAATATGTGGTATCAGAGCCTCCATAGACTAGAACTCGAACCTTCGAATTTGCCCTAATTTTGGAATTTTTCTCACGAAAAATTTTATTTTTATCACATATTCGGAATCTACCTAATCAGACGAGAAGAACCGTGGGCGGCGCGTCCCCATCAGACACCGCATGCGCCCCCACGCCCGGCCGGAGCTCCCGGCCAGCGTCGAACACGCGCGGCCACGCGCAGGGGAAGCTGGCGCGTGCACCGCACGCGCGCTGATGTCAGCTCCAGACCGTGACCAGTCGGCCCGATCCGACCCGTTGACCGTGACCCCGATCCGACCCGTTGACCATTGACCGATCCGACCCGACCCGTTGAATCGACCCCCCGACCATCCGGTCGGATCGGCCGAACCGGGTTTACGGTTGGGCCGGAGAGCCGGCCAAACCGGGCCGGTCGGACCGGAATCAGGCCAGATTGGACCCGCGGGCGTGCGACGCACGTGGGCGCGTGAGGGCCACGCGCCACGCCTTGTGGTGGCGCATGAGAGCGCGTGGAAGGTCCGATTGGAGCGTGGTCGGCGGCGTTGGACTCGTGATGAAATTCTCTACGTCATGGTATGTGTATTCTTCATGTTTGAGGTTTTTATGAATGAGAAAATACGTAAATAATGCTGTGTACGGTGTATTTTCATGGTATTTTTTGTGTATTTTCTTGTATTTCTTTATGGTTTTGGAAGTGCAGGTACAAACTCACATGTATATATGATCACATACAAAATATGTAGAGTGTGATTCA
>BCNH02000002.1:4280773-4294621 GCA_001662345.2 Metrosideros polymorpha var. glaberrima
CACATAGTACAGTTTCAATTAATATAGCCCAAGTGGGAGAATGTAAGAGTTTTTCTAATATGTGGGCTACATTAATTGATATTATAATTTACCTTTATATGGGATTGGTCTAATAAAGTTAAATATAAATATTCTTAATTAGTCTAATATGGAACTGGCTTGTGTGGGCCGAATTGAGCCCGGCCCTTAATGAGAGAGTCTAGCTGAAAACTCTATAAATAGAGCTCAAGTCCCTCCTCTAACTCTAACGCACAGATTTCCTCACATAAGGATCAGATACAGTTATCTGACGTGAGGGGCAGTCTCATTGAGCCAGTGATCAAGAGGGTTATAGAGGAGAAGAACTTGAGAGGGATCGTCGCTATTCCGCATCAAGATCGACGGGTTCCTAATAAGGTGTGTTAATTCCTTTTCCTTAATTGTTGTGTTCTAGATTCTTGCTATGGAGATCTTGGGTGTCGTTTTTAGACTCTAATAACAGTCTCTAGAATTAGGCACAACTACTACTCTCCACCCATGTACATGATTAAGCCTGTGAATAGGGGCACAATCTAAAATACTAACAAAGTGTACTGAACCAGTAAATGTGAATAGAACATCAGTTGGGCTTCAAGTATAATCCGATTATTTTTCTCTTCACTTTTGGAGAATACATGAGGGGCTCAAGAGATTTCTTTCACCATAGTTTTCTTCAATTTCATTTGCGTTTTTAAACACGGAAAAAGTATTTCCTTCCCCTCTGTACATATTCTTGCTTCCACTCCAGACACAAGGGCAAAGTTAAAAAGAACAAAAACGAGCAACGTGTTCCTAGCAATTGTATAAACATGGCGAGGATTGTCAGACCAGCTTTTGCTTATCTTGGAAAACCTCGTTCTAGGAAATAATCGAAAGTTGGTCCTGAAAAGTCATTCAATGACTAGGGAATCTTTTTGGAAGATAAGGGGCAGATCTGGTAGTTTGCTGGAAATATTGTCAGAGAGAGAGAGAGAGAAAGGGAAAAAAAATAATTCTCTCATGGGTTTACGAGCCAAAAGACTGCAAGGAAAATCTAGGTCTAGGTTTGGCATTCTCTCTCTCTCTCTTTTTTGATCGCAATTGGCATTCTCTCTAAGGAACTGATAAAGTTGACAAAAAAGGCGTGACATATCCAACATCGTCTGTTAAAATCATCTATTGAATGATTTTAGCAGATTCTTGTTGGATGCTTTTGAGCCCACCCGCTTTTAATTACATACTTATATAGCATTACATCACTTTATAATTGATTTGGTAGTTTGAATTTTGATTTTAATGACAATACCACAAAGATATAAGCATTATTAATCAGAGCTACAAATCACTTGCTCAACATATCTAACAAGAAATATTTCAATTTTCAAAGCAACAATCAGAAACAACACGGACAAAAGCGACACATTATAAAACCGTAAAATAGCTTGATCGATGCTCCGACGGAACTTATTTACAAAATTTGCAGAGGGTTATGAGGGTTTAACATCAAAGATTAGAGGAAATTAGCGATTCTCGTGAAACCCTAAATTTCACATTTCGTGGCGAAGGTCAAAGACAATTTGAAGGTTCTAGTAACAACCAAACGTTCAAAGGAACAGCCTCCTACTTCGCATGAAGGTGTTAGGAACAGTTCGTGCGTCGCAGTTTTCAATGTCACTTCGAGAACTCGTGAATAGACAGCCGGTAGAGACTCTGCCCTTCCATTTGTTTGAAAAAATTCGACCAACCACGGTTCTCTCCGAAAAATTAAGTTGTTTTATATATTTAAAATTGGAATTAAATGCCACCTCACTTTGGGAAATGGGAATGTCCATCTACCGTTCAAGATTAAAAAGCGTCGGGCCTCACCAGATGTTCCTTTCTCTGTGATTCTTGATTTTCAATTTTACGTTTGAAGCCACTGGCATTTACTTTCGTTGTTCTTGCTTCGACGCTTTTAGGGTTTTTTAATATGGAGAATGGAGTAGCCGTAGTTAAGCTATAGTTTTGGAAAATATGATAAATGTGACGAAAGATTTTCCATGGACATTGGTCCACAAATCCATTCTATATTAATTGGATTTGGAGATAGCACATGGTCATATCCATGCATCTTTCAAGACCTTTTTTTTTTGCTTTATCTATTAACTATTCGAATATCTTTTAGAGAGTTTATCTTGTAAACAGTATTAGTGAAATGTAATTGGGGGTCTTCATGATTTTTTGAATTATGTAGGAAGCTATGGAGAGAAATACACAACCCGCCATGCAACCCGAGTCCCATAAACTTCTCAGTCGATTTTTTTTTTTTAATAATTGGTAGATATTATTCTTTCAAATTAGTTTTTCTTTCAACATGTGGGACACAAAATTATGATTTTAGACATAGATTCCATAGTTGAGTCAATTGATTCATAAGGATTCCGAAGGAGACCAATCGCTATGCATTCTCCTCATTATCTTTAAAGTTTTCCACGCCTAATTTTTCCTCCGCCAAAGCAGTTGAAAATGAAAAGAAACCATCAGAAAAAATGGCTATTAAAGTTTTCCCAACTAATTTTCTCCATGGGATGAATGAACACTTTTTCAATTTATTTTGGCTAGGAAATTTATCCTACCGTTTAAGGGTGTTCATCCTAGTGATTAAATATGTTCTTATTAACATAATTGTCTTGTTGATTGAGAAATTAACTAATGTTGAACGGCAGAATAATTTTCGTAGACACTAAAAAATAGTTTCCTCCATAATTAGAGCTACGTTACAAGTGGTTCGCATGTAAAAAATGAAATCTTTAGATGCCATTAATCGATTTGCGTCAGGATTAATGAGATGCATTAAAGAATGCTCCAAACCTCGCACGATCATTGCAATTACGTGCACCAACCTCACTAGATTACATAAAATATGTACTTATAGGGCTTGATATTGTAGAAGCATAAACCATGAAAATTGGAATTAACCTAAAAAAATACAGTCAGTTTGAGGAAAAAGAACTTAATCAATCCTAAGCCTAGCTATTATCTGGCATAATCGGACTTGATTAGGGCGGTACATGTAAATTAGCTGTACCATCAACTGGGATCAAGATCAAGTCTCTCTCTCTCTCTCTGCATTTTTAAGGATATTTTTACCATATGTCTTTGATATATCCGGAAAATCTCCTATTGACAAGTCAACTTCAGGTACTTCATGATGCCTTGTGTTCTGTGGTACTTTTTCAACCCCACCTTTTATTTAGTTGAAAATCATATGCATCCCCCTAACCTCCTGCTTTCTTTCTCTTCACAAGAGCACACCCACCACTCTCTCTCTCTCTCTCTCTCTCTCTCTCTCTCTCTCTCTCTCTCGGAGTATGAGGAAACCTTGTTGTGACAAGCAAAAGACCAACAAAGGTGCTTGGTCCGAGCAAGAAGACCAGAAGCTCATCGACTACGTCCATAAGCACGGCGAGGGTAACTGGAATTCCCTGCCAAAAGCTGCAGGTAAACTTCTGTCTCCAATAGAATAGAAGAAGCCGAAAATAAGAAACGAAAAATAAAAGTAAAAAAATCGTGCATGTTTGTATGATTGTGCTAGCGTATTGAGATATAGACGATGAGAAGTTCGATTGTCGCTTCCTTTCTCACTAGCCCTAATTATTCTTACCCTAATTATGCCATTCAGACAAATCGTCAGTTGTGTTAACACTCTTGTTTTGATTCGAATAGGCTTGCTTCGTTGTGGAAAAAGTTGTAGGCTAAGATGGCTGAACTATCTGAGGCCCGACCTTAAAAGAGGGAACTTTGGTGAGGATGAAGAGGACCTCATTATCAAGCTCCATGCTCTTCTAGGAAACAGGTTGGTTTTGATGATTAACCTAAAAAATCAAAAGGAAATTCATTCTGATCATACTAAAGTAGACGCCGAAATTATTGGATGATCAAATATCTAACACGATATCGCTCTGCTAACTGTCTTTCTAGGTGGTCTCTCATAGCCGGAAGATTGCCGGGAAGGACGGATAATGAAGTGAAGAACTATTGGAACTCTCATCTTCGGCGAAAGCTGCTGAACAAAGGCATCATTCACCGCCGACCATCAGCAGCAAAAATCAAATCCTCGACCGAGGATAAGACAGCTCATCGCTCAAGTGCAGCGATCTCCATCAAAGAAAAAGGAGTATCACCAGACGATGATCGTTTGAACCTCAAGCTCGGGGTGTCCAGTGGTCCGGCAAAGCACTTGAAGCATGGTCAAAACAAAGAGGTTAACGGACGGAAACCGTCTACTACGCTACTATTGTTTAAGTGATGGTTTACACAGACTTTATGACCTGAGATATGGGTTGAGGTTTTAGTGTGCTTCCCTTATCTACAAGTTTATCTAACTCTGATAATTAGGTGAAGAAAAAAAGACCCAACATGTGTGTCAGTTATTTGCATGCTTTCTCCTTCCACAAATATTGCAGAGGATGGAGCTAGGCATGTGGGATTTAGAGGCATTATTATGTAATAAATGTAATGGCGTGTGTTGCTGTGAATGTTGAATTTCAATTTGCAGGAGAATCATGTATTATGCACTAATGGGTCTATGCAGGTACATGACACAAATTCCTTTTCCAGGAGATGACATATAAGTCGTTTAATTTTCTAAGATGGTAGGCGTAGAGATAGTGAATGAGAAATGTGCATATTAAACCCTCAGGGGTAGCATGGTTGCTTCAGAAGATCTCCAACTCAAAAAAACCGAAAGTCATTAATTTGTTTAATTCCCATCTGCATGCAAACTGCTCTTGTATGGACACCTGCATAGGCCAAATGCTCAACCTTGTCAGGTGCTCCATGAACCCTCAGGTAGCCGGACCACTTAGCTCGTACATTGGATTAAAAAAAGAAAAGAAAAGAAAAGATAAATGGGCATTTTCCATCCACTATCAGTTTGTTATTAAGGTGTTCCCTTGTGAGTGAGAGTAGAGAAAATTTCTTTGAAGTCTTCGCATTCATGATTATAAACCCATTTGTGGATGCAAAGGAAAATGCCACACGATTTTTTACCATTCGATGGGCCGAGGAAAAGCAAAATTGGCGATGGCTTGAGGACAAGAAGTCATTCTTTTGACCGCGGCAGTGGGCGAAGAGAAAAGGAGTTGTTTGCATCAAAACCAAAGTGAAAAGGGCACTTGCTGTAAGGTTGCATTAACAGCCGGTTTGATTTATTTTATTTTAATTTTTTGTTCGAAAGCTGGTTTGATTGACAATCATGTAACAATTATGACTTAATAATATAATAGAGCTGCAGTAATTATTAAGCTATTTGGTTTAAGTGATATAATACCTTTTAGATTGTTGAGTTTCAGAATGACATATGCGATAAGATGAATGCTATATTTGTTTGAGTAAAAGAATTTTTAGCAAATTAGCTTTTCAAATTTTCACAAGTTTGGTTCGCTGAAAATGATTAGTTAACGGAAAGTCATTTACGGTCAAAGAAAATATCCGTGCTTAAAATACGGAACATGAATTTCCTAACTTGAAAAGGGGAAAACATTTTCCTTGAAAATGATATCCATGGAAGGAAGTTCCTAAATTGCGTTTGTTTCGTCGAAAATTTTATGATAAGGAAAAATATTTTCCTTGGAAATCATTTTCAAAGAAAATTGTTAATTTCAATTTGTTTGGTGATTAAGGGAAAGTGATTTTCTTCTTGCTAGAAGGGAATACTTTCCATGGATATCATTTTTCACGAAAATTGTTAGTTTTCATTTGTTTGGTGGTTTAAGGAAGGTGATTTCTTTTTTGCTAGAAGTGGAAGTGGTTTTTCCCCAATTTAAGCTTGTTGTTTTTAGTATATGAAAAATGTATTCCGTGCATTGATTAGTTTTCTGTCATTCAAACACTAGAAAGTCGAGGACCAATTTCTCGAAATTAGTATGAGATTCCCCAAATAACCCCTAAAAAAGACATTAGAGGGAATATGATGATTATTCATTTAATAGTCTATCATCATTATTCACGAGTTTCATATCACATATAAATAATTAGATATATTATTTTTCATATCAAATATCTAATTTATTTTAATAATATGTTTATGATTGTAATTAAATTTAAGCATAAAACGTTCGGTTACATGAAAATAAATATTATATGATAGTAATCTCTCACTTTAATAACAGATAATGAGTGCAATATATATACACACACTAAGCAACTACGATGAATCGTGATGTCTTTCCAGGGTACCACTAGTCTCTTTATCAGTTCCTATTTGTTCTACCAATCCAGGCAAGTCTTTTACTTGTCATACGATGATTAAGATAACATTCTCGAAATCAGTGGCAAACGTAGCCACTATTCTGACGAGCAAAATATATAAATTTACATGCGATTTTGTAGATTATATTATATACTTTTGCTAAAAAAATTTCACTAATTACCCCAAGAGGTCGGAGATAGTGACCTTTCTAACCCTCCTCGGTACCTCCATATTGCTTGTGCCTCCGAGAACAATTTGCTTTTGCTGAAATATGAAATTGTGTTTCTAGAACTAGCGGACTACCTAGCAGCACTTACGCATGCATGATGGTAAATATGAGGTCAAGTAATCTTTTTTCTATATATTATAATGGCCTAGTGACTCTCATAAGACACGTTTTATCTGAAGGTCCAAGGTTCGAACAAGTTATTTTTGTATAATCTACCAAATGACTAAAAAACGATTTACGAAATTATGTACTAAGTTACATGACAAATTACGGACGAGTGCTCGGCATGACTATCATGAAGAATTTAGGCTTTATTAGTTATCATGTTAGAATAATTATGGCTCTTAACCACCGGGATCTGCTCACAATAATCGCTGTCTTCTCATCTGAAGTACACTTTTCAATCAATCTTTATATCAAGGCTTCGTTTTTCTTTGTTTGAGTTCTTCCGTTTGTTGGGTACCTGCCATTTCATGGTGCTAGTCTGATCAGACCAGCAGAAGTTGATGTTCCTTTGCCAATTTCTGCACAGTACATCGATAGGTGTCAACTCAGAGTGGATTTGCAATGGAGTTTTTTGCAGCTTTTCCGTGCAATGGAGACGGAAAGTCCGCTGGGCCTCGTTAGAAGAGCGAGAAGTTCTATCACCAACTTTTCTCGCTGAACATCAGGAAGATCAAACAAGATAAGAGATCTTTCTGGCCAGGAAATGAAGTACTGTCATCTACTGAAGTTTTGTTGTTGTTTTTCTTCATGAAGTTCTGTGTGGAGTGAGCGTTAAAATTAAGAACCAGATGAATTTATAGAAAATAATGGGTTAATACAAACTAAAATATGCAGTTCCATCTCTATTTGAGTGTTAAATTGGTCGCCGAATCGTCTGTGACCTATCTATAACCCTTATCTTGTAAGTTCTAACCCTTTCATCTGGCTTTACACCATTTTTCAAAGAGGTGGTCAATGATGTTTGATTAATTTTGTACCCAATAACTTGTAAGTTCTAACCCTTTCATCTGGCTTTACACCATTTTTTAAAGAGGTGGTCAATGATGTTTGACTAATTTTGTGCCCAATATGTGGTCAGGCTATCTATGAAAATGAAATTCTCCTGCTTTCATGTTCTTTCTATTTTAGTTTCCGATTCAAGAATTAGAGTCCTCTCGCAAAACTTGCCTGTAAATGAATAATTAGGGAAAGCCGACAATTTTCAATGCATTATCAAACGAAGCATCGGAGATATTTAAGCATATAGTTCATGTTGAACGCCGAATCGAAGTTCAGTAAACAGCTCAAATATATCAATTCTAGGTATAAGTGTTGATATACCTGGTACTATTCAATACATACATCTTATTTTGCAGAGTAAGTTCAGACACGAGAAGGTCCTTGCGAGCTCATCGAGATAGGGCTTGTGCAGTGAAGATGCTTTGAACTATAAGGACTGTGCCTTGGTCCACCAAACATTCCATCAAGTTGAAAGGGGAAATGAGATGAATTTGGTGAGTTTTTCTCATTAATTCATATTTCTCTTCAGTTTCGAGGCTTCAGTGGTAGTTGCATGTGATTTTAGCCGGTCAACTAATCCGAATCCTCACAAGATACGACCTTCTACTTCAAATCAGCTGCTTCCGTGTGTGTGAGCGCGCACGTGTGCAGCTTGTGTGTGTGTGTGTGTGAGTAAGAGAGAGAGAGGGAGAGAGAGAGAGAGAGAGAGAGAGAGAGAGAGAGAGAGAGAGAGAGAGAGAGAGAGAGATCACTTTTTCATCTACCATTCAAGATAAACATGTCTGGGTGTGCATGCGTGCTTGCAATTCCATCTGCAGGACTTATTCATGCTTAGGTTATGGCTCTCACTTTAGAATAGTTTATGTACTTATTACCAACTTAATAGGTTAATTAAATCGAGAAATATTTAAAATCTGTGTTGTTAATACGTTGATTAAGCTGAGGAAAATGAAGGTGACAGCTGCGGAAAAACAATTTCTTGGTGTAATCTTCCAACATGAGTTTGATTTTTAGGAGGATTGTCAAAAGTAAGAGCTAAATTCCTTTTTCACGAATTGGTGTTTTTGCATTTAACTACCATTTGTGGTCCCTGAACTTGTTGTGTTTCGTCAGTTTGGTCCTCAGAGTGCTTTTTTGACTATGATTGCCTGAACTTCCTTACATTTAAAACTAGCTCAGAAAAATAATTGCACCTGCAAAAGAGATATGAATTGGCTTCCAATCTTGACATATTGATCATGACCAGGAAGTTCGTAAGTTAAACAATGGCTAGCCAAGGAGAGGGAGATAGAGTTTTTGAGGGGTCCTTAAACAACTATATATTGTTGATTGCATTCACTATTTAAAAGTCATTACACAACGAGCAATATTAGCTTTCCACCCTAATTAAAGGAAACTCTCTCTGACCATACCTCTGATCGATGGGTTACAAGATATGGTTATGGATGTTACTCACATGAAAACTTAACTAAACTTATAGGTGAATGATATTCATGCTTGTAACCCCCAATCAGATTTATGGATGGATGGCCGAGGAAAAACATGGTTTTTACATAATTAAGTACGCGGAGTCTGCTATATCGATGTACCAGCCATTATGCATGAAAATATCTGCAATTTCTTTGTCTTTTTCTGTATTTGACACACTTATTTTAGGTGGTGCAAAGGGAAAATAATGAGGTGCTCTAGAAAACACTCTTAACTCTCCTTATATGTATCGTAAATACTCACGTAAGACCTACCATTGTTTGAGAGAATGAATTATATAGATGAACCATCCAATAATATCTCGTGTGCAAAGATCACTACAATCCTCGATATCGTATATCACCATGGAAACTTCATAGCGACTTTTTGAATAAAAAAAAATAAAATCTTTGCTTCAAGGTTTGGTCGTGAACCTAATTGGGTACTTTCAATTAGGTCGAAGATCGAAATTCAAATCGCACGCAAAGGTAAGGCATTTCCCTTCTCTTTTAGTATTATATTGGAACTTAGGCCGAATAATTCAGCACAACCAGAAAAGAAGAAACCCACCTCTTACCTCCTAAATGTTACGTCGGCCAATAAGCCCTAATTGATTCTAAGTTCGGCTTCTAGACTTAACTTTATTAAGGCCCAATAATGGGAATTCTTCATGTTCTTTATGCGCTCCTAAAATAAGAGACAAAACGAAAAAGAAAATTGGGCTGCTTCATTACCAATTTGGGCCTCACCGTAGGCTGGTTGTTCTCAGCATACAAACACTCCCTTTGGGCTTGAAAACACTTTGCTTCTCCCCTTCTAGAAGATGGGCTTATCATATTTTGAAATCTTTGAAGGCCCGCTCTTGCAAAAGTAACTTTGAAAGAGAAAATCAAAGAGCATGTGAGATTGATGGGAGTTTTTGGCTCTAGGTCTACCCGCTATCCGTGGTTCATGAACGTGCCCGATTCGAAGGCTGTCCGGGTCGGAGGAAATTTCGTATCCAACAATACGTCTGATCGATGGGTTACGTTTTATGTACATCACCCATACAAACTTACCACGTATAAATGCCAACGATGATGTGTTTGTAACTTACTAACTGGAAAACTGGTTGCAAGAAATTTTCTCCGGTCAGGAATAGGGAACATGGCACTTTAAAAAGTGAGTTATCCGACTCCGAGATTGTCACTTTGGATGAATCCAGTAAAATCGCCACTAACCTATGAGAGACTCTAAGCATTGACCGCTAACTTCCGGTCCTACTTTGCTGGCTACTTTTAACCTTCTAACCATTTTCAATCCGGGCACTTTGCAATCATAATCGGCCAAGAAATCGAGTTCCGAAAACCAGCCGCGATTTATCACAACTTGCATGTGAGTATCGAATCCAATCTATTGCTCTATACGTCAACGGAAATATCGGGCGACCACGACATAAAAGAATTTAGAAAAAGTAACGTCAAGTCATGGCTTTTTTTTAGGCATCTATAGGAAGACATACAAGCCTTCCTTTTTTTCTCTTTTACCCCGTGGAATATTCAATCTAATTGGAAGCTTTGCATCCCTCCTCCCAAGCTACAAACGAAATCTTTTTGCTCCTTGTTGCCAAAGCTACGAATTGAGTCCACAATAGGCTCTCCTGTTATTCCTCTTGCAGGTACTTGCATTGGAAAAGTAGGTACGACCGAATAAAGAGACTTTGCAAACTTGTGAAGCAAATAAGAAAAATTGACCTATAGGGACCATCGAAAATGCCAAGTAGATCCGACATATGTGGGCGACAGTTTCCTTCATGTGTGGTCCAACTTAGATATTGGCAAGTGGGACTGGTCTCTCACTCAACTGATGGAGACAGCCAATTGACATCTACATTCACAGCTCATAAAGGATTTTATAAAAGACATTTTCTTGATGAGCACCTTTTTCATTTTTGGGCAGAATCTATTCATATGACTGCTTATAAGATAGCCCAGATTGGACAGTATTGAGGAAAACTCCCTAATAAGTTTTAAAGAGTGATAAAACCTTTCATTGTGTTGAACTGAATCTAACGCAAGTATTTTCAGGTGATACATCTAAATAAACTTTATTTAGACATCTGATTGCAACATTTGAAAGTCAAGGTTCTTTAGATTCAGTATAAAACGGATATATGTAACTCCAACGGCTAGTGACTTAGCATGTATTTCATCTTAAGAAAGTCCTAATTAGGAATCATATCAAAAGTTTATTTTGCAAAGACTTAATTAATGCATTGATTAGCAATCATCTCGGGTAACAAGATATTCTTTCTATACGAGGAACTTAGCTTATGGAAACCCAGATTCTAATCGTATGGGCGACCAAATCAAAAGGAGATTCTAATATCTTCTACAATGGCTACACGATCTCCTTGTGGTGTTCGAAATCCAACGGGATTCTTGGATGAATGATCCTCTTAAGATTGTTCAATGGCTAGATTGGAAGTGGAAGAGCATAAAAGGTGAGTCAGATGCTGATGCTAAGAAGTGACATGAATCATACATTTCAAAATGCAAGAGATTCGATCATATACACTTATCATAGAGAGCTTTCAATTGTAATCATGAAGAAGTGTTAGAATAGAGACTCTGAGATTGAGAGAGCTATCGAATTGAGTACAATCCTTGTAACTTCTGATTGATTCACTAATGGAATTTAGCCGATAAGTTGTTTACGTGGAGAATGGACGTAAGCTTACAAAAGCTGAACCATTATAATTCTCGTATACAATTTTCTCTATCCCTATACTCTTTATTACTGATTGCATATTGCATACACGTGTGCCTCTGATACGGCATAATCTCTGTTCAGATCTTGTTCTTCATGAGTTACTAATTGTAGTTTTTCAATTCCACTTTAATTTGTTAAGATTAGTCAATATCACCTATTTATCTCCCTCTAAGTGATAGCGCTAGCAACTTTAGTGTGACTACCAAAAAAGGCATACGTTACACGTGTCCTTATCGATTGTAATTTATAATTAAAATTATTCGCATGCGGAAGCCCCATAATTTTTTTTTTCTTTTCATTACATGTAGAACATAATAGGCAAGTCAAATAATTTACATATATATCTTATCATATTAACATCAATAGTTATTAATTTATTATAACATTAGGCAACTCACCACCAAAATACACAGTCCTGGGAAAGGTTCGGTATCTCCTATCTCCGTCCACCACATCCTTGTTGATCCAAAAGCCTGCCTGTACACCACCAAACTAAACCTATGGGTCGATCACCTCCCTTGTTGATGACTGGTCGACAAAGTAACTTGGAGGACTGTCAAAGCCTCTAGTCGGTCCCATTAGCTCTCCATTGTCCTCAAAGCTCGCGTACCAAGTAATGTACCAATGGGGAACCCATTCAGTAAGTCCTTCATCAACCCAAATAGTAGCAGTACACTTTGTGTACTTTAAAACTAAATGAGGCAATACTCCATCTTCATATGCGTACTTTACAAACAGAGGGACTCCGAACAACGGCGGTGGAGGTAGTATTGCCCTACATATCTGAAAAATAATGGGAGGAGCCGAGGCCAACTAAATGAAATGTCTAATTCTAAGATGGGAAATTTGTTCACCACTCAACCTGGCATTTATTATCTACGAATTCCTACGCATTATAAATAAGTGCAGAAATTTTCCAGATGTCACATTTAGACAGAGCCAAGTAGGTCTAGAGAGTAATTTGAATGGTCTTGGGAAATATCTTTTCATTATAATGCCCAACTCGATTCGCCTCGGGACAAACTTGAATCTACCTAAAAAATTCTAATGGTGCGCATGGCAACTATTATGGAACAAAATTTCTGTTCCAGAAATAAGTTCGGAATAGAAATTCATTTGGTAAAGCAATTTCATTTTTCTATTTCTGGAACAAATTTATGTTTTAGAAATAGAAATTAACTAGAAATCAAAAGTAAAAATTTTCTACTTTTTTATTTTTGGAATAGAAATAGTTTTTTTTTTCGCTCTCCTCTCTCTCCCGACTCACCGCCTCCTCCCCCCCTCGTTGTCTTCGCCCGCCGCCGCTTGCTATCGCTCGCCACCGACTGACTTACCTGCCATCTGATGCTCGCCATTGGCTACCGCTACCCTCCATCCGATGCCCCCGCCGCCGTCGGTCCGATGTCCACTGCCATTCGGTCCTCGCCAATCACTGTTCGCCTCTAATCGTCGGTTTGATGGCCAATGCCATCCGCTCCTCGATGCCCCTGCCACCATCAGTCGCCCTCTGCCGGTCCGATGTCCACCGCCATCCACTGACGGTCACCCGCCACCATCCTTCGACGTCCACCACCATCCATCGGCTGCCCACACCATCGGCCGTCATCATCTGCCGTCGTTCGCTCATTGCCATCCACCGGTCCGACGTCCACTGCCATCCGTCTATCGCCCCCACCGCCGGCCGCCACCGTCCATTGGTCGTCGATCCGATATCCATTGCCATTCGCCTACCACCCATGAGTGGCTGACGTCCATCGCCATCCATCCGCCACTACCACCGTCGCTGTTTGCTGCCTTCAGAAAAACATAAATTTTATGTTGTTATCAAACGAATTTTTGTTTTAAGAACAGAAATTTTGTGTTGTTATCAAATGTATTTTTTTGCTCAGAAACTCGTCTAGAAATTAGAAATAGAAAAATATGTTTCTAGCCATAAATTGATTTCCGGAACATAATGGTTGTCATTTGCGCCCTACGTGTTTCTTTCGGTTATAGAGGAGCTTGGGCAACAAACTAGGCTCGAGCTTAAGTCCTAGTTTGAACCCAGCTCCATTGATTACTTCTATTACAAATATAAAATTTAGAAGTCCTCACTTGCTATTCGTTGTATTTGTTCCATGCGTTCCAATGAGGCTATTCCACTCCCATTTTGAATGGAATCAGCCCC
>BCNH02000002.1:4294825-4315843 GCA_001662345.2 Metrosideros polymorpha var. glaberrima
TGGACAAATTTCTTTAATTATTTGTTGAGATTGAGTGTGTATATGAAACTTACTGCCACAGCAAAAGTAAGTAAAAGTTAATTAATTGTATATTAAATCACAAATATTATTAATATATCATATCCTCTAATTCCATACCAAGATCAAGTTGAGTTCTTGTGGCATGTTTGTTGTGTCATGTCATGTCATAGATGTTTGGCACATCTAACAAAATCCGTTGTTAGATGGTTATATAAAATTGAAAAAAACAAAAATTGGAATGGTTGAGAGAGAAAACAAAATAATTGGAGCAGTTCGAGAGTAAAATTGCAATCATACTCTCTCAATCTGTGAGGTCAATAGAAAAGTTAACTATGAGATCGGACTCTGTGCTTTAAACAAAAAATCCAGTTGCTTTGTGGAATCACACTTTTTTTTTTGGTCCAGAACTCATAATGGTCAATGAATAAATCAAGGGAATTTTTTTTTTTGGGTTATTTCCATCCCTAAATTGAATTGAAAGTATGTGAATTACTTAAGTAATGTCCTTTATTGGTTGAAATAGTATTAATTGCGTGAGGGTGTTTTTTTCACTTTACATAGACAAAAATATGGTTCCATTCAAAATGAGGTGGAAATAGCCACACCCAAATTGAAAATATCTTGGTGAGTATTAGCTGTCGAAGGAAATTTGTCATTGACCATCTGAAAATTTGTATAAATTGTACAATGTTCAAGTGAAATTTTTCTGGTATGTTGTTGTTATATTGCTTGTCTTACTATCACCAGAATGTCTTCCACTGAAACCGAGAGACACCCTCTGCTCCGATTGACCGCATCTCCATGACATTGACATGGACTGCTAGCTGAAACACTACTAACTGTTGGCCGTAGGGAGAACTGCTCAGGTGTTTTCTGTTGTTTGATTTTTTTTCCCCACTTTCTGTTCTCCATTTTATTTTGCAGTATAACGAGAATTTGTTCGCCAGACAATTACAATACAAGTCCTAGCTCGAGTCCTGAAACATTCATTTCGTATATTTAAGCTCTAAAAACGTGCTATTTCGATGTACATAAATCCTTTTGTTAGCCCCGTCAAATTTTACTTGCCATTTTTAGTGTATATATTTTTTTCAATCCTATGTGGCTGCCAATGTCCCATGAGTTTTCCATCTACTAAAACCTAATGGAGTTGGTTAAAGGACTAAGGTGGATGACAAATAACAAGTTTCACGACTTATATGCGCGAAATGAAAGTTTTAGTACTTAAATGCATTATCATAACAAGTTTTAAGATTATTGCTGTTGTTCCAACTATAAATGGTGAGTGGTCATCAATATTCTCCATCGTCTAGACATGAAAATAGCGAGCTATTTACAGAGTACTTCGACATTAAGCAAAATTAACACCATATAAATCGAGAAAGTAACAAATTGACACGATAATTTTGTCACTAGCCACTCTGTTTCTAAAAGTAAGGGAAGTGAAAAAATTCGATAGATGTAATCAAAGTACACGAAAACCAAGAAAACATAAAATGTAATAATCATTGTTAATTTTGAACACTCATTACTAAGAATCATTATATATGAAAAATATTTGGACTTGGATTTTTTTTTCCAAATTTTCCGAGGCGCTAGTCGCGAATCAGTTGACTACATGTAATTAATCGCTTCGTAATCAACACATTTACTTGGTAATCTAGCCAATTGATCAAGAAGGCTCATCCAATTCACGGATCGAGACTCGAAAGCTGAAGTGCAAATACATATTCCTAAAATATATAGCTTTGCTGTCGAAGAATCCTTAGTGAATATTGAATGCAATACTAGGAAACTTCTCCTTCTTTGTCGTAGGTTGCAGCGTCCAAGTTGGGGCAGGGTTTGGAGCATCACCTAACCACGTGACGTGAACCATGAACGTGAGCTACTTCTCCTCAGTCGCTATTGTACCAAAACTAGAACTCAGCAGTTTCTTCATTAGGGTGGGAAAACAAAGAGGAAAGTATACTTTCAACAGTCACAGCTGCCCTTTGTAGAAAGTTAAGTCAGCCCATTGGAGCTGCCCATTAAGCTTCGTCACACCCCATCACTAACCAAAACCCTACCACTCATCTTCTTTTCTCCTCCCGCTTTCCGCCTGCTCAGCGCCTGCCAACCACGTCGCCGCCGTCGCCAATGACAACCTGCGCCGCTCCACGATCTACTTAAAAGTCTTGATCTCGGCTGGACCTAGGGTTCCCTAAGTGTGACAAGATAGGTAGGAAAGTTACTTCGAACAATCAATCTACATAGTCTACTAAACGAGCCCTCATTGCCCACAGTCAATTTCCTTTGCTCATACTTATGAGAAACTTTCTTTAATAAAAAAAATTTCTTCACAATTGAGTTGATGGAAACTCTATAGCCATGGCCATGAGGATTTGGGTGATTCGGCAAGTTAACGAAAACCATTTGCTTGCTCGGAAGTTGTCTAACCTATCAAAGTTACTGGAAATTACCAAAAAAGTCCTAAACCTATTACATTTGTGCCAATTCAGTCATTAACATTTCAATATAGCCAGCTAGTCCTAAACATTTTAACAATTTGATAATGTAGCTCATCTGGCTGAAAATCGATGATGTGGACACCAATCGTCCTACGTGAGATAATGGGTACTAACGTGGACATTTTTATTAATATTTTTTTTCCTTTGCCTTTTTCTTTTCTTCTCTTTTCCTTTTTTTTTTACTATGGTCAGCTAGGGTTGCCAGAGCTCGTCGGCCACTAAGCGAGGGGCAAAGCACTCTCTTGGCCTCGCCAGCTGCGGGCGAAGGTGACCTCACCCAAATTTGGGCAAGGCGACCTTGATGGTCTGGGCGAGGCCTTGCCATGGCCTAGCTTAGATCTGGGCAAGGCAGCCTCACCGCGGTCGGCAAGGGCTTCACGGCCCTTGCCCAGTGGCCAAAGAGCTCCAGCGACCCTTGTTGGCCATTGTGAAAAAAAAATAAGGAAAAGAGGAAAAAAGAAAAAAGGAAAGGAAAAATAAAATAAATAAAATGAAGAAAATAAATAAAATTTTTAAAAAATAGTCCTTGTCAGCGTCGGTAGTGCTACGTAGGGCAGCCAACGTCTACGTTAGCGATTTTTGACCAAAATTGGCCAGATCGACTACATTGGTAAATTGTCAAAGGGTTTAGGATTAAATTGGTTAAATTAAAAATGTTTAGAACTGAATTGGTACATGTGTAATAAGTTTATGATTTTTTTTGTAATTATCCTAAAGAAAATTACTAATGGATTTTACTCTAGCTTGATTGAACAACATTTCTTCCAACTAGTCTTATTATTTGATTACAAACATAGATAATACCATATTTTTTTAAAATAAAGATTACATGTGGAGATGTGCATATTTGCTATTCACCAAACAGAGATCTGGTTGGAGGAATTCCACCGACAAAAGATATAAAAGAAGACAAAGCTTTAATTAAGGCATTGTTCGTTTTGCGAAAAATGTGAAGTTTTTGGAAAATACTTTTCAGAAAGTCATTTTTCTAAAAAATGATAATATTTTTCGGTGTTCAGCTAAAACTTGAAAACGAACTAGAAAATATATTTCGCCGCTCGATATGGAAAATCAAATGCACTGCTTTCATAATTTTTTTAAATCAAATTTTTAATTATTTTTAATTTTTCTTTCTTTCTTTTTTTCCATTTTCTTTTTTCTTCTTCCTCAGCTGGTCACCAACTACAGCGAAGGTCAGTGACTGACCGAAGAAGAAGAAGAAGAATAAATATAAAGGAAAAAAAGAACAAAAAAATAAAGAAGAAAAATAAAAAATAATTAAAAATTCCAATTTAAAAAATAAAAAATAAAAAGAAAAGGAATTTGAAGGAGTGTAGGGAGGAAAAAGAAGAGAAAATGATTTCTTCTTTTCAGAAAGAGGAAATCTTTTTCTCCATTTTTTAAAGGTGTTTTTTGTTTCATTGATGAAAAATGTTTTCCTTGATTACTTTATTTTCAGCTTCCCAAGCGTCGAAAAATCCAGAAAACATTTTTCGAAAATTTATTTTCCACGAAACGAATAGATAAAAGTACAAAAAATTTCATAATGGAATCATTGGGAGGGTAAAAAAAAAAAACAGATGGTGTAAGATATTATTGTGCCTAAAGCGTGGAGTCACTGTTAGACCTTCCTTACCACCATTACTTCGTAGTACGTACTAGGACAATTTTAATGTGGAAAATTACACCTATATATTCAAGGATGACATTCAACTAACTCATATAAGGTTTGTGACATCTGTATAGAACTATAATTTCTAGTTGTATAAGTCGTACATACGAAAATCATGTAAGGTCATTATCAATCTAGCTATGGAGTTGGAGTTCAATATCACAGATTTTGCTAAGGGCAAGGTAACAGTTTTTAAGACAGCCACTTTTCAAGTAATATATGTAATTAGAGTATTTAAAAATTGAAATTACCGTAGCAATCTATGGAAGTGCTCTTGAGACGCAACGATGCCATTCGTCCTTGGTCACTGTTTACCATGTCGTTTGAAACACGAAGAGAACAGTCTATCCCATTGAACTAATCCTAATGTTGAAAGCAAAAATGTAATTGCTTGGTAAAGCCAACCCCGGATACCACCTCCCTCTATTATTACCTAATCTGATTTTGCTTCTCATAAGTTTCCTGTATGGAGCTTAGCACGACATGATAATTAAATGTCAACTGTTATATATATTAGGCGTGCATGGCAACACTTTTGCTCTAGAAATAGATTTTTGGAGGAGAAATGCGTTTGGCAAACCAGTGCAAAATTTCTGCTTCTGGAAGACAAATGTGTTTGATAACGGATTGTTAATTCTATTTATGCAACAAAGGTAATCCAAGCTCTTTTGCAACAAATTATCTATGTTAGCCTACAACCCGATCCCCCATGGCTACTTTGCAGAAGATTTGCCAAGCTTCAACATACAAAAGCACATGAAAAATTCACCTTTGCCAGAACAAGAACAACACAAAACGGAACCAACAAGGGTGAGGCCGAGCCTTGCCAACCAAACCTCCTACCCACAGCAAACAAATTAGCTCAACAAATCGAGAGATCGACTGCAGAACTTACAAATCTAAAAGGCGAAGGCACAAAATCGGAACCAACTAGGGCGAGCCTGAGCCTCGCCGTCGCTGAGTGAGGCTTGGGCCTCGCCCAGCCATGGCCTCACCGTCGCTAGGTGATGCTGGCTTTTGGACCTTTTCCAAAGCACAACAAATTGAACAAGACCCATCAATCGTAAAGATGAACTTACAGATTTGAGAGGCGAAGGCTTGATTTGAGCGAGTTTCCTCTTGATTTGGTGGCGGCAGGGCGGCAAAACCCTAGATCGGCGTTTGTCCGAGGTTGAGAGAGAGAGACGTACGAGGACCTGGACCTGAGAGATGTGCGAGTTTGGTCCAAAGAGGAAAGTGAAAGTGAGGAAAGTGAAGTCTGGTGTGAAGAGATGTGCCCAAAACGCCAAAGAGAAGTAGTTCTAGCTTTGGAGAAGTTAAAAAAAAAAATTACTTCTAATTTTGGGCCCAAATTACTTTTGGAGAGGAAAATTACTTTTGGAGTAAAAAAAGAAGAAGTTATTTTACCAAATACATTTCTGCTCCAGAAGTGAAAAAATGCTCTAAAAGTAGAAAACTAAAATTATTTTAACAAATGGATTTCTGCTCCAGAAATGCTTTTGGAGTAGAAATTCTACTTCTAGAGAGTTGTCATGCGCACCCTTACTAACCAAAGTAGATTACTACAAGTTACTTACTAATTAATGGGTGGGACATTGTCTTACGCAGGGATCCTATTTGTTTGAATGTGCATCTATTAATTATCTCATTGTCAATCAGATGATAGTGGTGTTGGGCAAAAATTTGGAAAGGGAAGAAATGAAAGAAAACTTTGAAACATGGTAATACTCTCTTTAAGGAATTATTTGCCTTACAATGTTGCTAATGGTTATGATTCGTGTGCGGGATGGGCGAATATCGTTTTGAGTGATGGTGATGGAAGTAGGGATAGATGAGAGTGTATCGAATGGGTGTTGATGGGTAAATTGGTTCGCTGCTTTAGGTATCAGCACTATGGCTTTCACAATCAAATGATAGAATATGATCGGAACCAAGACATACAAGACGCGCCACCAACCAAGATATCACAATTAGGATTGACGAAGTTCACCACCAAGGCCAACAGAATATCACCAGCCAAGATAATAAGACTTCAGGATAGGAGAAACTCACCACCAAGGCCTACAAAATATCACTAGCTGACGATGCATGCTCACTATCAAGGAAGAATCCACTTTTCAAGGATACGGAAACCAGAAGTTATCTACTCTCCAAAGATGTTCGCTCACAAAGAGGAAAATCTCATATATTCATATACTCAAAATCACTTATCTTACACTTGAGATTTTGCCTCTTTTTATATAGGGACTATTACATAAGAAATGGACTAAGCATTAAAGACATAGGGAATACTCAACTAATAAAGACTTAGGAACTAGAAAAAACAATAAAGATCTAGGAACTAGAAAATGAATTAAAACACTTTGGAAACTAGAACTTTAACTCTTGAAACCTACATAACAATTAAGACTCATAAAATTTGGATTAAAGACATTTGACCGAATGCAAAACAATTAAACTTAGACTCTAAATTCATTCACCAGCCTTGACCAGAATATAATCATCTCGAGAATTCGCCAAATATCAAAGAAGATTGTTCAGAACAGCCTCCCTCCCTTCGATATGTTGTTGAACCGCTATGAAATCGGTGCGGCAACTCTGAATGGCAAAGGAAATATCAACAACTCTTAATCTTTAGCATTTATTCTTTCATACCGATATCGGCATCTCCATGGAATCAAATCGGATGCTTCCACATCAAGTTACTAGCAAAAATCCTTCAGGATACAACAAAGTCTTGAATGAGAATACCATTTAGCAATTCTAGTATTTCTCCAAGAACTCTTAAAGGGAAACAATTGGAAACAATGGCCATATATTTTTAGAAAGAAATGGAAACTTATGTCTAATAACATTGAATATATAAAAGGAGAAACTTATGTCTGAACAGATACCGCCACTCAATGGTTCGAAAATTATGTTCGAATGGAAACAACCTTCCAAAGGTTGTAAGAGCGCCTGAAAACCGTTAAACAATAAATAAATAATAAATTTAAAATTAAATAATAATGAAATAACCATAACTCTTTTTGTGATCAGTCACACTGTTTCAATAGGATAATACGGTAATTTAATAATTATAAAATTCGAAATTTAATAAGTAAATAAAAATCATTGATTAATGCCAAAACTGGTCGACGTGTGCAAAACATGCTAAGTGCAAGTACTAATCGTGCACCCACACACATGTACCCATTGTCTTCATTTGTAAGACTAGAAACCTTCACACTTATAAATTGACCAACAAACTCTCAACTTTTCTATGTGGGACAAGGAATGAAATCACTTTGTTTGTTATACAAACAAACAACTAACAAGTAGACATTGTTAATTCTCTAGTACTGATGTTAACTCGATTTTGTGAAGAAGTACAGAACTCTCGATTCTATCGGGTGTATTGCAAAACTCATCCTGATGATATCACGCATATCATTCAAAAAGTAGAAGGATGAGATGAAAGTATGTATGAACAGTTTCATACTTCAGATCTTCTTTTAGACCATTGTAAATGATCAAGCAAATTTTATCGAGTGGAAATACAGAAGATCGCAAATCGCACAAAATTGCTTGAGAAGTTGTTTGCTCGGCGAAAAGGGAGGGAAGACTAGGGTTACTCGATCTAAAATTATGCAACAAAGTTTTGCTAGGTCGCATGCTTTGGTACCTAATTAATTGTCCAGGTCTACCTTGTGGAGCAAGTGGGTTCACAGTCCCCAATGTAGAAACAATCCAATTATGTAACTTGAAATCAAGGGTAGTATGGCATGAAGTTGGCGTGGCATTCTTCAAATGAGAACGCCTTAAGCTTTAGCAATACCTAGGTAGGCATACTGTTGCAAAGAGGTGTATGATGAAATTTGGAGTGTGGGAACACTTATGAAACAGTATCAATTGATTTGGATAGGTGGTATCAACGATCACAATTTTATCGGTTAGCTAGTTTGTAGAGATAGACTAGTAACGATTGAGATCGTATCGCATTGGATGCCCGATGTCGATATCCATTGTAATTTATGAATGTCTGGTATGGAAAACAAAGAACATCTATTCTTTCAGTGCACTTGGACAAGAAACATATGGTGTACTATCCTCACACAACATGGAATTCAGCATTCTTTAGAAGGATGGGATGATGAACTCCAATAAATGATTAGAGCAACCAAAGGCAAGGACTTGGCGTCGAGACTTCTCAAGGTATCTTTTCTAGCGATCATTTATTGCATTTGGATGGAGCGTAACCGTAGACGATTCCAATACTAGTTAAATGATGGCCACATCATATTGGCTAGGGATTGTAAACTTGTCAAAGGGCGAGCTTTGCACTATAGAAATTTTAGACCGTCTTATGATAATGTAATAATGGCTACCATATGGAGATTACCTCACTCCATATTTTTTGTAATCTTCGCTATATTTGTAAAGCTGGGGAATATCTCAATCATTTGTACTTTAGTTTATAAATGATACTTACATTTCCAAAAAAACAGAAGAAATGATCTTTAGCATAACTTTCGTAGTAATTTCTCTGCCCAAAGTAACAGAACCCGATCTTTTCTCTAACAACAATGATGCTTTTGAAACAAACAACTGTATAAAAACGTCTGGCTTTGATCTTCGAGCTTCTGGAACTATGCACGATACATTGTTCGATCTTACATATTTCATTTACATTTATGTACAAGTAGATTTCCCTGATCATAGAAGAAATTGTTGTCACCGATCAAATTGACTGTTGGAAAAGATAGTATGACTCCCAACCTAATTTAGTGTAGACAAACTCATCTTTGGACCCTCATCCGAAATTTAACTCCGATCTTACATATTTCATTTACATTTATATACAAGTAGATTTCCCTGATCATAGAAGAAATTGTTGTCACCGATCAAATTGATTGTTGGAAAAGAGAGGATAACTCCCAACCTAATTAAGTACTTGTTGCAGCTGGTAAATGAGGTCATTGCACGAGTGGCTTCCACCAAGTTCAAGTCTTGTCCTTTTTTCCTTTTTGACTTGCAACAATAAAAAGGTGGCTGTTTCCAATTTTGAAAAGTTGGAGGAAACTATATCATTTAGTGATTGCCCCGGATTTGTCCATGTCTATACATACTTACAGTGAAGGATCGAATTTATAAATTTATAATAGAAGTTTGCCATTGGTTGAGATACAAAAGGTTAGGTGGAAAATGGGCACACAGCAAACTCCATGCACATGAGGCTTAAAGCTGTGGCATTCCTCACGATTACTCTTCAACGAGAGCCCTAAAACATCTCTCTCTCTCTCTCTCTCTCTCTCACGAGCACAGCTACCCTTGAAATTCTTGGTTCTAACTCAACCCTCCATTCTCTCTCTGTCTCTCTCTCCATACCCCCACCCCCATCTGAAAGTCAAATGCTCCTCTCTAATGTGCAGTCAAACCCTCTGTGTTCCTATAAGATGGGGTAAAGTTCTCACTAGGAGCAAATGAGCTCCTGTTCAAACTCTTTTTCATTGTCATTGACATGTCCTCGCTCTAATTCCGTCGTGTTCAATTTCATTTGGACAGTTTCTATTGGTTCGATGGAAGACTTAGCTTCAAAATCTTTTCCCACATGGGAAAAATTTGTCAACTTTCTTGTGCTTTTAATTCGTTGGTGAGAGTGGTTTCCATGCTGTCCCTTGGCGAGTGAACAGTCGGCTTGTGGGTGATCCTTTATTTCGTTGTCTGTTCGACCTTGAACTGTACTTGAGCATGATCATCATCCTGCGGCATGCTATTTTTCATGCTTCCGAGGTAATGTACTAAGACACATTAGATTTGCGTCTGCCTAACAGAAACCATTTCTTCGTGTGGATGAATCTTCTCATGAATGCATCTCAGATAAAAAAAAAAAAGGATTTATTTGACACTTCTTTTGGATGAGATCCTCTTTCTTTTCTCTCTGTTTTTTTGCCCTAGAAGAAGAAATGAGCCATTCATTCACTAGGAAATGAAATGTTGAGCTAATTTTTCATGCTTTTGCATTTCTTTGTTCTCCTGTCATTTCGAACATTCCGGTAGCGGAAAAATATCTTCAAGCATCTAGTGACAGTCTTGAAATTAATTTGAATCCGCGTGCTTGATATTTAGAATAATGGGATACTGGATTGCTTTGGAATGTACTTTGATGATATTAGCTTTCTCCCAACTATGGTACGTACATATTGTAGCTAGCTAGAATAACACCTAACTTCTCTGCCTGGTATGGAATTTTACCTCTCCTTAAGCTTGAGGGTTTGATTTAAAACTAGCGATGAATACTAGGATTGACTTGTCACTTAGGGTTCAATGTAGGAAAGGTGAATGCCTTGCATGTCCTGTTGACTGCTTGAAGAAAGAAGTAGATATTTAAACATGTTGCCACTATGAATAGGGAAGTTTCTTTGGCGATCCCAATGTTCATTCTTTTCTCAGTTGGTGTTATATGGATTCAAAACATACCAAAATTAGAAAGATCATAGAACTTAATATCTCAGGCATCACATGACATTTACTATAAGTACGCCATCTGACAATCTGAGTACAACAAGTCAATGCATAGACATCTATTGTGGTATTATATGACCGCAGAAGATGTTGAATTTTGGTTAGCTTCAAGTATTTTGCAATTAAAACTTTTTCTTCTAATCCAAAATTAATTTCTTCTTTTATATGTATTAAACCCATGTGTCCAATCTAGAGAGGATAAATGGGTATTAGCTTCAAACTAAGTTCAACCAGTGTCGCTCCTGTACTGAGCTAATGAGGGGAAATGTTAAGGCAAAAATATCTGCTCAACCATATAGTTTTCAGGAAGACAGAAGAAACAAATAATTATCATCGAATTGAGTTGAGTCGATTTAAATGAACAACCAATGCAAGGTTTAATGTGAGAGCGAGTTGTTAGAGCAAAGACCAAGGTGGGACAGACAACGAAATTGAGGTACAAGCAAGAACTGTTTGCTCGACAAGTGTTTTGCATGGACACCAAAACACTCCTCCACTTTTGAAGCGCTCGATCTATCATCCCACTGCACGCACGCGTGTGTGTGGGTTTCTGTGCTCGCACAAATCAAGTGCAGTTTTAGCTCGGAGGAATCTTCATGGCGTAGTGTTAACGAGGAGCTAAATCCTTGTAAGTTCTCAGGTCCTGACATCGATGACGGTATATTTCACTGAACAAATTGGATGTGCCGTGGATGGATTCGATCTGTCAAGTGAAGCTAAACCAGGATGTCAACTTAGGGACGGCGATGCCTGAAAAAAGTGACTACTTGGTTGATGGTTCCGCAAGGAACCAATTTGTGATATGATTGCGATTCATGTATCATGCATAGCTTATGAATTTATGTAGTTCTTGAGAAATGCCTAGTCAATCACCATGGGGTGTTATCGTTTTGGTGGATTTTCCATCTTTTTTTTCCCATTGTAATTATTATTATGGTAAGCATTTGATCTACGAGAAATTTAGGGCATCAATCAGAGATGAAGTGAAGTGTGCATGAGAAATTTCACCAACCTTTCTAGCTATCTTAAGCCAAGTGACTGCATGACGCTGTGTAAAATCCAGAGTCGTATCCAATCCAAGGAACATTTTTTTTCTCCATTATGATGCACTTAGGGTTGGCAAACTCAGAATGAGCTGAAATTTGATCGGCTGCTTTGAAACGGGTTACCGGTCAATACTCACTGCTATGCCATGATTGACGTTCTTTAATTTATGTTCGGAGTCGTTTAGTTAGGTTTTTAGTCGTTTTTAATTCCAGTGGCGTTTTCGTAATTTTGCATTTCCTATGTTAATTAGAGTTAACACCATATAAAAGGGTGTTACGATTTTTTGTGACGGCAGACTTTGATATTTTGCTATTGATTTTAATAATTGAATTTGAGAGAACAAATTGTCTCCTTTTTTATTCCGATTCTTCTATTTAGCCAATTTCTGTTGCATTTCAGCATTACGTTACTAGAGTGTAGTATACTTAAAGTAAAAGTAAAAACAATCTCTGGCAGTAACTCCCATTGCAGCTTTTAATTTGTCTGCAACAAAAGCCCCATCACAATCACTTTAAACTCAATCACCATTAGGCTTCTGCCAACTTTTAGTTCCTGGAGAAGTTGGGACTTTCTTTCCATCCTTTGCTCTGGGTTTTAGAGCAAGTTCAAAGAATTCAGAGTAGGCTCAATTCATATTTGCAATGACTTTCAAAGGGTCAGGCAATACTCTATTAAAAAGCCCATCGTTTCTCCCCCTCCGGACATGCCAACAGATGAAAAAATGCCTTCTGAGGATACCTAGAGCTCCTTTACCTATACCCAATAGAAATTATTCTCTCCTTCTGCAGTTCATATGCCAAACAACTAAACGAAACAGCTCTACTCCAATCACACAGGAGAATAAGGTGCTCCACAGATTCATATTTATCACAGAGTGCACATTTAGGGGGTGAACAGATCTTTCTTCGGTATACGTTTCCTGAGGTAGCAATTGCTCCAGAACAGAGTTGTCAGAGGATTTGTTTCATTTTTGGGGGATAATCAATCTATCACAAGTTACTATCGATCTGCACAGAGGTGGAAGCTGCAAAATGAGACTCCAGGGAAGCTGATTTTCTAAGGAAATGATAGGCAGATCTGACTGAGAGGATGCCACTCTTCTCCCAAGGCCACAAAAGTTTGTCTGGACGCGTCACTCTACTAAGTGGATACTAAAAATGGTTCTCTTCTCTTGCACATTTAAGAGATGTTGGATATCAGTCAAGTTCCAGCAGCCTGTGTCCACATGTACAATTTCTTCGACTTTTTTTTTTCAGCTAAATCAGATTCAGCAAAGGGGCGAAGCATAACATCTCTGCCGTTAGGAATCCAATCATCCTTCCAGATTTGGACACTTTTTCCATCCCCAATTTGCCAAATAGTCCCTTCCTTCAAGACTTTCAGACCTTCGCATATGCTATTCCATCTCTAGGAAGCTCTTCCCCCTTCTCCAGCATTCAGAAATTCATGCTTAGGAAAATAGAGCCCCTACAGGATCCTGAACCAGAGTTCTTCCTGATTACTAATTTAGTATACACTCTCCAAGCTAGTTTCGCAAGGATAGCCAGGTTGGGATGCATTCAGTCTCGAAACCAAATCCCCCTTCTGCCTTCGCCGAGATAAGCCTCACAACTCTTCCAATGAACCTTTCTTTCATTTTCGTAATGTCCCCACCAAAACCAAGCCACAATGGCATCCACCCCGACCCAATTTTTTAGGACATTTGAAGCAAACCCGTAATAGCCCAGGGTTCCCCATGAAGCACCTTAGAGGCCATTTTAGCTTCTTTAAGAGCAAGATCGATTCCAGAAAAATAACACAAGCAAACAATCCATCCATGCATAATATAATAATAAAAGAATTGAATCAAAAGAATACACCATAAATTTTGTTATTAAAGTTCACCCAAAATTTGGGCTATGTTTCCACGCAGAGTCTCTCTGCGGATCTACTAAACTTCGAAAAAAAGTAGGAATACGATGATAATGTTCTATCAAGATCATGGCACAAAAAGATTGAAAACACTCATAAAGCTATCATGGCATTTCTTCTTAGTGCTGCTACTGCTGCTACAACTTAATAGCTGATATATGAGGTCTAGCTTTTAACTTAAAAGCAAAAATAAGGGAAAAGATTAAAAAAAAAACCCTTAATAAAAAAGATTTGGCTTCACCTACCAATAATCTCCCACTTGAAGACAAATACACCCGATGTACCAAGCAGCTTTGCATCCATCAACTTCAAAAACTAGTAACTGTAACTTATGCCTTTAGGATACTTCTTATCAATTAACATGGAGTAATACCAATGGTAATACTATAGAAATATGCTTCTCTTTGTCTACTACATTGGCAAACATGTCAACAAGATTCTTCGAACCATCAATCTTCTGTAGTTTTAACTCATTATTTTTCAATACTGACTTGATGAAATGATAACGTCTCTTGATATGTCTAGTCCTTGAGTGATAAACTTCATTCTTTGCTAAGTGCACTGCATTTTGACTATCACTTTATAGTGGGCTCATTGGCTGCTTTTGATGTAGCTCCTCCACATACTCTTCTAATCACATGAGTTCCTTAAAGGCTTTCGTGATCACCACGTACTCTGCTTCCGTCGTTAACAGAGCCACTACTTTCTAAGTTCAGATACCCAACTCACTACTGTAACTGCAACTGTAATGACATATCCAGTGATACTCTTACCACTATCTCGATCATCCGATTGATCTACATCCACTTAACCCTGCAACTCTAGAGATTTACCTCCATAATAAAGAGAATAATTTGATGTACCTGCTAGATATCTCAATATCCATTTTAGTGCATTCTAATGCTCTATGCCCGGGTTCTGCAAATATTGATTCACAACTCCCACTGCCTGTGCAATGTTCGGTCTCGTGCTTACCATGGCATACATCAAACTTCCCACTGTTGATGTATATGGGACTATTGCCATCTCATCTTTCAAATCCTAATTACCTGGACACATATCATTGGAAAGTTTGAAGTGGCTTGCTAGAGGAGTCGCAACTGGTTTTGCCTTATCCATATTGAATCTCTTCAACACAATTTTCACGCCTAAGATCTTCTTGGGCTCTCCCAAGTCTTTCATAAAGAACTACAATGCCAACATCTTCTTCACTTCTGCGATTCTTTTCATAGAGGAGCTAGCTACCACCACGTCATCCACATATAAAGAGAGATACATAATATCACAATCCCCATACTTGCAAAAATAAACACAATGATCAGCCTCACAGAGTGCAAATCCATTTTCTTCCATGAAACCATCAAACTTTAAGTACCATTGTCGCGGAGCTTGTTTCAAGGCATACAAGCTTTTCTTCAAGTGACATACCATGTGCTCCTTACCTTTGACTTTAAAACATTTAGGTTGTGCCACGTATAACTCTTTATCTAGCTCACCATTAAAAAAACTCCATTTTCACATCCAACTGCTCGAGATAAAGATGCTTTAATACAACTATACTCAGCAGAACTCTTATTGATGTCATTTTTACTACCGATGAAAATATCTCGGAGTAGTCAATCCCATCTTTTTTAGATAAACCCTTGACCACAAGTCTTGCCTTGCATTTGATACCATCATCTTCTTCATTTTTATCCTATACACCCATTTTTTTAACAAAGCATTTTTTCCAGTGAGATGCCATCTTCACATCTAACTGCTTGAGACGAAGATGCTCTACTACAACTATACTCAACAAAACTCTGATTGATATCATTTTCACTACTAGTGAAAATATCTCGAAGTAGTTGATCCCATCTTTTTTAGAAAACCCCATGACTAGAATTCTTGCATTGCATTTGATACTATCATCTGCTTCATTTTTATCCTATACACCCTTTTTTTTTAATGAAGCCTTTTTACTAGTGAGCAACTTGGTCAACTCCCAAGTTTTATTTTGAAATGACGAGTCCATCCTGTCTTTCATAGCACGCTCCCACTACACATGAAATATGTATTTCCTTGCCTTATCATAAGTCTTTGGCTCTTCTGAATCTGTATATAAGACATGGCCTTGAATAGTATTTGCTAATGAATAAAAAATTACTTTTGGCTTTCTCACATGTGTAGGCCTTCTCAATATAGGTACTTTAGGGTCATTAGTCTATTTAGGATCAATGCGTTCCTTTTAAATTGTCTACTCATTGATGATAGGTTCATCTTGAACCTCCCCTTCAGGTGCACTTTGATCTATTGGATGGTCTATTGAAACGGGCATTATGTCCAGCTCAACATATTTTGGTTCTATCACCTTCCCATGCTCTATCTGACGATCCTTGTATATCTTTTCTTCATGGAATACCACATTCCGACTGCAAATGACTTTGTTATTGTCATAATTCCAAAGCCTATATCCATACCCATGGCCACCATATTCGATAAAGGCGCGCTTTTGGGACTTAGCATCACGCTTCTTCCTAACCTCTCTACCAATCAAAGAATATGCAATACAACCAAGTTTTTTTAATATGATTAATTCACCCTTTAACCTAACCGCTCCTCTTTCGGTATTCCTCCATCCAGTGCACTGGATGGATTCATGTTGATTAGATAAAGAAGCGTGTCAATTGTAGCAGCCCATAAGTGTAGCGGCATACCCACATGTAGCCTCATGCATCTCGCGTGAACCAAAATTGTCCCATTCATCTTCTCAACTACACCACTTTCTTGAGGAGTCCTAGGATCAGTCTTCAACCTGTGTATGCCTTCTCGGCTCAAGTGTTTTGCAAATTCTTTGCTTGTGTATTCGCCACCATTATCGGTCTTCAGAGCTTTAATTTGATAACATGTCTCCTTTTCTATCGTGATCTTCCACATTTTGAACATCCCAAATAGTTCTGATTTTTCTCTGAGACTAGAGACCCAAGTCTTCTTTGTCACATCATCAATGAAAGTGATGAAATATCTCTTACCACCATAAGAGAGTTCCTAAACCAGTCCCCACACGTCAGTATGAACCAACTCTAGCTTTTAACCTTTATTTTTTCACTCATTCAATTGAAAACTAACTGCATTTTATTTTTCATAAATATAACTCTCACATAAATCCAACTAAACTTTCTGCAAACCTAGAAGCAATTTTTTTAGTGTAACTGCTTTACACCATTTTAACCAAGAGTTCTAAACGATAATGTCAAAGAGTAAACAAATTACCCGTAGCCTTTGTAGTTGCAACCATATCACTAATATTGTCTCCTTGGAGAAGGGAAAGTGTACCTGTACACTTTACCTTTACTGTTACTCTTACTCTTGAGGTTATCTTTCACTCTCTGCATCCAAAGGCTGTTACCAAGCCTTTTTGGTCAAGTTTACTAGTTGAGATCAAATTTTTCTTCAACTTTGGAATATGGCTGCTTTCATGCAAAACTAGATGTCCTCCACCTGAGAATTTCACAATAATAGTTCCTTTTCCAACAATCAGACACATGTGGCTTTTCTCACAACCACTTGCCCAAAATTCTACTAGCATAATAAGTAAATATGTCTCTTTGTGAGGTGTAGTGAAAGAAGCATCGGAGTCAACAAACCACTTGTTTGTCGCCAAGTCAAATCTTGTAGACAAACACAGGTTCTGTAGCAAAGGCTCATCATTAACCACATAGCTCTTTGATTTTCATCTTGCTACTTCTTTTTGTAGGCTTCACACTGAAATCTCTAGTGTCTGGTTCGTGATAAAACCAATACTCATCTTTTGCAACTTCTCTTTCATTTTGATTGTGACCTGTCACGCTTGTTGAATTTTCCTTTACTTTTACTTCTCCCATGGTTTCCATTGTTAGTGCCGTTGAAGACATAGATGCCGAAAAATTATCTCTACCTGAGATTTTACTTCACATCTTTTCATTGATGATGCTGCCTAAAGTCAAATCATGCTTTATGGCTTGTTCTCCCTCGATCAAGGTCCTTTTAGCTTGTTCACCTATATAGAGATCTTCCAACTTGAAGACATCTCTACGTCCAATACCTTTTTCACCTTGATATCGGTAGTGATCCTTCTATGTCGGTAAAGCATTCCTGATTGTGACAGAGCAATCAGGATCACACCTGATACTGATTAAGATACCATCTGCATTGCACTTGTGTATATATCACTCGGTATTAACTCAACCAATATACACATTGATAGCTTTTGATTGTCTTTAACATTGTCAAAACAACATAAGGGATTTTTCCAACGATCTTTCCATTTTTTATGATGATAAAATAATCTTCTGAATGTGTTGATGCCTTAACACACAATAAAGATTTTGAATTTGAGTGAGTGAAAAGTAAAACACATTTGCTTATCTTGCCAAAATAAGAATTCAAATCCGAGCATAGTAAGCATATAATGCAATCTCCAAACATGAAGATATTCAATTAATGTAGACAGGAGATGGCAAGTAGAACAATATGAGCAAAGAATAAAAATTATCATCGGCTTGTGTTTCTACACAAGTTACTAAATTACATGAGTTTCAAATAGGAATAAACATTCATCATGTGAACTAATACTTCTTCAAACACATATACATATTCCATCTAACCTCTCCCCTTTTTTGTCATAATAAAAAAAGCACTAATAACATATATGCAATTTAGTTCATTTTAGCACAATCAAACTTCTCCCCCTATTCAACATGCTCAAGCGAGCAAAAAAGAATATGTAATAGAGCTTGTGTTCGGTATTAAAGAAGCTTTGGAGTCCATATGTTGAATTGGACAATATTTGAAGTTGCATTAATGTTTAGAGGACAAAGCTAGATAGATATTTTGTGCCATTAATGCAATCTTGGAGAAGAAGTTGCAAGCTTGGACTTTTGTAAGGAAGAAGCCAATATAGGATTAGAAGTTTTCCACACTCTCTCTCTCCTTCTCTTCCTTCTTTATTTTTGTCTTACTTCAATTAATAAGATTTGAAGTCCATATGAGGAATTGGATAAGATTTGGAGTCCATAGGCTTAATTGAATAAGTTTTACAGTTGCATTAATTAAAAGTGATGATAAAGATTGACCTTGGGGTAAACCTCTCTTGTCTAACCTCTCACTTCATCTCCTTCTTCCCCTCATTTCCCTCACCTTGGCCGAACCCTCCTCTCTCCACCATACGCTCTCATTTTCCTCCCTATTCTCATCTTTTGCCTTCTCAAATCTCGTCCGTCTTTTATTCCTTGAAGCGTGGATCCCCGGCGTGACTCGAGGAAGTACAGGATTCAAGCGTCTTGCTTGAATCAAAGGCCAATTATCTCACCATTTCATTTCTTTTCAACCGATTATGTTGTGGTTAAAGGCGTAGCTTGAATATGCACGTTGAGCTCGAAAATGGATAGTAGTTATATAATGTCCAAGATTGATGATATTTGTTCGAAAATGGAGTAGTTGTGACAATGGAATCGTTTGCCAGTTATATGTCAGAGGAATTGTATTGTTATATCGAGGTGATATAGTGGTTGGAGATCAAACGGGGTAAATTTCGGGCCATGTTGGTTTTGAGTTGTAAAAATACTGAATTACGTTATTCCAGCGCGATGGCGATGAAGTCGTGGAATGAATTGTGACACTTGGAAAGAAAAATAAATTTTTGTACGTGAATAGTGTCGATGAATAGTGCAAGTGAATAGTGTGATGAATAGTGCAAGTGAATAGTTCGATGAATAGTGCACGTGAATTAACCAGACTGATATGAGGATTGGTGGTTCAATCGTGTTCAGTCAAATTAGTGCCGCACTTCTATCGCATCGTGATGGTTGATTGTGAAATTTAGTATGTCACATTACTACATTTACATTCACGTGCATTCATTGAGCATGGTAACGATGAGGACGGTTGAACTGTGATTGTATCGACTATACCCCGTGGGAGCAAACGAGGGAAATCGGGATGCTTGCTGCTGTATGGTCTGTAGATGCCTGTTGCCTAGTGGTCTACAGGATATAACCTCGTGGAGTAGGAAACGAGATGCCTGCTGCTGTGTGGTCTGCAGATGTCTGTTGCTTAGTGGTCTGCAAATGATCAATTCATAAAGAAATCAATAGCAATATTAATGAAAAGTGTGATATCCCAAATTTCGACGATGTGGAATAATGTAATATTCTGAATTTTCGACAGTATGAAATAATCGAAGGACGATCATCGAAATTAATTTTTAAACAAAATGTGTGATCAGAATTTTGGACAAAAGTGCAAAAAGGGAAAGAAAGAAGAGAATGAAAACAGAGGCCGTCGTTCGCGGGTTTCGAACCGTAGACCTCCCTTATCTCGTGCACGTCTCGTGCGCCTACCACTCGGCTAAAGCGTGATTATTGGGATAACAACGCCAAAGGGTTTATTTAATGGAAACGACGCGCGAGTAAGGGAGGAGGGGCAACCGGAGCAACCAAAGTCGCCGCCTCCAAGTTTCGAACCCAGGATCGGACCGTTTGTTTCATTCCCAGATACCACTTGGCCGAGGCGCGAGTGGTGAGATTAAGGCACCAAAATTTATATTTAAAGGAATCGGCGCGCTTCGAACGTCGTCGTTTTAGGTCAATAGAGACGACTTCAATTTTTGCAAACAAACCCTAATTTTTTACAAAAGAGACAGTAAATCGAAAATTATGAAACGAAGAGACGTTTTGGGCTGAGCCCGAACCGACGGGCCTAATTTCTTTTATTTTCGGAATTCTATGGGGCCCATAATGGAAAATGACCGTTTTGCCCCCGAAGCCCACTTTTTGGCTCAAAATGAAGAATCCATTGGGTTTTTAGCCCATTGGGCCTGTCAAATTCAAACCCGAACCCATGTGAATAGTGTCAAGCCCACTTGAATAGTGCAGCCTGTGAATAGTGCCGAATGAATAGTGCCGAGGGTGGAAATTACCCTTTTGCCCTTCTTGAAAGTGGGATATTTTGAAAATTGCTCTATTGGGCTAAAGACAAGCTTAATTAAAGCTTTTTGTCTTTCTTTTCTTCTTATCCTCCCCCCTTGGCCAAACCATCCCCTTTGCCCCTCTCCTTGTCCTTTTCTTTCATTGTCTCATTTAATTGGCTTGGAAGTTGTCTTGAAATTTCAAGAAGACAAATTGGATAAGAATTGAAGTTGCATTAACAGAGAGGCAATAATACAACTTGAAGACAAAAGGGCAAGACAACTCTTTCTCTCTTTCACTTCCTCACTCACTTGCCTCTTTCTCTCTTTTTCCTCTCAAATTCGGAGCTCTCTCTCCCCTCCATTTTCTCCACTTTTCCTTCTTGTTTTGGCTCCCACATCTTGCCGCCGAACCCCCCAAGCCATACCAC
>BCNH02000002.1:4321216-4344074 GCA_001662345.2 Metrosideros polymorpha var. glaberrima
ACTATAATCCATGCTCATGCCATCACTCGTCGTCACCACCCGCATAAAGTTCACGCCTCAGGTGTGCGACGTCGCCACAACCCACGTAAGGTTTACGCCTTAGGTGTGTGACGTCGCCACAACCCGCGTAAGGTTCACGCCTCAGGTGTGTGATAGTTGGCCTCGTCAGGCTCAACTATACCTCGCGTCAACACGCATCAGGGTAGCCCGCGTAAAACGCCTCAGCCTCAATTCTTAACCCCGCGTAAACACGCCTCAGAGTAATAATTCTTAACCCCGCCTCAGGGTAGCAATTCTTAATCCCGCGTAAACACGCCTCAGAGTTGGTTTCATCAAACTATCATGAAAATGCCACATTTTCCGTACTCAGGCCATGATCGTGCTCACATATAAAATATTGTCATTTTCACAATAAAATTCGCACGTGATCACACCGACGTGCTTTTCATGCCAAACTTTGCACGCCTCACTTTTCAAGCCTAGTGGATTATTCAATAACACAAAATTCAGCATTCGAGCACATCGCCATATCAATTGCCAATGCCGCATTAAAAGTACATTATTTTCTACTAAAATATTTCTAGGCACATGGAAGGTAAATTCTAGGGCCAATCTCATCATAAACATGTCCAACATAATCAGCATAAAATTCTAACATTAACTCAACCCGGGTTAATTAACCCAACCATGGTTAAATAACCTAACCATGGTTAATTAACCTAACCGTGATTAACTAACCTAACCACAGTTAACCGAACTAACTATAGCTAACCCAACTACCCCTAGTTAGCAAAACTAACCCTAGTTAGCTCAACTAACCATAATTAACCAAACTAACCCTCATTAACCCATCTAAATTAACCCTAAGCGCAATTAACAACCTAATTAAGGATTAGGGAGTTAAGTCACCGTTTAACAGCGATGGCTACTATGGCAACGACGGCGGCGGCGACGCGAAGACGGTGATGGTGATGGCTCGGCTACGATGCGTAGACGGAAAATGGGTCTTGACGGCGGCTCGACTCAATTCGGCATGGTACAGCTACACAGCGATATACGGTGGCAACGACGCCCCGAACGGCCCCAAGAGTGCGGCTTGAGCTTGGCAAAGGTGTGGTATGGCTTGGGGGAGGGGGGTCGGCAGCAAGATTTGGGAGCCAAAACAAGAAGGAAAAGTAAAGAAAATGGAGGGGAGAGAGAGAGCTCCGAATTTTGAGAGGAAATGAGAGGGAGAGAGAGAGTTGTCTTGGCTTGTCTAGCTTTGCATTATTGCCTCCAATAATGCAACTTGTCTTCTTGAATTTAAGACAACTTTCAAGCCAAATAATTGAACAAGATCAAGCCAAATAATTAGACAAGAAAGAAAGGGACAAGGAGAGAGAGAGTAGTCTTGCAACTTCATTAAATCTAGGTTGCAATAATGCAACTTTTTCCCCAAAATATCTCATTTGTTGTCTTGATTTTCAAGACCACTTTCAATCTAATTAATTGAGACAAGGATGGAAAGCAATGGAGAGAGAGAGAGAGAGAGAGAGAGAGAGAGAGAGATAGGTTCGGCCAAAGGGGGGTGCATGAAGAAAAACAAGACCAAACCTTAATTAGCTTTGTCTTGCTTCATTTAAATGCAATCTTCCAAAAACTTCACTTTCAATAAGGGCAAAAGGGTAATTTCCACCCTTGACACTATTCATTCGGCACTATTCACGGCCCACACTATTCGAGTGGGCTTGACACTATTCACATGGGCTCGGGTTTGAATTTGACGGGCCCAATGGTCTAAAAACCCAATATGTTCTTAAAATGGGCCAAAAATGGGCTTCGGGGGTAAAATGGTAATTTTCCATTATGGGCCCTCTTGAAATCCGAAAATCATAATAAGTAGGCCCATCGGTTCGTGCCCAGCCCAAAACGTCTTTTCGTTCCATAATTTTTGGCTTATTGTCTCTTCTACGAAAATTTAGGATTTGTCTGTAGAAATTTGAAGTCGTCTCTGTTGACCTAAAATGACGACGTCCTTAGCGTGCCGATTCCTTTAAATATAAATTTTGGCACTGTAATCTCACCACTCTCGCCTCGGCCGAGTGGTATCCGGGAATGAAACAAACAGTCCGATCTTGGGTTCGAAACTTGGAGGCGGCGACTTCGGTTGCCCCTCCTCCCTTACTCGCGCGCCGTTTCCATTAAATAAACCCTTTGGTGTTGTTATCCCAATAGTCATGCTTTAGCCGAGTGGTAGGCGCACGAGAAGCGCACGAGACAGGGGAGGTCCGCGGCTCGAAACCCGCGAGCGACGGCCTCGCCTTCTGTTTTCCCTGCCCTCTTCCTTTTCTCTCTTTCCTTTCCCCTTTTTCTTCTTTTTTTTTTCTTTCTTTTATTTTTGCACAAATAACTAAAAATCTGATCATCCCTATTTCCAATTGAATTTCGATAATCGTCCTTTGATTAATCCAAACAGTCAAAATTCGGGATATCACAGCCCAATACTTAGCTCTTAATCCTTTAAGGTCCAATACTCTTCATCGGACTATAATTCATGGCTCAAGTCCATTAGATGTTATGGAGTAACATGTCCGAATGTTATTCTCTACACCTTAAACTGGTGAGCCAGAAATCAGGATGTTACATAAGAAACAGGCCAGTATAGACTGCCATGAAAAGGTAATCCAATTTAATCATCTTGGACAACCTAGTTTTGAATTATGTGGAATGAAGCTAAGCTTCCTACAGTTGTTATATCTGCCATCGAAACATGTCGACTTCTTAGTAAGGGATGTCAAGGATTCTTGGCAGCAGTAAAGGATCTATCCAAAGTAGAAACAGAGCTTGGGGCAATTTCTGTAGTTCGAGATTTTCCTGATGTTTTTCTCGAAGAACTACCAGGATTACTACTAGAATGAGAGATTGAGTTTGTAATTGAACTTGCTCTTGGAACAGAGCCTATCTCAAAGACTCCTTACAGAATGGCCCCAACAAAATTAAAGGAATTGAAGGTGCAATTGCAAGAATTGCTTGATAAAGGATTCATTCGACCAAGTGCATTGCCATGGGGAGCATCAATGCTGTTTGTAAAAAAGAGAGGATGGATTTATGCGCCAATGCATTGATTATAGGCAATTGAACCAGGTTACAATTAAGAACAAGTATCTGTTGCCTAGAATAGACGACATATTCGATCAATTGCAAGGGACATCAATGTTTTCAAAGATTGACCTAAGGTCAGGTTATCATCAACTAAAGATTAAGAAGGAAGACATTCCCAAGACG
Organism: Metrosideros polymorpha var. glaberrima; assembly: GCA_001662345.2. Classification (NCBI taxonomy): domain Eukaryota; kingdom Viridiplantae; phylum Streptophyta; class Magnoliopsida; order Myrtales; family Myrtaceae; genus Metrosideros; species Metrosideros polymorpha. The sequence continues at coordinate 4,324,481 of BCNH02000002.1, forward strand.
GCTTCTCGGACTCGATACAGACATTAAGAGTTTCTAGTTATGCCATTTGGATTGACGAACGCACTTGCAGCATTCATGGATTTAATTAACATAGTGTTTAAACCATTCTTGGACCAATTCGTCATAGTCTTCATTGATGATATACTAGTATATTCGAAAGGATTAGAAGAACATAAGAGACATTTAAAAATTGTTCTTCAAACACTCCGTGAGCATGCACTATATGCGAAGTTTCGTAAGTGCGAATTCTGGTTGGATCGAATGGTATTTTTTGGACATGTAGTAATATGCGATGGAATCGCAATAAATTCAACTAAAGTTGAAGCTATAATTAACTAGCTAAGGCCAAAGTTGGCGATTGAAATTGGAAGTTTCCTAGGACCGGCAGGGTATTATCAGAAGTTCATGAAGAGATTTTCTCATTTAGCTGGACCTCCGACCCAACTTACGAGAAAGAATGCGAAATTTGAGTGGAGTGAAGAATGTGAGTTCAGTTTCCAAGAACTTAAGCGAAAGTTGACAACTGCTCCGATTTTGACAATACCGTCGGGCAGTAGAGGATTTGTAATTTATAGTGATGCTTCTCACAAACGACTTGGGTGTGTCCTTATGCAACATGGAAAAGTTGTTGCCTATGCATCAAGACAATTAAAGCCATATGAGAAAAATTACCCGACGCATGATTTAGAATTGGCAGCCATTGTCTTTGCATTGAAAATTTGGAGGCATTATTTATATGGGGAGAAATTTGAGATTTTGACGGACCATAAAAGTCTCAAGTACTTGTTCTCGTAAAAGGAATTGAACATGAGACAGATGAGGTGGATAGAGTTATTAAAGGATTATGATTGTGAAATTTTGTATAATCTAGAAAAAGCAAATAAGGTTACAGACGCCCTAAGTAGAAAGTCTGCTATCGTTGTAAGCATGAGGATTAAGGAGTGGAAACTACTAACAAAAGCGTCAAAATTGAAATTTAAATTCGAAGTCAATAATTTAACGAGGCTTCTAGTAACTCTCAGAGTTGAACCTGATTTTGTACAACGGATTAAGGAATCAAATTTTCAAAGAGGCTTCTGGTAATTTAACGAGGCTTCTGGTAAGCAGCTTTGAAAGGCAAGAAATCAAATTTTCAAATATCAGATGATGGAATCATTAGATTTCTTGGACGGCTGTGCATGCCTATTAATGTGGACTTGAGAGGAGATTTTGACAAAAGCCCATCTAAGTAGTTACAGCATCCATCCAGGAAACACGAAGATGTATCGGAATCTTCATCAATACTATTGGTGGAATGGATTATAGCTTGACATAGCTAAGTATATCGCAAGTTGCATGACATGCCAACAAGTTAAGGCAGAACATCGAAAATCGGCAGGAATGTTGAAGCCGTTGGAAATTCTCGAGTGGAAGTGGGAAATATCACGATGGACTTTGTGCAAGGTTTACCAAGGACGTTCAAAAATCACGATTCAATTTGGGTGATAGTGGATCGCCTAACTAAATTAGCTCATTTTCTAGTAGTACGGGTGGACTATACATTTGACTAGTATGCAAATTTGTATGTTAAAGAAGTGGTGCGCCTACATGGGATTCCAATGACCATCACTTTTGATTGGGATTCACAGTTCACATCAAGGTTTTGGAAAAGTTTACAAATGACATTGGGAACAAAGCTTCAGTATAGCACAACATTTCATCCACAAACGGACGGACAGTCAGATATTAGAAGATATGTTGCGGGCTTGCGTGATTGACTTTAAAGGTAATTGGGATGAAAAGTTACCTTTTGTAGAATTTGCATACAACAATAGCTACCCATAGAGTATTGGTATGACCCCATTTGAAGCTCTATACGGAAGGACTTGCAGAACTCCGATTTGTTGGGATGAAATTAGAGAACAGAGTTTAATGGGACCGGAATTGGTGTAGATTACAATTGAAACGGTAAAGATTATCAGGGATAGACTTAAGACTGCACAAAGCTGATGGAAAAGTTGTGCGGACAAACGTCGAAGACCCTTGGATTTCTAAGGGGGAGATCACGAATTTCTTAAGGTATCACCTATGAAAGGTGTATCAAAGTTCGACAAGAAAGGAAAATTAAGTTCGAGATTTGTCAGACTATTTGACATATTGGAAAGAGTTGGGAGTCTGGCATATCGATTAGCTTTACCGCTGAGGTTAGCCAGTGTGCATAACGTTTTCCACGTATTGATGTTACGAAAGTATCATCCTGATCCTAGTCATATTTTGGACTATAAGACAATCGATTTGGATGAACGAGTTAAATACGTGGAAAAACCGTTTGGAATTTTGGATCGAAAAGAACACGTGCTTCAGAATAAAGTTATTCGCTTGGTGAAAATATTATGGCGGAATCATGACGCCGGAGAAGCCACTTGGGAAAATGAAGAAGATATGAGGCAACAGTATCCTTGACTGTTCAAGATCATGCAAAGATTTTAATTTCGGGGACGAAATTTTCTAAGGTGGGGAGATTTGTGACATTCTAAATTTTGGCTTACCTATTTGTATGCGTAGAGAATAACGTTTGGAAACGTTATTTTGTTAGACTATTGAAAAATAGTCTTTGTATGATTAATTAATAATGTTGTGTTTTAAATTATCGATTTTTGCAATAATCACAATATCGAATTGTGTGAGCCTAGTTTTATCTCCGGTTTTGGTGAGATGTTTTTAAAGTGGATAGAGGAAGCAATGCCTAGCGTTCTGGCTTTCGATGAGAATTTTCGAAAACATTTTCCGCAGGGACATTTTCATAATTTTCGAGTACGTAAGGGCATTTTTGGAAAATGCATTTTTTTTAAGGAAAAAGGAATCCTCTCTCTCTCTAGTCTTGACTCTTGATTTCCCAAATTTATTCTATTAGTCATTAATGCTAAGAAGCAAACTTGGTGAAGAAGTTCCCCCCTCTCTCTCTTTCTTCTTTGATTTTTGTCTTGCTTTATTAAAGAAGCTTTGGAGTCCATATGTTGAATTGGACAATATTTGAAGTTGCATTAATGTTTAGAAGACAAAGTTAGATAGATATTTTGTGCCATTAATGCAATCTTGGAGAAGAAGTTGCAAGCTTGGACTTTTGTAAAGAAGAAGCCAATATAGGATTAGAAGTTTTCCACTCTCTCTCTCTCCTTCTCTTCCTTCTTTATTTTTGTCTTACTTCAATTAATAAAATTTGAAGTCCATATGAAGAATTGGATAAGATTTGGAGTCCATATGCTTAATTGAATTAGTTTTGCAGTTGCATTAATTAAAAGTGATGATGAAGATTGACCTTGGGGTAAACCTCTCTTGTCTAACCTCTCACTTCATCTCCTTCTTCCCCTCATTTCCCTCACCTTGGCCGAACCCCCATCTCTCCACCATATGCTCTCATTTTCCTCTCTATTCTCATCTTTTGCCTTCTCAAATCTTGCCCGTTTTTTATTCCTTAAAGCATGGATCCCCAGCGCGACTCAAGGAAGTAAAGGATTCCAGCGTCTCGCTTGAATCGAAAGTGAATTATCTCGCCATTTCTTTTCTTTTCAACTGATTATGTTATGGTTAAAGGCGTAGCTTGAATATGCACGTTGAGCTCGAAAAATGGATAGTAGTTATATATTGTTTGAGATTGATGATATTTGTTTGAAAATGGAGTAGTTGTGATGATGGAATCATTTGCCGGTTATATGTCGGAGGAATTTTATTGTTATAACGAGGTGATATTGTGGTTAGAGATCGAATGGGGTAAAATTCAGGCGGCGTTGGTTTTGAGTTGTAAAAATACTGAATTACGTTGTTTTGACATGATGGCGATAAAGTCGGGGAATGAATTGTGACACGTGGAAAGAAAAATAAATTTTGTACGTGAATAGTGTCGGTGAATAGTGCTGATGAATAGTACATGTGAATAGTACTAGTGAATAGTGCATGTAAATTAACTGGGTTGATATTAGGATTGGTGGTTCAATCATGTTCGGCCAAATTAGTGCCGCACTTTTATCGCATCGTGATGGTTGATTGTGGAATTTAGTATGGCACATTACTACATTTGCATTCGTGTGCATTCATTGAGCGTGGTAATGGTGAGCACAGTCGAATTGTGATTGTATCGACTATGCCCCGTGGGAGCCAACGAGGGAAATCGGGATGCCTGCTGCTGTGTGGTCTGCAGATGCCTGTTGCTTAGTAGTCTGTAGGATATAACCTTGTGGAGTAGGAGACGAGATGCCTGTTGCTGTGTGGTCATCAGATGCCTGTTGCTTAGTGGTCTGCAGATGATTAATTCATAAAGAAATCGATAGCGATATTAATGAAAAGGGTTACTCGGTATTGCGACATGCATATTGTTAGTATGGCCTGATGATCATCATTATACATATCGTAAGTATAGGTTGACGATCATTTCTTTTATATTATAGTTGTACATATATGATATCTTTATTTGCATCCTGCTTGTGATAGCAACAGTTGATAGGTCTTTTTCTATGATATGATTATTTGAATAAAAAGGTCATGGCTTGTTTGACTTGCTAAGTTTATCTCACTGTTGTTGAATTTCATATTTTCAGATCGTTAGTATGACGGATGGCCCTCGAGGTCGTAGTGCAGCAGCTTGGTGGTGGGCATGAATATGACGCTTTTGTGTAGATGATAGTGAAAATAGGCTAGACCCTTGCCGTCCCTAATGTCATTTCATTGCTTTTTATTTATTTATGTAAATCTGTGAAACGCCCGAAGTAGGAAATAAATAAAAAGTTGTCATTATATTTCTCTAACATCGATATTTATATATTGTCTTCTGCTTGCGTTTTAAATAAATTTGATAATTAAGCCATTAGTTATGTGATGCCTTGGAACATCACGGCTCCTGAAGGTATCGTCACACAAGCACTCCCCTGTGTCTTGGCTAAATTTTCAATTAACTTTGGCCTAGTCCGTGAGTCCTTTCCGGTTCAATTTTTAATGGGAAAATGCATAATTTAATTATGCTAAAAATTAAAGGAAAATGCTCCTAAGTCTAAATGCAAACTAAATGTAATCAAATTAAATATTTTTGGTCAGGGCCAGGGTCGGTCCCTATTTTTACGTGCAATTTAATAAATTCTAAATAAAAACTAAATTAAGGTTAAAATTTAGGTGTCAACACATGATTATCATCTTTTGCAAATAAATGATACATTCTCAAAAGAGCAATCACATGAACATCGACAACACAAATAGTTAAGCATATTCCATCGACACCCAAACAATTCACCTCCTCATTTTGCTCAAACCATCACTTATGTAAGTGGTACGAAGTCACTTTTCTCCATTATTCTCATATAACCAATAAACATTTAATGAAACCCTTAAAAACAACAAGTTGTAGAGATCAAGTTTTAACAGAAGAACGAAAGAAGTTTTCTAACAATTTTTATCGATCAACCCCATTGACATTCGGCATGTGGGATTAAACAACAACTATCCATCAGCAACTCTCTTTTTTTTTTTTTCTAGTCGATCAACCTTGTTGACCTTCGACAAGTAACAATCGGCATCTTCAAAAAATTGGTAACTTTTTTTTTTGAAAATCGGTAACTTCAAACCTTCAACAATTCATTCGCATCTTCATTATTATGACCCAATACTTTCCGAAAAGTTCTAATTCATTTTCAACACTTATGATTCAACAACTGAACTAGTTTCACACTTTTTCCATCAAAACAACACCATTCACCATGGAATTCACTTACCCACTTTGTATACAAACAAAACTCATCACTCCAAATCAAACAAGCATAACATTTCAATCACATTTCATTGAAATTTCTTTACACTTATCATTAAAACACAAACTAAAATTAACAACTAGCAAACAACTACGTCAATAGTACTAAATAGATTATCCTAACTTAGCACTTAGAGTTTTCACTTACCTCAAGATGACTTGAGCATAGAAATCAAAACTTAATTACCTTCAAAGCAAAATGATCAAGAACATGGATTAACCACTCTAAATCTTTTTTTTTAAACTAGTTTGAAAAAAACAGATAAGCTCACAAAATCACCTTATAACCTCTTGAAAACTTGAATTTGAAACTTCAACAACACAAAGTGAGGCCTTTTTCTTTCACTTGGGAGATTCGGAAAATGAGAATTGAAAGAAAGTGAAGTTGAGGACTTGAAGCATTTGAGAGATGAAACTTACGGCCTAGGGAAAAATGGTTGCAAGAGCTCTCTTGAATTGAAAAAGATAAGAACAACTAACATTTTGTTAATTGTAATGATTGCTTGGGTTAAAATCATGTGGTGAGAAACTGAGAGGATATGTGGTCCAATGAGAAGATTACAAATGGCCTAATCTTATAGTTCAAGGTAGATATCTTGATAATTCGCCCAAATATCTAGTAAATCAGTATGTAAATGAGGAAACTAGTGTGTAAACAAGGAAACCGGTGTCCATTCTAAACATTGATAAATCCAAAAAATATTTGAACACGTCAAAACATTTAGCAAGATTTACCGAGCGTAAGGAAATACTTAACTTAATAAATTTCTAACATACCACCTATTTGATACGTAAACTCGAAGTGTATTAGTCTTCGTTAACAAACAACATGGTGCTACATGCATCGTCGCCACTCTAGAAAATTAACCCAAGAACAAAAATTTTCAAGATGTCAAATGTTCATCTTCTACTCAAATAGCTCCGGCTTGTAGACACTTCTACACCCAATGCATTGTTCACCATTGATAGATAACTCATAACTTTTACAAATCCTGTTAGAATACCATCTGCATAACAGCTAGTGCATCTTTCACCTAGTTACTCAACTATTAAACACATTAATTAGCCTTAAATTATGTTGCCGTCTTCAAAACATCATAAGAGATTTTTTCAACACAAGTATATACTGACTAACAATAATATGGAGTTCTGCTCAAAGTTGTTAAGTGAGTTCTGCACGAGTGAAGGCATAGTGAATCACCACACTAGTGCTAGTGAATCACAACAGGTAGCGGATTTGATCAGAAGAACATTACCAGAGACTACCCATAAAATACTCTCTAGTGCAAGTGTGATTAGAAAATAATTGGCCGATGCGCTTAGTACAACGAGCTACCTGATAAATAGATCAACATTGACTGCGAATGGATGTTGAACTCCTGAAGAAGTATGGTCAGGTAATGTTGTCGATTATTTTTGTTTTTAGAGTATTTGGTTGCTCGTTTTATGTTAGAGTGAGTGATGGAAAGTGATGGGAGGGTAAGAAAGTGCATGTTCCTAGGTTAGCAGAGCTATCAATTGTGGTGCCTGGAATTTTATTCATCTATTATCAATAAAGAATTAGATTCATCTATTATAAACAAAAAAAAGTTGCATTTGATGAGTCTTCAATGGATTTGAATCATGTTGAGCTCAAGGTGGAGTTGTAACTAGAAACTTATGAGGTGATTGATACTAGCATGGTAATCAACACATGACACTTATGACAAGGTGAAGCCTTTAGAGCCAATGGTTGCTGTAATTGTGACATCCCAAAACGTCACGTGCAACACGAGTTCTTACCGATTATAATCATGTGGAAGCGATAATTTTTTTTCTTTTTTTTTTTTCACAACACCCTAGCATCTCCATTATATTAACATCAATATTACATTCTCCAAACAACATTTAAACAAAAACATAAAATACACAATTCCTGGGAAAGAGGCCGGGTCAACTAGCGTCACTACTTCCGTATTATCCCAAAAACATGCCTAAACCAAACTTTCATCCCAATCAAGAGTTAATCACTTACGGCTTTGCCATGTCTCCTCCATCATCATGTCCAGGGGACTATTGAACCCTCTCAAGGGTCCAACCGTCTCACCATTTACATCAACATACCACGAGGTATAAGAATGGAGAAGGAGCTCTAGTAAACCTACGTTGATCCATACCATAGAAATAAACCTAACATACACCGTATCAAATTTTGGTATAAGTACATCATGATATTCCTATTCTATACATAAGGGCAATCCAAAATAAGGATGATCCATCCTACAACATTGAAAAATAAGGAGTAAGCTGAAACCTAGTAAATGAAATTTCTAAATTTAAGGTAGAAGATCACTTCACCACTCAACCCAGTACAAAGCAATGAGGATCAAAGCAATACAAAATCACCACAATTGACAAGTGCATGAGTATTGCATTATCTTTCTTATCATGGTATGTCGATGGAAGATCAATAGTAGTATTGCATAGTATTATCCACTCAATGCACGCGGTTGGCATATCATGTGGTGATACATTGCTATCACTCATTACATAACATGTAGAAGTATGCATGCACATGATCATGAATTATATTCGTTATTACTTCTTCTCCCAAACACTCTCGAGGCATCCCAAATCACATAGCAAAGGCATCTCAACTCCGAAGTATCCCGATACTCCACCCGAGGCATCCCATCTAGTACACTCCACGAGTCATCTCGAACTCCAAAGGCATCCCGTAACACTCCACGATGCATCCCGGATCACATAGCAGGGACATCTTGACTCCGAGACATCATCGCCACTATTGTGGATGATGGACATAACTTTTCATAAACTCATAGAAACAATGCACATGATGACAATAACATCTTACAATCTCATTTATCACAACCATGAAATCAACACTTACTTCAAGAATCAACATGCGCTGCACGTTATTTTTCATGTAAATCACTTTCGAAATAAATTACCTTACCCCTTTCATGATCTTACACACAAGTAAATATATTGATATGCTTACTACATTTTGCAAGAAAATGATACATTCTCAAAAGAGCAGTCACATAAACGTCGACCACCCAAATAATCCATAACATAATATTGACAATCCAAATAGTCAAAATCACAACATTGACAACCCAAATAGTCAATAACACTTAGCTAGTAAATTGGTAACTTAGTAGAATTACGAAAATATCATTTTTTGGATTAATCTCACAATTTCCATTCTTTATACTATAAAATCTCATAAAAGTCGATTAATCATAACTTCAACATATGAAAATTGATCAAATCAAGTCTACAAACACAACGATTCATCACGCAATCATTATAAATTTCTCACACTTAATATCCAAATTCGAACTAAAATAAACAACCATCAAACAATCAAGTCAAGAGCACTAAGTAGATCAATCTAACTTAGTGCTTAAAGTTTTCACTTACCTCAAATAAGAACTTAACAACTTAAAACTTTAGGTTACCTTATCAACACTTGAAAGATTTTACATAGAAACTTTAATAACATGAGGTGGAGTCTTAACTTTTACTCGCAGAAATTTGAAAACAAAAGTGAAGAAGGAAGTCGGTAGTTAATGAAGTTGAAAGATCGAAGAGTAAAGTTGGAAGTTGAAAGTTAATGAAGTAGGAACATCTCACTTTGAAACACGAAGACCTCCGAATACCCTCTATATAGCTGTCACGACCTAAATTTCGCCGAATTTAGGGCCAAAGGATTACCAAGTTAATTTACCAAAATTAACTAACTTAGCTTGGACTCTTCCAAGTCCTACCAATCGCAACATAGGTTCATTTAATTTTCAATCAAAAGATGTTCAATTTGGAGTTGCACTAATCATTTCTTGGTAGGTTGATTAAAAACCTAAATAAAATAATGGGAGAATTACTTTATTTCTACTAACTAGAAATTATGAGTCCGGGGACTTGATTGCGCTAGACATTTATCTAACGTCCTTTCGGTACCTTTCATTTTTATGAAAAAATCATTGGCAAGCAGCTTGATTGGATTTTAACCTAAAGCACTAAACATAGGTTATCACACAGGTACATAATCAATGAAATAAAAAAATCCATAAATCAAGTGATAAATGGCACAGAGCACATGCCAAACAATTAAGTTCCCCCTTATTTATTTTCACTTTTTTAGGAAAAAGACTAACCTATATGAAGTGCATGAAATTAATCTAAATGCACAACCTAATCTAATGACGGGCTAACATGAATGCACCTGAACATGATATTAAATGAGCCTAGACTATATGACATGACATGGCATTACTAAACTATATAACATGCATAAACAGTATGGTATATGACATGAAAATGCATGATATGCAAATGAAATTCTTTTTTATGATTTTCGAAATCAATATTTAATGAAAATTAAATATTTAAAAAAATAATCTATTTTATTTAAACTAAAAAAGAAAGCTATCATATTCCTAAAAATAAAAGAATAAGGAAAAGAAAGAAAAATCTATCCTAAAATTCTAATCCTATCCTATCTTAAGATATTGTAAAATTCTAATCAAGATAACCCAAAAATTCTATCCTATTTAAACTAGGAAAATTATCTCAAAATCTAAATTCAGCTAAAAATTAATTCCGAAAATTATCTAAAAAATATTCTGAAAATTCTAAGTAAGGATGCAATCTATCCTGAAAGATGCAAACTAATCTACATGAATTTTTAAGAATTTTAAACATGCAAAGATAATAATAGAGATGGCAAAAATCAATTGAACAATTCAAATAGGGAAAGCATATAACCAACCTGATAAAATGTGATCAAGATAATCACGATCTCCAGTCAATCAAAAGATATTAGTCAAAGCAAATCACGAGCAGAGCTTCTTCAATTTTTCGAAAAAATAATCCTTAAATCCAAAATTGACTTTTGAAAAATAACGAACAGAACCTAAATGGCAATAGATCAGGTTGGTTATTTTTCCCGATTTTTCCTAAACTGGAGAATCGTTCCCGAATGGCAACGGAAAGAATTGTCCAATTTAAGAAAATCGTTGCCTATTAGGAAAGAATCTTTCCTAATTTGGATTTTAGGGTTTTAATTTATTCAAAAAAAAATTTGCGTCTAATATAGGTCAATGTAATCAATTCAAATATCTTGATTTCTTAAAATTGTGACCAAAAAAATAAATAATAATAATAAATTTATATCTTAATCCTTTAATAACGTAAACATGTCAATTAAAAAAAAAACTAATCATACGCAAAATCAACTCAAACATGACATATTATGTAAATAAAAAATTGAGAAATTACCTTTTTTGGAGATATACTTTCCAAATTTGAACCGGGTCGAAATCGGATCGGAATCTCAGGGCTCGGCTTGGGCACAATGAAGATTTACTGGTGGCTTCAGGACTTCCAGGGGCTCACCAGAGCGGCAATGAAGGCAACGAACAGCAGCGGTGCAACAAAAAAATTCAGACCTTCCTTGGAATTTCTTCGAACACTTAGCCGGCATTCTGTTCAAGGGCTTCCACGGCTTCTTCTTTGACTGGGCTTCTATTGGGGACACACCTGGGGTGATCTAGGACCTTGCTGCACATCAGAGGGGGTCGTCGGAGGTCGGAACAACAACAAATCTTCAGGTGGGCACTGGTTTGCCGGAAAACAGAGCAAGATGCTCTGTTTTTTGCCTTTTCAGAGAGACAGGATGCTTTCAGACGGCGATGGCGGTGGCGATGGGCTTCATTGGGGTCACAACAATAGGAGGGGGATGTCTGGGCTCTCTTGATCACCAAACGGGGCCGGCGGAAGCTCGGATCCGCAGCTGCACAGCGGCTGGAAAACAGAGTGCGAAGCTCTGTTTTTTCTAGGCTGCTCAGGTCGCGGCTAGTCAGTGGGGGGTCTTCTTTGACTTGCTCCGTCGCGATGGTGGCTTGTCTGGATATGAGGGCTGGGGGGAATTAAACTAGGATATTCCTAGTTTGTGTTGGTGGCTCGCTGGAGGGAAAAGGTTGCGTGTGAAGGCAGCACTATGGCAGCGAAGATGGCTCGGCGAGTGGATTCTCACCGAGCTCTTTTTCTCTCTTTGCCTCTCTCCAATTTTCTGAGCTCGAGAATTCTGATCAAGCTCCCCTCAAATCTTGAAGTATAAAGGGGTATTTATAGGAGTTTTTAGGGTTTTCACAAATTTTGAAAATTTACAAATTAGTCCCTGAACTTTTGGATATTTGCAAATTGACCCCAATCGACGAAATTCTTTTCAATTTGGCCCCTAATTGACTTAGCCACCTCACCGGAGGGCTTGGTCAAAATTTGACTTCTCCATGGGCTTATTATCTCTTTCTGGCTTAATTTCGACTTTTTTCCTGATTAATTATGGATTTTTTTTAATAAATGGCATTTTCCCAAATAAAAAATTAAAGTTGGTTGATTTAAGCTCAAATTAAGCCTCAAAAACCCTACGGATTCCGGTTACCTATCCCCTATGCTTGGATGAATTTTATAATTAATTTAGCCCAGTTCATGCATCCAATTTCTACCCGATTTTGCCACCCGATTTGATTTTAATGTAAAAATGTGTGATTATACATACTAAAAAAAATAATTATAAACCTATATGAAAATTAAATGCAATTAATTTAAATATTTTTTGGCTAAGGGCTGGGTCGACCTCTAATTTTTATGCAAATTAATCACTGAAATAAATTTTAAACTAATCCTATAATGGGAAATTTAGGTGTCAACAATAGCCAAGAGAAATGAAATGAAATAACCAAGATTAAAGTAATGATGACCTTGAGTTAAAATGCTAGGTGTTTCAATAGAAATGCTTCATGTGGCTCCTAAGTAAGTAGTTAGGGCACAAGTGACTAGATAACACTAGCCATGAGGAGATATTTTGGTAGCAGTGAGAGATTTTTATTCTTGGCCATGCAAAATCAGTGAATCATCAAGTGCATTAATGAAATAAGATTGATGATGTAATATTTAATAACATCACTAGGCCAAATTTAATATCTCAATTCATAAGGGTTTAAAACTTAGATATCATCAAGTATAAAATTTCATATCATATCTGCCCATCTCCAACTAATATGGAGAAAAATCAATAATCATCATATTACGTCTTCAATGTACGTGTCGACATCTAATTCTAACATATCACATTCCAAGCGGCTACGGTTGTGGAAAAATTGTCATTATTATCGAAACGGGAAATTCCGGTTGTCACAAAGAGTCTCATCTTTGACTTTGTCATTTTCCATGCAGTGGAAGCTAACAAGACACTTTGGGATAGCCATTAACATTGGAAATATTATACTTTTAATAACTCCTAATTTCTAAGTGCTTCTAGTTCTTATATGCTTTAATAACTTCTAGTTTCTAGTTTCGACTTTAGTCTTTTTCTTTTCTTTTGGTTTTGCTTTAAAATGCCATAATTTTAGAAGAATTGATGCAATTTCAACTTCTTTGAAAGCCTAGAAGAGTAATAATTGAAGTTCTTATCTTTTTCCTCATTATGTCCATTCACGTTTTGTCCACTTTCTCCCCAAATCAACATTTTTACAATGCTTATCTGAGAAAACTCAAAACACAAAAGTTGTAGATCTAAGTTTTTCGTACTTTTAATTTTTGGGTTTTCTCTTATTGAATGCAATGCTAATGCAACCATATTCTAAAATGAAATGCATTTAATTAAATGATCTAAGTCTAATGACGTAAAATTAACTGACATGCATTTATGACCCTAAACTTACTTTTTCTAAATGACGGGCAAAAAATGTTATGTGACTATACTATATAACAAGCAATTTAATTAATTAATCATAATGACTAAGGTTAAATAATAAATGAACCTAGACATTTAATTCTATATGAATGCACCTAAAAAACTATATTAAATGAACCTAGACATAGCATTAATGAATTTAGACTAATGACATGGCAAATATGACATGCACATGATGAGTATTTTTTTGGTATTTTTTATGATTGATTACATTTAAACAAGAACAAATAATTTGAACATGAATAATTAATTTTATCCATAATATACCTTTAATTTCAATTTCCGATTTCACAACATTTCCCTGAATTGAGGCTGGAAAGTGAATTAATTTATAAAATAACCATCATCCCCAAATACATAGAGCAGATTTTGAAATTCTATTTTGGAATTATCAACCCAATCCTCTAAATCGGGGATGTGATATATAATTTCCATGTGCGGGCACGATCATACTTCTAAATTGAAGTCAGATATTACTCTATTGCACATTTTCCTCAGGAAATAGGCACCATGGGAGCATATATTATTAGCAAGATTGGTTATTGACATGCAAATTATCTTATAACTATAAAAGGGAAGTAATCACGAAAAAAATAAAAATCAAATCTCCTAAGATAATGTGACTAATTATCTATAAGACAATATGCAATATTGTCCTATCTATAGGATCTACATTTTCAATTTAGGCAATGTTATCAATAGAGTATCAAAAGGGATTAGATACTTACCTAATTAGAATATGAGATATCCACTTTCTTTTTTTTGAATTCACGATCCACAAGCTAGGGCCAGCCGTGAGGGACGTCGCCAAGTTGCTGAGGTCGCCGGAGGGTCACTGGAGACGGCGAACTGCGGCGGCAAGGCAGAATGTAACCGGACCTCCCTCTGGACTTTTGTCAAATAGGTGGCGAGCGGCTTAGATTGGGGTTGTTTTGGCTCCAATCTTGACCCGGATTGTTGCGGCTTCGATCGAGGGGCTCTTTGGGACTTCAAGGAAAGGATTTCGACCACCAAGGATGGGCGGAGCAGCGTCGGAGAGCGGCAACCAAAATCGGCCCCTATTTTTGTGGAGAAACAAGGACTGTGACAGGCCCTGTTCGTGAGCTCGGCTTGTCTCGGTCGTGGCTTTTTTGGGAAATCGGCTTAGACGGATGCAAAGAGCTTCGCACAAGATTTGTTTTGACTACTTGTGGGCCTCAAGGGGTGGCCAGAGCTGATCAGAATTCGCTTCGTAAGACGCCCGCCGGACTGTTTTTCTGAGTTTCTAGGCACGAGGCTGGTCGGTCGGCACTCTTCTTCGCCTTGGTTCTTCGCAATGGTTGGCTTTCTAGAAAATATATCTGAATGACTTGAAACTACGTCACACGAGCTTTGATTTGATAGGTCACCAAAGGGAAATGGTCGCTTGAGGTGGCGGCACAATGGCTGCGAAGATGGCTCGGCAAAAGGGTCTTGTCGAGCTCTCTCTTTCTTTCTCACTCGAATTTTCTGCCTATTTTCTGAAAATAATGGCACCCCCTTGATTCAGAGGTATAAATGGGTATATATAGACAAGCTCAAGGGTTTTCTAAATTTTTAGGTATTTATGGTTTGGTCCTTGAACTTTCTAATATTTGTAAATTGGCCCCAATCGGCAAAAATCCTTTCAATTTGGCCCCTAATTGGCTCAGCCACCCCACCAGAGGGCTTGATCGAAATTTGACTTCTCCATGGGTTTATTATCTCTTTCGGGCTTAATTTCGGCCTTTTTCCTAATTAATTATGGATTTTTTTAATAAATGACTTTTTCCCAAATAAAAAATTAAAGTGGGTTGATTTAAGCTCAAATTAGCCTAAAAAACCCTAAGAATTCTGGTCACCTATCTCCTATGCTTGGTTGGATTTTATAATTAATTTAGCCCAGTTCGCGCATCCAATTTCCGTTCGATTTTGCCACCCGATCCGATTGTAATGCAAAAATGTATGAGTATGCATGCTGAAAAAATAATTATAAACCTATATGAAAATTAAATGCAATTAATTTAAATATTTTTTGCTAGGGGTCGGGTCGACCCCTCATTTTTATGCAAATTAATTACTGAAATAAATTTTAAATTAATCCTAAAATAGGGTCAAATTTTAGGTGTCAACACCAATCTACAAATAATGTGGTATTGGATACTGATCTCAAAATGACTCATCGCAATATAGCAAACCGCTCAATGAACTAGTTCTGCGGACCCATTTTAGAACTCATAGAGATTACTCTTATCTAGTTAATATCATCTAGCAAATATCACTAATTGAATAATCTATCTTGAAGCTCATCGTAACAGGACGCGTGAAAACACGAGATCCGCCACATCTAAATAGCATATGCACTTATAATATAATTGGATTTATATATAAATTCATGACTCCTTTCTTCTTTTATGCTCAATTGCCTACACTCAGCGTGCAAGAAGACTTCACTGCTTAATACACGCTTCAAATATCATAAGTCAATCTCTCCCTCTCCACTCTCCCCTATCCTCTTCGTTCACTTCTTCATAGTAATAAGGAACCAAACACGGCATACATTAAAAGGTCCGACGCTTAATTAAGACTCCATAACCATAGCGACCCGCGCCTTTAGGCGTTTCCTTCACCGGCTCCATGGTCCTCTTGGATGTCAACGGCGGCGGTTGGCGGGCTCCTTCTGGGAGTTGAAGTAGACGGTCGCCACAGGGAGGCCGAGGTCGAGGTGAGCGGCGAAGAGGCGGGTGTTGAAGTTGGCGCGCGAGTTAGGGTGGTCAATGTGGCCGATGGGAGTCTTCTGCTGGAACAGCACCAGGATGTAGCGGTGGATCCCCACCGGAGGGCGTGGCCCCACATAGGTTAATATCTCTTTTCCTGCCCAAACGGAAGCGATGAAAAAAAGTTTGATGCCCATATTTTTCGATATTCATTTCTTTAGGGTTTCACATCCTTTCCAAATTATTATTTATTGTTTCTTTTGTGCCCGGTCAATCTCGTCTTATGTGGCTTATTCGAGCTATGTCATGATACAATCTTTTCATTAAAGAAGCACGATAGACCGTCAATCTGAACTTACAGAAAAGTAAAACAAGATTCGTAAGAATATAATCGACGTTTGTTTTACTTGCTTTTCCATAAGGTAATAGACATATCAGAGAAAATTTCTTTTAATTAGGAAAAAAATTACCCTTTCGATTGTGCTAGATGTACAAAGAGTTTCGGAAAGAAAATCCTGTTTACTAAGAGATGAAGATCATTTAATCTAAACCGAGGTTAATTATGCACATCATATATATAATTGTGAACTGGGAAAATTTGATTTGACGAATATTTTATCGAGTCATTTTTTCTAGTACAAAATAATCAATTTCGAATTCAAAGATGCCCGACCGTCGCTCAAATAAAATGTTACGCAATGTAAAGTTTTATGCAAAATGTTTTTATATGTGATAAAAATCAGCAGAAAAACATCTCAGTTGGAGATGCCATGCTGTGAAACAGATGACAAGTGGCATACACGTGCCAGATGAGACAGGCCAGCGTGCATGATACTTGGCTCTTGTTCACGTAACCAAGTGTCCCTTCACTAATTGCAGAGACAACATAGAAAAACCAGAAAATATAGAGGCTTGCAGAGACAAAGAAGGAGCAAAATGAGAACATGGATCTGCATATACGACACGTGGTGTGTGCGCAAAGGACACGTGCGCTGTAAAACAAAAGGCAAAGGAGAAGATCCTGCAAATCTGTATCTGGACGCAGAGACTGTCTTTTAAACTTTCCATGCGCAAAATGGGGCATGAGACGATGTGATGTAACACATCAGTTTTGTGAATTTCTACGAACGAAACAGGTATATTCGTGTGAAATAAAGTTATTTTGTACTTCAATGAAAAATTCACACCATTTCCTTTTTCTTTTTCTTGGCCAACCACGATACCTTGTTGTGAAGAAAGGGTTTTGCAGCTAATGACAGGTGCAGTATCAGGGGTTTGATTCTGTCTAATTATGTCCAATAAGACCTTTCATTACCTAAGTGCAAGAAATATTGCAGCGTCAAATTCACGAAGCTCCATTTATGACATCACTATTAACTAGTTAAAGTAGTCAAATATAAAACATACATTTATCTAATAATCTAAAAAATCTAAACTTTAGGATAATTTACACATCATCGGGATATCCTTAATTATTAAATCACTCTTTCGTATATCTATCCTTAAATGTTCTAACAGTTTGATATCTCTAATTGTTATCCATATGTATCCAACGAGATCTTTTTTCTTTTTCTTTTTTGGTAAGGGTATCCAACGAGATCTTTTTCCCTCTAAAAACGATTTTTATTCTCATCAGACTATAATTTCTCATTGCATGTATAATTAACTATTGTTAATGATACTTATTTATTAAATCCCACTTTCATCTGAAAATCTAAACTTCAAATTTTCGACTTTTAAGGACATGGTAAGTTCACAATTATTAGTCCGGTTTCTGCACCTTAATGGCTTTGCTCAACGAAAGAAACTAGAAATCGTTCATGCTTCATATTCGCGCTGAGATCATCCGAGGTTTGCATTTACTAGACTTAGTTTGTTTTACTTATAATCAAATAAGAAAATATAATCTTGAGTAAACAAGAAATTGACATGATTGATGTAAAAGTTTGTACCTATAGAACTCAAAACTAGAAAGCAAAGAGTCAAAAGTTGTTTCACTCAATCTAATCTTGCCAAGCCACATACGCAAGCACAGATTAGAATGCATGTCCAAATTTTACAGACTTTGACCATAAAAAAGGCTCTCCAGGAATCAAGTGCGTCATGGAGGCGTGCAGATTCGTGCTGATTTCTCATCATTTTTTCACGTATGACGACCCATTAGGAGAGGTAAAAAAAAAAAGCAAGATTGGGCTCAATGGAATCCAATGGAATCCTTTTGTTTTTACCTCGGTTGGGGTTTGTGCCTCCAGGGATATCAACCACGATCCTGATAATCAGAAAACAATAGATAACAAAGTCGCGCAAAGTCAGTGGAGGAGTGGCAAGGAGAGACAGACAAGGCAAGGACCAATGACATCATAATTAGCAACTTGTGACTCGCAGTGGGATTTGGTCCTCCGACACATTTGTTGGAATTACGAGAGAGTTGAAGAAACACGTGTTGTATTATTAACGTGAGCAAAGTCGACACACCAGTGAATCCACTCTCGCAGGCTTGGCTCACTAGGGCTCGGTGCGTCAGGATCCACCATCACCTACGCGCAAAAGAGAGACAAAATCAGGAAACGACCCACCGATGATTCGCATGCATTCAATCAGCTTCGAAGCTAATGTTTTCCCCATGGCCGCTTCCTCCTCTCTCTCCAGACACGCTCTCAAACCACGCCATGCATGCATGCGATCAACACTCCCTCCAGGATGAGAATTCATTATCACATGCACCTGCTGCATGCATTCTTGCCGAATTCGCTCGACAAGGATGCATGCACCCGGTCCATGTAATAACCTGACCCTCTGGAATGCGCTACCGGCTATACGGTTAGGATGACGTACCAAGGTGTAGAGATCGTCGGGGTGGCCGGAGATGCTGATCTTGGGGGCGTTGACTGCGATGGAGGGCTTGATGTCACAGCCGTTGGTGACGTGCTTCGAGCCGTAGCTCACGGACATGTTCACGCTCGGCATGAACATGTCGACCACGTCGCCGATCACATGGCCCACCACCAGAGGATCGACGGACGAAGCCATTTTGATTACCCCACGGGAATGCAGTTCGAGATGATCAAACCACGCAGACAGACAAGCACAGAATTTTGTGGTCAAAGAACCTCCAAGAACGCACACAGAGACCTTGACACTTTGGGCTCTATGGCTAAATTTGGCCACAAAGGACTTGTGATATTTATAAAAGAATAGTGAGGGACCATATATATATATGTATATGTATATGTATATGCGAGTGGGCTGATGGAATTGTGTAATCTATAGGCCATGCATAGGGCATCAAAAGGCATGGAGGGCCAGACGGGTCCACGTGTGAGGCTCCCCAGAGAGAGAAAGATC
>BCNH02000002.1:4344238-4358167 GCA_001662345.2 Metrosideros polymorpha var. glaberrima
AAGGCCTGTGATCGCCCAAATTGAATGTCATTCGAACTTGACTCGGGACAGAAATTTATATTTTAGCTCGATCAACCTAATCTTTAAGTGTTTTAGCTCGACCCGATTAAGTTTTGGCTGACTTGAGTTTCTGACTCAATTCATTAGCTAAAGTTCACAGACTAAGGTTTTGTTTCTTTCAAGGGAATTCAATTGTCAGAAAACATTTTTCCCATTTATAGCCGTTGGGATTGCTTAGAAAAATGGCTTCATGGAAAAAGTTTTTTATGACTTGACAATTTTGAAGATTATGTTGAATCTTTTGGAATACAACTTTGGCCTTTATAAATACTAAAACCATCTATACTATTCGAACTAGTGACCTTAGGGAAGGATTTGGAATGCCGGCCCCTGGACCCGGGGGCCCAAACATGACATCGTGACGCTCGGGCAAAACTAGAGCCTTGGCTCTAACTCAGGGCCTCAGCCTTGTACTAGCAATCCCGATCCTTGAACTCGAGACCTCGGCCAAAGACTAGGGTCTGGCCCCCCGGTTCGACCTGGGACCTTGACCTAGGGGATTCTCGACGCTCAAAT
This sequence comes from Metrosideros polymorpha var. glaberrima, assembly GCA_001662345.2. Classification (NCBI taxonomy): domain Eukaryota; kingdom Viridiplantae; phylum Streptophyta; class Magnoliopsida; order Myrtales; family Myrtaceae; genus Metrosideros; species Metrosideros polymorpha. The sequence continues at coordinate 4,344,815 of BCNH02000002.1, forward strand.
TCAAGACCTTGCCCTAAACTCAAGTTTGGCCCCTCGGTTCAAGTAAACTCACAAATTGCTTACATCTTGATCACCACCAATTGAGTATTCCCTTTAGGGGCTTAGCTCATGTGTATCGAGTCGGATCATTACGATTGGTAAAAAGCACAATTACCAACTATTCTAAAAACTTAAGCTGTTAGATGAAAACGTGATTTAATATTTAATTACTCTAACACTCCTCCTCATGCTTAGTCTAGTCTTCTTGCATAGTAATAAGCATGAAAATATTTCATTGGGGAGGCAAATAGGGGCTTAGAAAGATATGAACTCATGATCTTTTGCTCTGATACCATTTGAAATTTTGTGTGAGACCACTACCAACTGTTCTAAAAGCTTGAGCTGTAAGATAAAGAAGTGGTTTAATATTTAATTATTCTAACAGTTTTACATTCTATGAATCAATAGTGATGAGGATGTTGGTATTATAAACGGATGCCCTTTAACACTCGAAAAACAGGAAAATGACGGCATCATCGTCACAACTTTTGTATGGTGCCCACTTTGGTGCTTAAACTTTTCAAGTGATCATTTAAGTGCCGAAACTTTACTTAAGTTACTAAGTGATTTTGTTTGCTAGAAAATTGGACTTGGCTAGCCAAAATCACTAAAATGGACATTTAAAAAAATATCTAATACTAAAGTGATCCTTCATAAAGTTTTGGCACCAAATTGATCATTTATAAAAATTTTGTGCTACAAATTGTTAAATTAGAAATTTGACAAAACGGCTACGTGAGTCAAAAGCAAAAATCAAAAAGCAAATATTCTATATTTTCCACTATTTTTCTTTGTTTTGTTAGACTCAACAGCAAAATCATGGAGCAAGCATTCTCTCCAAATAATTTCATTCAAAATCATAATAATCTATTTGTTTTCCTTTTAAAAAAAAGTTAAATTTTCTCCATCTTTCATAACTTCAAATTTGTTACCTCTCTAATCTTGCTTTGTTTGGAGATTGAACAACAGAGGTTGAAGCCTTGAGAAATTGGGCTACTTATCTTTGATCAACTGCGAGGATCAATGCTAGGAAATGTGTTGGAACCAATTTAACCCCGATTTCTCAACTTGTGAAAAGTTGATACATTTAACAACGTTGTTCCATACATAAACACACCACACAATTTCTAAATGTTTTGTGCCAAAACTTTAAGAACAATAAGCTCAGTGCCAAAACTTTATGAACTATCAGTTTAGTATCAAAATTATCTATATCAGTTATTTCGATGAGCCACATTAGGTCTTCCATCGTCGGAGTCACTTAAGGGGTCGCTCTTAAAGTGTTGGCACTTAAATAATCTTTCGGAAAGTTTTGACACCAAAATGGACTTCATACAATAGCTATGGTACCAATACCATGCTTGTCCCACGAAAATTCCTTACAAGAGGGAGATGACCGAGCGATACATCCATAGAGATCGGCAGCATATCTACTGTTCTTTTTGGGAACGGCCCAGACTCTTTGCACTATAGTGAGGACAAGATGAGGGGTTTCCTGATGGAGTTGTACATTGGCATGCCATGGGTTTGGAGCACTGTAGCACAGCTCTCTCTCTTTCCTTTGGCTTTTGGGTTGGTGCATGATGCACAAGCATCTTTTGGTTTCATGGTGTTCTTTTTTTGGACTAAAGGCGAAGGGCAAGGGCGTGTGCAAAAACGAACAAGCCATTTCTGGTCGTGGGACGCACGAATTGGGGCAAAAAGAAACTTGGAGAGATGGAGACGTGCTGCATGGAAAGAGATTCTAGATTGAAAAGAAGAGTCGTCCAGAATGCAACAAAACGAAAAAATAAAATTGCTTTTTTGCTGTATCCACACCTTATGCGTCAAGTGATATCGTTCACATGAATGGTAAGAAAGTGGATTCCGATTCTACAAAGCGTTCGAGTAGAACACTCAATAATCATACCATAGCGATCTATGTAAACAAAGTACTACACACGTTATGGAATGAAAATCGGAATGGAATATATAAAGCTATAGGCACAAATTGAAGAAATCTTTTCATGGTTATAATATCTTGCACAAAAGTTGCAGGACAAACACCGATTTTTGCAAGTGGGTCATTTCGTTTTCTTAGAGAAAAGGTCGAGGCTTCTCACGTACCGTTAGGTTGAGGGAAATCACTGCTTAATGGAATAATTATAGTTTGAATTTTCTTTCAAGAAGAATGCACTTTGACCCCTCAATGAATGATAGTGGAATTCAACCAAGTTAAGCACTGATGACAACCATGATAACAACCCAAATAAAAGATAATTTAGAAATTGCCAAGGGCAATATATGAGGCAAATGAACCGTAAACAATCGATGCGGGATACTTTAACACCCTTCTCCTAGGCAAGCCGCACACGAACTGTGTTGAAATGTCATATCCAAAAGCTTAAACTAGTAAAAGAAGAGAGACCATATATATATAAAGTAAATAAATATCGTAGACGAGATATGTGAGATACTTTACAGTATTGTCAATCGTCAAGAGCGAAAGGAGGTTTACCTGCTGCAAAAAGAGCTACACGAACTTCAACTTTCACAGCACATGTAAACCAGCTCCCACAGAGCAAACATATTATGCTTGAAGCTTGTTGTAACGTTATAGATGAACAACGAAGAAAACTCATTCTTGCGCCTTCATAGTTTTTGCAAGACAGCCTTGATTGTGGAGAAAAACCTAGATCTCTTTATTCACTCCTTTTTCCTTTCTTAAAGTGTATTTCTCTTCTATATTCCTTGAGACAGTTGAAGAAACCTCTTTATTCACTCCTTTTTGGTGTATAAGGTAAACCTGTCAATCGGGTGTGTCAAATCAAGTTTGGGTCGAGAGGAAAATGGTCCTAGCTCGACCCAAATTGACTCATTTAACTCATTTTCACCTATTTTCATATAATACAAATATAGTGACATATACCTGACTCGACCCATATCCAATACATACCCAACCCGACACATATTGCAAAAATACTTCTATATTTAACCCCAATCTAGAAAAACTCATACCCAAATTGAGGTGAGAACACAGAGCGAGCTAGCATGAGATAGAGTGAGGGCGAGAGAAGGGAAGAGAGAGTCATAGAGTGGGTCTAAGTAAGTTGTTGAGCAATTTAACACTCATATTACTTTGGGCTTTACCATTTTAAATGCATTTATGACCCATTTACTAAATATAATTAACTCATCTAAGAACCTAACCCATCAAATTATGGGTTAAGAAATGTGTCTATGACCCATTTTGACAAGTCTAGTACCAAGTACGATGACTAGAAACAGGAATCATGTTGGGGTATTCATTTTTTATAAGTTTAAGGAGGCATTTTCTATATATGAATAGGCATAAAATTTCATGTTGCTCTCATGGTTTGATGATTTTACAATGAAATCACCTGACTTATCCAAAAAATAAAAAGCCAAATTATGGTCAAAGAACTGTTTAATAGAAAACAAAAGTTACATAGTTATACGTAAGATCTAAGAAACTCTATGATTAATAACACTAAACCTATTCTAATAAAGAAACACGGTAAACAAAAAAAAACGACGAAATAGGTGCTGACAAGCTAAATGGTTGCACTACAATTCCATAGTACATATTTAAAGGTGGCATGAGACATGGGAAAACACCGGTTTTCTTTAGATTCGAAGCTTCTTCAATGAAGGTGTGGTTTTTTTTAAGGTGTTATTTAATATTTAAATATTCTAACACTCTCCCTCACATATAGATTGGACTTTAGCCTAAACTTAAATTGGCTTGTAAAGATTTGAACTCAAGATCTGCTGCTTTAATATCATGTGAAATTTATGGGATCATTGTCAATTTTTTAAAATTTTTAAGTCCTTAGATTAAATGCAATTGATATTTAAAAATTTTAACATGGTCATTCTTTTGTCTTATTACAATAGTGTACATCATCATACGAAAGATATTTCATCTTGGCAGCCGATAGTCTTCATACCATCTTTGGAAAGGTGAAATTAGGAATCCAAAAAGAAATCAAATTGGCATACTAGAAAACAGAAAGTCATAACTGAAGCACGTGAATTCTCAAAGGTGATTGGCTGTCATGTCACAATAATGGGCGCTTGGTTAGTAGGAGAAGTGGCAATAAGAGATCCAACACATAAATGAGGACGTTGTGGAATACATGACCCATGCAAGTGTGAAATTCATGTCACGTACATGCATTGACTCTACTCGCCACGACTTAACTGTTGTCACTTGATGTCTTGAGTTTTGACATCAATTGCTGAGCAATTAGAGAGACCCATACCCTACTATGATTACATCGAATTACAAGTAGGTATTTGATATTTGGGATAATACTATTAAAATTCCAAACTAGTATTTTCATGACACATTTATCCACAACTAATTTTCTTCGAGATAATTATAAAAAAAAAATCATTAAAAAATTATACGAATACCAATTGTGTCATAAACATTTTAATTTAACCAATTTAGTCCTAAACCTTTTGACAATTTGCCAATGTAGTCATTTCAACCAATTTTGGCAAGAAATTGTTGACGTGGACACCAACCATCCTAAGTGGCACTGTCAGCGTTGATGTGGATAATTTTTACAATTTTCAAAATATATATTTCTTTATTTTATCTTTTATTCTTCTCATTTCTTTTTTATTTCATTGTGGCCAGCGTTGCTAGCCACTAGATGAGGGCCTGCAAGCCCTCGCCCAAGTCCTAGCCGGCCACCATGAAAAAAATAAAAAAGTAAAAATTGTCCAAATCAACGCCAACCGTGCCACATAAGACGTATAACATTCATGTCAGTGATTTCCTATCAAAATTAATCAGAATGATTACTTTCATAAATTATCAAAAGGTTTAGGACTAAATTGGTCAAATTAAAAAGTTTATGATTGAATAGGCATTTGCACAATATGTTTAAGACTTTTTTGGTAATTTTCTCAATTTTTTTACAAAATATCCCAAATTAGTAGCTCATGACACATTAACCCCAAATTAATTTCGGTAGCGCTGACCCAAATCTACCCTTTGTCAGGAATTTAAGATATGACATGGATAGTATATTTTGGGTTAGAGGTACCAATTTGGGATTTTTTTGTAAGACGAAAATTAATTTGAGGTAAATATGGAATTGGGCTACCAGTTTGGAAACTTTTATAGTATGGGTAAAAGCTACCAAAAATCCTAAAGTATGCATACTATGACACATTTACCCTAAAAAAATTTTATGACACTAAAAACCCTAAATTTATACCTATGTGACACATTTACCCCATACTTTTTCTCGTAACACGAAAATTTCAAATTTGTATGTATGTGACACCCCAAAAAATTGGTGTCAGAAAAAAAATTTTGGGTTTTTATTGTCATAAAAAACATTTGACGTAAATGTGTCACACATGATTAAATTTGGGGTTCTTGGTGTCATAGAAAAAAATTTGGGGTAAATGTGTTACACAGGTATAAGTTTGGAGTTTTTTGTGTCACAAAAAATAGTTTAGAGTAAATGTGTTACAATTGATAAAGTTTTGGATTTTTTGTGGCCTTTTCCCTTATAGTATTAATCCTCCAAATTTTGAGGGGAGAACAAAGGAAAATATTCCAAATACTAAGTGCACTTACTTTTCAAAGTTATGTGTTAAAGCCCAAAAAAGCCCTAGTACCTAGATGTAAGAGAGGGAGAAACTATTTTTAAAAAAAATCCTAACAATTATAAACCTTTCAATTTAACAAATTTAGTTTTAAACATTTTGATAATTTGCCAATGTAGTTCATATGGTCAATTTTGGTCGAGAATCGTTGACGTGAAAGTCAGCTGTCTTATGCAGCACAATGACATTGGCATGGACGGTTTTTTAAAATTTTATTGAATTTTTTCTATTTATTATTTTCTATTTCCTTTTCTTTTTTCTTTTCTTCTCTTTCCCTTCTTTTCTTTTCTTTTTTTCACTGTGTCCTCTCACCATGCCTCACCTAGATCTGGGTGATGCCATCGTGCCCATCGAAGGCGAGGCCAACCTCGCCTAGACCATTGCAACCACAAGTGAGGCCCCCTTGCCCAGATTTGGAGGGGTGTCAAAAATACCCAAATCGAGAATTTCGGGTTTTTTTCGCTTCAGGTCTCATTCGGTTCAGGTAATGGGTAAATGAATTTCAGTAGTTTGACGGTTCAATCCCAGGTTTGGGGTTTTTTTTTTTTTCGCTTCTTCTTCTTCTTCCCTTCTCACCTACATTCCCAAGAATTCTAAAAAGCACTCTAATTCATCAAAAGATAATATTTAAATATTCAATCCAAAAATTAATGTTATATAACTCCGACTCCGTCCTCGTAGTCGACTCCACCATGGTCGACTCCGTCCTCCTTGTTGAATTCGTCACCGTGGACTCTGCTGACATCTTCATCGTCAACCCCGAGGAAAATCCAGTATGTGTTGCTAGTAGATAGGACAAATTGTTGTTGAATTTAAAATGTCTATAGTATGTGTTGGTGGTGCCTGAATTTAGTGGTGAAAAGTACCAAAAAAATCATAAATCTATTGCATTTATACAAATTCAATCATAAACTTTTCAATTGGATCAATTTAGTTATAAACATTTTCACATTGATACCAATTCAGTCCATCCGACTAATTTTTGCTGAAAATTACTGATGTAGATGCAGGCCATCCTATGTGGCACGGCCGATACTGACATAGACAATTTTAATAATTTTTTAATAATTTTTATTTTATAATAATTTTTTCGCTTTTTCCTTTTCCCTTTTTTCTTTTTCTTTTTTCCTTTTGTCCCTTTTCTTTTACCATATTCTTCTTTCTTTGCCTGTGGCCAGCACTCAACCATGGCCTGCGATCGGCCACAACCGTCGATCGTGCCAATCGATAAATTATTAAATTATTATTAAAAATTGTCCACATCAACGCCAGTTGTGCCACGTAGGATAGCCGACGTCCACATTAGTGATTTCCAGCCAAAATTAGCCGAATGGACGGAACTTGTACCAATGTAAAAATGTTTAGGAGTAAATTGATCCAATTGAAATGTTTAGGACTGAATTGATACCGATGCAATAGGTTTAGGACTTTTTTGGTACTTTTCCCGAATTTGGTGGGTCACCTTCTTCTTTTTAACTTTTTTTTGTTGTTGTCTCAATCGAGCAACTCGCAACTGTTGATATAGGACACATTGAGGTTGTAATGTTGCTCGACTTTGGAGATATCATCGATTAAGTTGCAGAGCCTTTTGTTTGATAATATGCAACAATATTGAGGAAATGGTTTCACAAGGGATGGTTGCAGTAGAGAGGGCAACTGGTGAATGGGGATTTTGTATGCTTGGTGGCAGCTTAATCTATTGGGTCCACTAATAGCTATCAACTCATTTCGATTTCCATTGTATCAAATCGTCTGTACTCTAACTTCTGTTGCTATATCCAGAAAGAGGCATTTAATTTCACTCCTAATCCTAACCAATAATATCAGAATTTCAGAATTTGCAGCTCAACAAGATCACTGTGCCACCTATTATGACGTTCCTGTACCACCTTCAGTGTCCCTTTATTAGCTTTTATCGAAGCCTAATGGCAAGAAATGACATGCTTTTCCACTGTCTAATAGTTAGTATGCTCTCTCTTATAACTGGCCCTAGTGGGTCTCTTTGGGTTTGGGCATTGATGATCTGACGATAACTATGATAAAATATTTATAACGCGAGAGTACATGATCAAGTAGCTACTATGCACAGAACTTTTGGTTGGGCGTTCTGATAAATCTGTAGGCTCAACAACAAATAGAATTTTGAGAAATGAGAAAAAGAGTGAAACAAGCGTTGGCAATAACACTAAGTTGTACCGCAGTTGAGCACTTATTTCCTCAAGGTATTCGGAGATGTCGCTTAGACCCATAAGCGATTTGTGAAAAACATATTATCTAAACCTCTGCAAAAAAAAAAAAAAAACACGAAAGCCGACCTGACCTGATCGCTCGCGTTTTATGTTGTTCAGTTCTCGGGTTGGGTTAAGCATGCTTTTATAGTGTTTTGGGTTGGGTTTGGTATCATGGAAGCCTGACCCGTTGACACCCCTAGATCTGGGCGAGGCTAGCCTTGCTAGTTTTAGGACTAAGTTGGTCAATTGAAAAGTTTAGGACTGAACTGGCACGGGTGCAATAGGTTTAGGACTTTTTTGGTAATTATCCTAGTAAGAGAGTGTAAAAGAGAACTGAAAATCGAGCCCATTTTAATTGTTGGACTCAATTTCACTCTGAGAACAAAAATTATTGAGTTGTGAATTAACTCAATGATCAATCGCTATTTATTATAGATATCCTTAGATATCCGATGGGGATACTCTTTATGTAATTTCATGTAGACGTGCAAGAGGAATCGGAATTGCAAAAATCCAAAAAAAAAAAAAAAACCGCTAGTTTATCTTTTCATGGTACAATTTAAACCTTACATTCTCAACTTGCAAAAGTAGCAATTCCAATTAACCATGTAAAAGTAAGGCACAAATCAAGATCTTTACAAGAGAGAATACACTTGGGACTGCTCTCTCTCTCTCTCTCTCTAACTTTCTTTCCAGTATAATCTTATGTAGGATTCTATTGTGAACTTAGTAATGCTCTGTCCAAACTCCTAATATAATCTCATCTAGGACTATTATTTCGTGCATAGTATGTTATTTGTGTGTCACCGTGTGAATCTCTATCTATGTGTCTTTTGGGGAGCCGACAAATTCAGCAATTCTCCCGGTAGGGATCCATTGCGCTCTCTGCCATTGAACAACTTGCCATATACCATACAAAATATTTGCTTCCCAAGGATAAAGCAAAGAGTACCCATAATTCACCTCTTATGTAGTTGGAGGCCCACTGCAAAACATAAAAAATGACAAAATATTATGGAGAATAATAATTCTCATGCTCTTTTCGATCAGAGACCTTATCTATTCCACAAAATTACAAATTCAAAGAACAAGAGCCGATAGATGAAATTGACACAATGGGAAGTACTTCACTGAACAAATTTCTGCTGAGCTAATGGTTAATTAAGTACAGTTATTGATCATATGGTGAAGCGCGGATATACCAGCGAGAGTGCTAGCGGTTTCGTGATCACGAAAAAGATGAGCCATGGGAGGGCGCGCAATGAGGAGCTATCGGAGATCTCCGAGGAATCAACCGCCAAGGGCATCCCGTCGCTGCTGAGTGTGCACAACTGAGGGTCGGAGGAGCTTTCCTCGGTCATCATGAGGGCCCGTAAGACCGCGGAGACGGTGTGGATGTAGGTGGTTCGGTTCTTGGCGAGGAGCCACGTGAGGCCCATCAGCTGGCAATCCTTGTTGTGCATCTTCGTGGTCCTGTCCTCCTCCAGTTTGCTTGAATCTGAAGTGTTCTTGTTGAGCTGCAAACAGAAGAGATGGCCACTGATTGGACTACAAAGGAACGTTGTTTGGTGCATCGAGGATTAAATACTCCGATTAAGTAGGTGCCACATCCAAATCAGAGTCAATTTCATGCCTCACTTGAGGCCTCTAACAGACAGAAAAAGCATTGCCAAACGGGTCGCATATATAAACAAATCTAACCAATCAACTGAAGCTGATAGGAAAGAAGCTACTAAGCAGACAACAGGCTTTAAGCTAGGACAAAGACATGTTTGAAGCCCTTCTCTTGTCTGTTCTTCTATTCTTTTCCCCTTCACAATTGAAGATGCTACAATATTCCGAATCAGAGTCATCAATGTGCTTTCTATACCAGTACAGATTGAGATCAAAACAGACTAAAAGCACAGAGTCTTTGGCAACACAATATTCTGATTCATTTCTTGATCATTGAGGCAAAATGCTACCACTCGACCTTCTCTAGTTGCTTTACTACTAATTTCTTCGAAAGGGGCACGACAAGTAATGTCGTAAAGCATATTGAAGATCACATTTTTGGGTAATCCCAGAAACTATCTTGAGCAAATTAGCCTGTTGTAATATGCCTAAAGTCCAACCAGACTCTAGTACTAAGTAAGCTCTAGACATTCTTGCATGATGCCTTCTCAGGCTCTCACCACCTAAATTGCAGAAAATAAAGTAAAAGAAACAAATTTTACCAACCCAATCGAATTCAAGATATACCCAACAATCGAAACCGAAATCGAAATCACAGTAGGAAGAAAAAAGCAGAATCATGCGCTAATTTAGCAAATTCGAGACTCTGCTAAAATGACTGACCTGATAGAGACTGTTCAAGCACTTGGAGCACCCGCCGAGACCCGGAAACCCGTTCCTGCTCCGGCAGTCTCGCTCCAACCTCCTCACGCTCTTGTCCCCGACCAGCTTCCCTCGCTGGGTCACCGAGAACGCCCCGGGGCAGCTCAGGGGATGCAGCCTTATGCCGCAGTAGCAGTAGACGACGTCGCACGTCTCGTTCGGCCTCGCCAGCTCGACCCCTCTCTCCCTGAACGCCTTCCCCAGGCCGTCCACGCACGTCTCCGAGTCGTCCGGCAGCAGCGGCATGTCGTACGCCGGAGTTCGGCCTGCCGCTGCCGCGGAGGCGGCTGCCGCCCTGCCCAGGGCGGTGGGGGAGTAGGCGGAGTAGAGCCACGCGGCCAGCACGGGGCAGCACCGCGTGCGGCGGAGCTCCCCCCACGAGCCGCCGCCGCAAGCTGACCGGACCTCGCGGAAGAGCTCGCGGGGGAGGTCCAGGGGGCAGCCCGCGGCGTCGGACTGCTCCGGGAAGGCGGGGATGGTGGCGGGCGGTGAAGGGTTCACATGGAGCGGCTGGACAATGGCCGGCTCCGGGTCCGGGTAGTGTGTGGTGGAGAGAGCGGGCAAGAGAATGGAGAGCAGGAGCAGGATCGAGATCAAGAAGGAGGGAGACAATGGTGGGTTGAGGGACATTGGTAGAGAGAGAAAGAAGAGAGAGAGGGGGAAGGGAGAGGGAGGGAGGGAGGAGGAGGAGAGTTTCTATGGGGGCGTGTAAGCGAAGCGAGTGAGAGAGTTTTGCCTTTCTCTCTTCTTCTTTTGGAGGTTGCTGCTTTTGCTTTTGCGTGCAAAGAGGAGGGACGATGATGAGTGTAATAAAATGATCAGAGGTGGTGAAAAAGAAGAGAGAGGAGACAGAATGGTGGTGGGGTTTTGAGTAAGTTTCACAAGCTTGCTTTACTTCGTGATGTGCTAATAGCATTTAGTGCAGCAGTCGCTCCAAACAACAATGGCATTCACACAAATGAGACTTCGAAATCAGATCTCGTTAGCGAGTGTTCTTCACGAACTTGTACAAGCATACACAACTAGGAATATCTCAATTTTGAAGACGGTGGCTACACATAACACGAAAAAGAGCCATGCATTCAAAATGTAAACTTCCTTTAATTGCTTATTTAACGGGTACTTTGGGACACTACCTGTTTGGTAACAATACTGTCCCGAGAACAATTTCTGAATATAAATGATTTTATCTAATTTTATTTTCGAGAACAAAGAAGTAGATTTTTTTTTCTTCTTGTTTCTGTTCCAAATCTGTTTCCTGACCACTGATCTGTTTCCGGGAGTAGAAAAATCAAGTGACGTTACCAAGCAGATTTTTTTTCTCTGTTTTCGAAAACAAAAGAACAGGAATCAAAGAAACTGAAGCATTACCAAACATTCCCTAATTGACAAAATCCTTTGAAATTTGAATGCAAAATATTAATTTGAATATCTCTTACGTGAATAATATAATTGGCCGATTATCTCTACGTATAGTCGATGCATTAAACATTTGTTTTCTCTAAGCACAGGTCCAAATTCAAGTTGTCATTTGTGGGGGGGAGAGATTAGAAGGTAGTATCACGGAGAAATCATTCATGAAAGCATCGCGTAGCTCGGATAGGGTAGGAGAGAATCTTGATGCTAAGCCATGTCTATGGAAACCTTTATGGCCTTTCCATATGTTCACATAAGACGTTGATCGTTTGCTTCCTATGTGTAAAGCCGGCCAAAAGCTTGGATAATGAATGTCGAGAGATCGATTGAGTAGTTAAACCTTTAGTTTGGATACAAGGGATTCTGTACTTAAAGCGCAACATCTTCCATTCACGATAATCCTTAGAAGTCATTCTTGCTAGTCTATGGATAGAATCTTACTCGATGTACGTGGATAGGGAGATTTGCATGCATCCTTAGATATTAATGGAGTCTAAGATTTGAATACTCCATCTCATTTTTACAAATAAAAAAAAAGGGTTAATATCACAAAAAATCTCAAATAATGACTACTATAACACAAATATCCCAAACTTTTATTGTGTCATAAAAAACCCCAAACTTATATCAGTGTAACAAATATATCTTGAATGGAACTATAATAGAGGGTATATGATGTATAATTTTGGATTTTTTTTTTATGACAAAAGAAAAAGTTAGGGATATTTGTGTCACAGTGGGCATAGCTTGAGGTTTTCTCTGGTATTTGCCAAAAAAAAATAAGAAATAAAAATTTGGATGGATGAAGAAGTGTAGTTTTCTTTTTTCTTTTTTTTTTGGTAAGGAGGAAGTGTAGTTTTTGTTCTCCAAGTGATTAAAAAATATAGGATATGTTTTGACATGAAATGGATATATTCATATATCTAGATTTTCTATCTATAGATGATAAAGTATGGCAAAATATATACTAAGAACTGGTTCACGTAGGAATGCCCGTAGTGGTTCGCGTAAAAGTACAAATAAAATACCAAAAGGAGTTATTCATGTTCAAGCAAGTTTCAATGATACCATTGTGACTGATACAAATGGGCTAAAGTACACTAAAAGTGTCATAATTTGACATGAGAGGACACTTTAGTGCCACAATTTCTAAAAGGTACACTTAAGTGCCAAAATCGGAGAATAAAGGGACACTTAAGTACCAACGGCCAGATTTTCCGGTGAGAATTTTCAATAATGTGACATTTTTTAAAAAAAAATTAAGCCACATAAACCTTTTGTTAATTTTTCTTTCGTTTTTTAATTTTCCCTTTTATTTTTTCATCTTCTCCTTCCTTTGGCCGACAAACCAGAGGGAGGTCCGGCGAGGCCACCGAGGTCAGCCTCGCCATGGCTGTGCAAGGCCGACCTCGCCCTCGCCCTCGCCCAGCGAGGTCATGGGCGAGGTCGGCCTCGCCGTCGTTGCAGGGCAAGGCTCGACCTTGCCCAGATCTAGTGAGGTCGGCCTTGCCGTCATTGTTGGGCGAGGCTCGACCTCGCCCAAATCTGGCTAGGTCGAGCCTCGCCGCGGCTGGGCGAAGGCGAGGTCTGCCTCGCCTAGTGACGGCAAGGCTGACCTCGCCCATGGCCTCGCCGGCCATCGCCGACTGTTCCTCTAGCT
>BCNH02000002.1:4358360-4370566 GCA_001662345.2 Metrosideros polymorpha var. glaberrima
GCCACATAAGCTAAAAATATTAATAAAATAAGGTCACGTCGAATTTCCGACAAGCTCGCCGGTGTTGGCACTTAAGTGTCCTACTTTTTTATAAAAATAGCACTTAAGTGTACCTTTTAGAAATTGTGGCACTAAAGTGTTCACCCGTGCTAAATTATGGCACTTCTAGTGTACTTTAGCCAATACAAATGTATGGGGTCAGGTAGTTTCTTGGTCCTCCACTGGCACTTGTGGATTCAATGGTACAAGAATTGGGACTCCACTTGCTACTTAAACCGCAGCAGAAAATGCTATTAGGACAATAGTAGATTAAGGTATGCAATGAGCAAAACTCATGATAAAAGATCCTAGTCTCGAAAGAGATGCAGCATGACGACTTGTTGGTAGAAGTGGGTATACTATTAAGTTTCGTACATCAGAATAGTAATTTTCGATTTATTATTTGGCGCATCTAATTATAGAATTTCACGAGAACACAATTCACATCTTTAACAGTTTCGGTCGCCTCTATAATTGGTTGAAAGGACATTATTGTTGATGAATACATGTGCTCTTTTCCACTGAATCAATTGAGTATTCATCAAAGACCAAATTTTGTCATGTGGATTTTCTATCAAACATTAATCAAATGATGAGATTAAAGGGCTAATTTAGCTGTATATCATTAGATAGCTCGCATCTGTGGATATAGCTAGAGGGTGTGGATGGGGATTCAGATCTGAGCGTGTGTACTTGTGGGGGACGTGTAAGTTGGGCTATGAAGGGCCATGGTGGCTATTGTTGCTTGGCAAATCAAAGGCAAAGCCGTATTAACAATTGGAGATATCGGTGTATGCTCATTGCTGAAGATAGATTCAGTGTTCGACCGTCGATTTTGACTTGAAGAAGTCACAAATATGCTCTTTGAATGTGTGACCCTTAATCTTGTTCTAGTGATTCTTCTTATTATCTAGAGCTTGTTTCATTTTGAAGCTTTTTGAGATTGTCTTGATTTGCAGTTAAGCTCCATTTGTTTCACGGAAAACATCTTTCAGAAAAACATTTTCCTCATTTTCTGACGTTTGGAGGGTAAAAAATCAATGAGTCTAGAAAAATATTTTCCACCTATGGAAAAAACACTTACAAAAATAGGGAATATGATTTCCACTTTTAAAAAGAGGAAATCATTTCCCTTCCTCTTTCTTTCACCCACACTAAGCACAACACTTTTTAATTATTTTTATTATCTTTAAATTCAAAATTTTAATTATTTTTCTGTTTTTCTTTTTCTTTTTCTTTTCTTTTTTTCTATTTTCTTCTTCCTTTTTCTTTGGCCGATCGCCGGCCATGGCGACGGCCGGCGACCGGCCACAGGCAAGCCTCAACCTCGCCCCAAGCCAGCGAGCTTGATCCTTGCCTCGCTGACCTCGAGCAAGGCCCAACCTCACCGGATTTGGCGAGGCAAGGCTCGAGCGACTTGATTATCTTGACAAAAAAAAAAATCAATGGGATCGTGGCATTTTACTGCTATTGAAAATGTCACTCACTTATTTTACAATTGCCAATGTGGGTATAGGAGAAACAGCTCATTTGATTACGAGTATAACCCGTTTGTTTAAACACCCATTGACAATCGAATTTCTTTTTATCTTTTTCCTCAGAATTACATCAATTGTTTTGAAGAGACAATCATGCGTACGAACTTCTTTGTGCCGCGGTTAGAAATCATACAAATGATGAAGACTGAGATAGATGTTCATATATATTAAAATCACCTTTTTCTTGGTCAATTGTGTTGAATTCAATAAATTTGTGGGAAATGAAACTTTTTATCAGTTCAGTCATGATGTTAACTCAATTGTTTTACCCAATTCTTAAGATTAGTGGGATATTTTATGAACTCGAAATTCATCTATCTAAGTAGGACCGAAATCAGAATCGTGAGATCAGATCGACTTGATTATTGATGTTGGATCAAATCGAGTGGAATTCAAGGTGGGTACAAATGCAAAGCCAGGGATATTTTTCAATTCTTCACGAGGCTGGCGTTTGTTTGAGACAAAACTCTGAGAGGTCCACACCAACATGCTCGGCTGGCGAATTGGATAGACAAGCCTGACAATGGTTGTGACAAGACGTCATGGCACGCTTCGATATATGCCAAAAAAGGAAGAGAAGGCATTCCCCTTATATTAAAAAAATAAATACGGATAGTATCCTAAGATAGTAATTTTTTATTGTAATAGTAATTTTTCCAATGTAATAATTTAGTTAGTAGCTTTTATTACCACGAAAGCATAAAATAATCCTGATAGAAATATAAATAAGTTGCTATTATACTATGTTGTGCTTGTTGTTTTAAGTTGGAGATTTTACCTAATTAATCATAAACATATCATATGGATGTCAATTCGTTCTTAAACTTTTTCAATTTTGCTAATATAGTTTTAAATCTTTTCGTAAAATTTCCAATGTAGTCATTCCGACAAATTATTGTAAAAAATCGTTGACATGACGGTTCAGTCATCACCATCTATCCTACGTGACACACCGTCATATCAGTGATTTCCGACGAAAATTGTTCGAAAGGACTACATTGGAAATTTCGGGCAAGTAGTTAGAACTAATTGGAAAAATTGGAAAGTTTGTGACTGAATTGGCACCCATACGATCAGTTTAAGATCGATTGGGCAATTTCTCCTTTTAATTTGGGATAAGGGCTTTGGTGAAAGAAAGATTTTGGGATGGGGGTTTCCGGCAAAGTTAGTTTATACTAATCAGAATATAATACTATAGTCTCATGGTAAACAATTCGGTGGAGATTCCCTAAAATCGATTAATAACTCTTAAAAAATGCTCAAATGGTGGTAGCTCATATGTTACCTGACATAGATAATTGGTTCGGAAGCTTTTGGATTTTAGTAGTATGACTCGGAGATTTTTTTTTCGGTTAAAATCGGAAAAATAGAAAAAGTATTTCGTCATTAATAATTACAACGCTAGTACACAACATTCTTTATCGCAGGCATTCCACTAACAATATTCTTCTGTCCGTTTGGAATTTCGAAAAAGATTAAACTAGAAATATATATAAAAGATGCATCATTGGAGTAGGGCCTCCTCAGTAACAAACAATGAATTGAGTCTTTTAATGTAAAATTCCTTTTATTAGAGTAATAGTAATATACCTAATATCAATTAAGCTTTTAGTTTGAATTTGTTAACGATAATTCCAACCCATCATTCTATGAATAATTCTTTATATGTTTTATGTGGATGAAGTATTTTGCAAGCATTTCTAGAAATGAGTTGGAATTTTGGATAACGATCAAATAACTAAATAAAAGGGTTAATACAAAATGAATATTAAACTGGTGCACCCATGTCATATTTAACCAAACTAATTTCCATGTCACACAAAATACCAAACTGGTACACCCATGACTAATCTACTCACCATTAACCGCAGGCCAATATTCCCATTAAATTGCTAACGTGGAAACAAACATGACAAAAAACTTGGATGATCAACTTGTGATATGGATCTAATGTGGAAGTTCAAAAGAAATGGTCTCCTAAACAACGTCGGTTTGGGAAAGCCAGATCTAAAGAAAATGAACTGAGATTGGGATCTACTAATTTTGCCGTAAGAATTTCCTCAAGTTTCGAAAATTTGCTAAAATCCCTAATTTTGCTCTAAGATCTTGGTAGATTTATAGCGTTTGTCCCAACTTGAGTTTTTTTGGAATACGAAAATTAGTTTAGGATAAACGTCTTATGGGTGTAGTAATTTAAAAAAACAATTGTGGTATTAACCCTAATTATAAAGAGGTAGCTTATAATATGTCCTAAAAGGAGCATAAAAGGTATTTATTTTCCCTCTGGCAATGCAAGAAGTAGAATTAGGTTAATGTAGACTCCGAAATTCGAGCTAGCTTTTGGAAAGATAAATGAATATTCGAGCTTAGCTAAAAGTAGGCACGCATGCACTTGATCCTAAAGTTACTCTTGTTCTCTCCTTTTCAGTTTACCCTGAAAAACTTTTCATGGTTTTCTTTCTTTTACGCAAATTCATGATGAACTCATGATTTACATGAATTGCTTTTAACTCGTTCGCGCCTAGTAGTAGTAGTAGCAGCAGCCTGCTGCCATTGAATGTATCGTGGCCTCTTTGTCACGAGGAAAAAGTGATGCTATTGATATGCATTATTGCTGAGATTTATTATATGGATATATTGTATGAAGTCAGTCGAGAAAGAGAAGAACACCAATCTTTTACATAACTTCGGTTTGAACGTTTCAAGTCAGATTCTACGTTAGCAATAACAAACTGAGACTTTAGGAGAAAAATTACACAAAACTCTCTCGAACTTAGGCTTCGTTTGTTTCACATAAGATTTGACATTTCTAAAAAATATTTTGAAGGAAGCCATTTTTTCAAAAAATGATAATATTTTTCGATATTTAATTGAAATCTGAAAATTAACTAAAAATTATTTCCCATCATTTAAAAAGGAAATTTGTTTTGATTTTCCTAAGGAACATGCATTCTTCGTGTAATATAAGGGATACCTACCTACCAGAGTCTTGGTCACAGGACCCGAGTTTGTCGAGTCCAACCACTAGGAAATTGAGCAAGGAGCCGGAGACCCAAGCTTGGCCTTTGATGGACTTCAGCCCAAGTGCCAATGAGTTGGGTACCCAGCATGGTTGCCGAGGACCTGGGCATAAGCACCAGGGTCTTAGGTCTAGCCTCGAGTGACCTACGCCTAGCCTATACAATCTATATGGTCTAGGCCTGAGCGCCAAAAAACTGGAACCAAGAACTAATGATTTGAGTGCTGGAGCCAAGTACCCAAGCAAGGCCATTGAAGACCTAGGCACAACTGTTGGGTTCTACGTAGGGTTCCACAGTTGTTAAAACGCAGCGGAATATAGGCAATAAACCGAAACCCTAGACAGGATCCATGTGTATATTGAAATCGAAACAGAAGTTCGATACATACCTTTTGCAGATCGAAGGTGAATTGACAATCGATTGTGTCTGGATTAGCGCTCCAAGTGTTGCGCCTCTACCGGTATCCACACACACGAACAGAAGTCTCTAACGATCCAAGTGCTAGCTAAAGATCTTGAAGTTTTTCTATAAAAAAAAAACCCCTCGAAGATAAAGAACGATTCTCTATCTATTTAAACAGCCTCATTACCCAGCGAAAGCAAAAGCAAGTGGGCCGAGCGTGGGCCGGGCGATTTGGGCCCTTTTAAATAAATCAAGGCGCATAGAAAATATTAATTCAGTTCGCTATTGTGTGCGACCCTGTAGATTCACTAAACATTAGCAGTGCACTCAAAACTCTTTTTGGCCACAAATCATAAGCGGTCTCTAGCAAGACATTATGACTACCTAAGTATAGTGAAGGTCGGTTTTCCGACACAACCTAATCCACAACTAATATTAGTGTATCAACCTTGATTGATTCCTAGGGCAGACCACTAACAACAACCACTAGGGACTCAAACATAGTCGTTAAGGACTCAGGCACGGGCATCGAGGTCTCAAGCATGGCCGTCGAGGACTCCAACACAAGCATTGAGATTTAGGACTCGACATCTATGGACCTAGACTCTGGCTACGATAACTTGGGCACAGGAGCCAGTTACTCGAGCACAGCAGTCGAGAACCTTGGCACTTGGGCCCAAACTCAAGGGAATTGGGCCAGGCCGCAAGGAACTAGGCCCGACCTTGGTGGACCTAGGCCTAAGCACTTGTTGATAGGTTAATGTTGGTTATATTTGAGGCTACTTCCTTTGGGTTAGAGGATGACCGTGTCATTTCCCCTATACTTGTATGAGTCAGGGCATGTCTCAAATTGAAAGATCCATGAATTGTGATCCTATTATAACATTTCTAGTCTAACTCACTCGAGATATTTTTTGTTTTGGCCCGACCCATACCAAGCCTCACAATTTTGTCCTTTGGTGTATAGGTGAGCACTTTCCTAGGAAGTCACCCATCCTAGTAGTGCTCTCACCTGCTAGTAGAGGAACACAACCTTAGAATAAGAGATATAGGGCTAGGCCATGGGATTTCCCTATAGGGCCAATGACTCTTAAGTGCTACTGGGTTGGCTTCTTTTATAGAGGTTCAGTAAGGGGGCTGAGTAGAAACCAAAGGTCTTGAGTGATCAATTTGGCTCCATAGGAGTCAGAAAGATTGAAAAATATCCTTGTAGACCATCTCTATGGGTTTGGTGAATGGAGAGTCACCTCACCCTGTCGTGACCTAAATTTCGCCGAAACCTAGGTTAATGGATTATTAAGTTAATTAAATTAACTAACCCAGCTCAGACCCTCCCAAGTCCTACCAAATCGCAACTTAAGGTTTGATATTAACGTGCAAAAGATTTAAAACGAAGTCGCCACTAATCGTTTATGGTAGGCCGGTTAGAAACCTAAACAAAGTATAGAGAGATATACTTTATTTCTACGAACCAGAAATTAAATGAGTTTGGGAACTTGATTACGCTAATATTTCTATTAACGCCCTTTCAGTACCCATTTTTCATGAAAATTCCTTGATTGGCAATGTAGATTAATGTTTTTGGGGTTTTCTTTTATTGAATGCAATGCTAATGCAACCATATTCTAAAATGAAATGCATTTGATTAAGTGATCTTAGTCTAATGACGTAAAATTAAATGGCATGCATTTATGACCCTAAACTTACATTTTCTAAATGACGGGCAAAAATGTTATGTGACTATACTATATGACAGACAATTTAATTAATTAATCCTAATTACTAAGATTAAAAAATAAATGAGCCTAGACATTAAATTCTATATGAATGCACTTAAAAAAACTATATTAAATGAACCTAGACATGACATTAATGAATCTAGACTAATGACATGGCAAAGATGACATGCATATGATGAGTATTTTTGGTATTTTTTATCATTGATTACATTAAACAAGAACAAATAATTTGAATAGAAATAATCAATCTTACCCATGATATACCTTTAATTTCGATTTTCGATTTCACAACATTCCCCTGAATTAGGGCCAGAAAGTGAATTAATTTATAGAATAACCATCGTCCCTAGATACATAGGGCGGATTTTGAAATTCTATTTTAGAATTATCAACCCAATCCTCCAAATCGGGGATGTGATATATAATTTCCATGTGCAGGTACGATCGTACTTCTGAATTAAAGTCAGATATTACCCTATTGCACATTTTCCTCGGGACAAGGCACAATAAGAGCATATATTATTAGCAAGATTGGTTATTAACATGCAAATTATCTTATAACTATAAAAGGGAAGTAATCACGAAAAAATAAAAAATAAAAATCGAATTTCCTAAGATAATGTGCCTAATTATCTATAATGCAATATTGTCCTACTTCAATTTAGGCAATAGAATCAATAAAATATCAAAGGGATTAGATATTTACCTAATTAGAATAAGAGATATCAACTTTCCTTTTTTGAATTCGCGATCCACAAGCTAGGGCCGGCTGTGAGGGATGTCGCCGAGTTGCTGAGGGTCGCCAGAGGCGACGGACGGCGGTGGCAAGGCAGAATGTAATCAGACCTCCCTCTGGACTTTCGTCAAACAGGTGGCGGGCAACTCGGATTGGGGCTATTTTGGCTCCAATCTCGACCCAGATTGTTGCAGCTTCGATCAAGGGGCTCTTTGGGACTTCAAGGAAGGGATTTCAACCACCGGGGATGGGCAGAGCAGCGTCGGCGAGCGGTGACCAAAATCGGCCCCTGTTTTTGTGCAGAAACAGGGGCTATGACAGACCCTGTTCGTGGGCTTGACTCGTCTCGATTGTGGCTCTTCTTGGAAATCGACTTAAACGGATGCAAAGAGCTTCGTACAAGCTTCGTTTTGATTGCTCGGGGGTCTCACGGGACGATCGGAATTGATTGGAAATCACGTCGGAAGTTGGCTTGGCAAACTGGAATTTCTGGATTTCTGGGCGTGCGAACCAGCGACTGGTGGTTTTCTCGAGCTCAGTTCTCTGCGACGGGTGATCTTCTGGACGTGCTGCTTATATGTATGCGAAGTAATCCACACAAGCTTCGTATTGGTAGGTGGCTCACGGCTAGAGAAGCGGTGACGAGGGCGGGGCGGCAGCGACAAAGTGGCCCCCCAGTTGGAATGGAGCCCGACCTCTCTCTCTCTCTTCCTCTCTCTCACTCGAATTTTCTGCCTCTTTTTCTGAAAATAATGGCACACCCCCTTGATTCAGAGGTATAACGGGGTATATATAGACAATTTTGAGGATTTTTCTAAATTTTTGGGTATTTACGATTTGGTCCCCGAACTTTCTAATATTTACAAATTGGCCTCAATCAGCGAAAATCTTTTCAATTTGACCCCTAATTGGCTCAGCCACTCCACCGGAGGGCTTGGTCAAAATTTGACTTCTCCATGGGCTTATTATCTCTTTCAGGCTTAATTTCGGCCTTTTTCCTGATTAATTATGGATTTTTTTAATAAATGGTTTTTTCCCAAATAAAAAATTAAAGTGGATTGATTTAAGCTCAAATTAGGCCTCAAAAACACTAAGAATTCCAATCACCTATCCCCTATGCTTGGCTGAATTATATAATTAATTTAACCCAGTTTGCGCAGCCAATTTTTGTCCGATTTTTGCCACCCAATCCGATTTTAATGCAAAAATGTATGATTATGCATGCTAAAAAAATAATTATAAACCTATATGAAAATTAAATGCAATTAATTTAAATATTTTTTGCTAGGGGCAGGGTCGACCCCTAATTTTTATGCAAATTAATTACCGAAATAAATTCTAAATTAATCCTAAAATGGGATCAAAATTTAGGTGTCAACACACCCCAGAATTATGGAATAAAGGGTTATTAGACAGAGGCAAAGAAAGCTATGCCTTGTTGTAATGATTCCTCTGGCATTAGCCTTTCGGGAAAATCAATAACTGCATCTTTGATGCACTGCACCCTGTTGGGGCTAACAATACAACCTAGAGGGGTGTGAATAGATTGAGTGAAAATAAAAATAAACTTTCGCGGAATACCAAACCATCATCTCACCGTATTGTGTTGCAAACATATTAATGTGTGTGATGCTGGTAAGTAAACAAAATGAGATAGATAGATCAAAACCATAAACAATTTTTTATGAATATAACAAGTTAAAACTTCACTAACAGCCAAAACAGTTTAACATAATCAGAAGTGCTGTTAATGAACAGATACATAAATCAGGTGCAGTGCTGATAAAAAACAGATAGAAGATAGCACACTGAATTTTATAGTGGTTTGACTTTATCCTTAATCCTATGTCCACTCTCAAAACTAATAGTCGCTGGAATCCACTATCAACATTGCAAGTTACAATTGGCAAGTGTTGTTCATTTCACATGATAGATCACAATATTAGGACACAACCATTTGCACTCACACTTGTACACTTGACTAATTGCTATTACAACTTAGTAGCACTACATAGAAACATAATCAGCATCATAGCTGTGAACAACAGAAATAAAACAGAAGAAGAAAACTCGAGCTATGGACTCAGTATGTTCGTTTTCACCCAACACTCAACCTTACTACTTCTCTTGGATTGAGTATATATAGCCATCCAATCCTTAAATGACCGTCTCCCACTCAACTCCATGAAGTAGCCGTTGGTTCTACCATCATCAATGCTGAAAGGGCTCTCTGTCGCTCACCAACATCAATATAGCTACTAATTGTGGCAGTTTTTCCAAACCATTCAGACTGCTCCTATTAGAATCTGTCTTTTGTTAGAATTACCATAACCGCTCTAACACATCTTCAATGCTTCTAATGCGAACTCCAAACCTTTGTAATGGCTAGTTTCATCTTAATCAACGTTCCCATCAGCTGAATAGATGGCTAACACCTTCCAGGATTTGATATTAGCAAAATCCCTTACCCATAATCACGACTTCTTATTATATCAATTTATTGATAGTGTCTACTGATGAACCCATGTGGAATGACTTCCGACCAAGGTTCCAACAATCTTTTTGGCTTCTTCAACTTCCAAAGACTTTTTAAGGACATCTACACACTTGCTGACTCCTCGTCTTCACTGAATAGCTGAGTCAGCATCCAAAGACTTTCAAGGACATCAGCATCACCACTAATTCCTTGTCTACACAGAACTCACTCAACCATCGGCATTGTCACTGTTTTCCCACCTTTTCTGAAGAGAATTGCTCCAGCCAATAATCTGTCGTCTCAATGATGATCCACTGCTCTTCTATCTTTAGGTCCTTCCAAGCATATTGGTGATCATGACTCTACTAAGCTGTTCATCCGCATTGTCCTTCCTAGATCTACTAAACATCCCCATTTTAGAGTTGTTCACAAGTGCGATCCTTCCAAGCTTCAACAAGGCTTGTTCACCACCACCAAGGTCCATCCAACTGTTCACCTTATCTAGGTCCTTCCAAGCCATCATGAGCATTCATGTTCGTCTCGGCTTGTTCACCCTCGAACAAGGTCTTTCCAGCTTGTTCGCCTTTGTAAAGATCCCTCCAGGTTGTAGACATCTCCACGCCTAATACCTTGTTTACCTTGATATCAACAGTGATCCTTCCATATTGGCATAGCATTCCCAATTGTGACAGAGCACTACGGATCGCTCCTAATGTTGGTCAAGACACCATCTACATTGAGTCTTGTGTATATGTCACCCAGTACCATTCAACCAATACACACATTAGTAGCATTTGATTATCTTTATCATCGTCAAAATAACATAGAGGATTTTCCCAACACACCCTAGATGATGAGAATCCAGGAACCAAAAGCGATAACTTGATCACGGGAACCAAGTACCTAGGCTTGCCGTCGGAGACCCGAGCACGAGCATCGAGATCTTAAGGCCGACCTCTGTGGATTCAACCTCAAGAGCTTGACCAAGGGTCTTAGGCCTAGCCTCGGTTGACCCACCCTGAGTGCCAATGGTACCAACGTGAGAGCCAAATACTCAAGCATGGTTGTTGAAGACCCGATCTCGAGCTCAACCTCCATAGACTCGAATAGAGTTGGTGAGTTGGCCGCAAGAGCCATGTATCGAGCATGGCCTTCATAGACTCGGGCACGGGCACCAAGGTCCCAAGCCCAACCTCTTTGGATCGAGGCCCTGGCTCAAGCATCAAAATGGGGTCCCAAGCCTGAGCTCTAGTTACATGGGCATGAGAGCCATGTCCAAGGGCATAGCTACCAGGTATAGGCACTGGGATCTCGGACCCGGCCTTCGTGTACCCAAGCGAGGCATTGGTGACTTGAATGCAGGAGTAGGGTACCCAGCCATGGCTGTCGAGGACTCAAGCATGGGCGCTAGGTCTCCGAGCTCAACCTCAGTTGATCTAGGCCCGAGTGCCGGTGAATTTGGCTTGGAAGCCGAGTTCTCGGGTATAGCCGTCAAGGACCAATCACTAGTACCATGGTCCCGAGCCTGACCTCTACGTATCCGAGCTCGCCTTGATGGTCCCAAACCAAGAGCCTAACTTGGGGTCTTGGGCTAAGCCTCTATGGACCTAGGCATAAGCGCCAGTGACTTGGGCACAAGAGTCAAGTACCCAAGCATGACATGCCAGTGACTCGAGCACTTTGGCAACTAGGTCTCGAGCCCAGGCACTAACGACTTGGATGTAGGAGCCAGAACTCGGGGTCTTAGGCTTGGCCTTGAGTCACCTAGGCCTAGCCTTTGTGATCTTGGGCCTAGCTGCCGAGGAACCGATCTTGGACTCAGTGGACTCAAGATGAGGAGTCAAGTACTAGGGCATGGCTAGCAAAAATCCAAGCACGAGCACCGTGGTCTTGAGCATGGCTGCCAGGAACCTAAGCACGGGCATTCGGGTCACGAACTCGGCCTGTGTGGACCCAAGCACCGATGTCAAGGTTGATGTCTCAACATTTTCGTGGAAAATAAAACTATTTCCGTTCATTCATTTTTATAAGCAATATAAGTAATCAGTTTTAGGAAAATGTTTTTCAAATCATTTATTTTCTATGACACAAACAGAGCTTAGGAGCAAAAACGATAGGCTAAACACACATTGCTCCTCTGAACTTTGTTTTGTTACGACCGTCCATTATATTTTCAGTTAGCACATGCAATATATATGGCTTTTAATAAGTAAAAGCGTATTTTTATACTGCTTGTTTAAGGACATTTTTCTTTTA
>BCNH02000002.1:4370703-4407586 GCA_001662345.2 Metrosideros polymorpha var. glaberrima
CAAAAAGACAAATTAAAAAATTGTATACTCATTATGCATTTTTAAATGGTTATTTAATGCATAAAAATACTTATCAGTAAGAACAATATAAAAATATCACCTTGAATTTCGATTAATCATTTTCTTTTATAAATTGAGATAGGATTAACCAGTGGGCCGTGCCAAGCAAGGGACTTTCCCTTCGCGGACCCACGTGCTGGTCCTGGGAACGGTTGGCGCGGGCCCCTCTTATATTCTTAAATAAAGTTAAATTTTTTTGACTGGATAAATATTCAATAGAACAATAAAAGAAAGTTGAATTTATAAACTGTAATATTCGATAGAAATTACTAGATATGCAAATATAAAAGCATTGTAGGATAGCTACAGTAGTACATAATTGATGAAAAATCTCAATCAATTAGACACAAATGAAATAAAAAATTCATCTTCACAAGTTTTTTTTTTCTAAATTACATGTACAAGTGCTCTAGTAACAATTATGCAGAAATTACACCCAAGAGAATTTCTAATTAATTTCGATGTCTTCGGCATTGTGTCTCTCACCACGTTTCATATGATAAAGTGTCTTCGTTTTCGTCTTGTTCACATTTGGCACATTCTGCTGGAGCCATTTCTATATTTATCGCAGTCAAGCTGAACCTATCGTATTCTGTAATCCGTTGGCTAGTAGTGAACGTGGACTCTAGTTGTACCGGAGACGTCAGTGGTGTCGATAAGTCACGAGCCAAGATGGAAATAATCAACCGATATAAAGGATATTTACTCCATCATAATCATCATCCTGAAGTTGATTTCATCGTTTCACTCTGGAGTTTGGTCTTCGTTTTGTTGGGCACAGATTATGTGGCCCAGTTGGCATCTTTATAGATGGGCTTCCAATAGCCACCTACAACCGCCGTGAGCCACTTTGGTTTAGGCTACAAACTCCGATTTGGCCTGTGGAAATACAATCTCGGTGCTCCCGCCCGAGGAGGGGGGAATTATTTTCAGGTATTCTTGAAGTACGCCTAAGCTATGTAGTAGGGAGGACAAACCCGCCCTTAGGAAAGCAATGCTCGAGATTGAAAGGAAATTGAATTTTGCCCTGGGATTTTTATAAGTTCTAACGATGCCTTTTACTCATCCCACGTGGCATACGAAACTTTTTTTTTTATTGATGTTGTTGCACAAATTTAATGCATTTGCTTAGCGAAAAATCAACAATTAGAAAAAAAATTTACTAACTTTGAACGTCTATATTGCTTGGGAAAATAAGTTTACGCAAGATGTATTCCTTAACAAGCACAACTTATGACTGTAAATTTTTTTAATAAAGAAGATAGGTGACACAATTGATTGAAGTAAGAAAAATCTTTTCCAAGTCGCTGATTTTTAGCGAAACAAGCACAACCAATGGAGTATTTTGGTACATATTCCTTAAGGTTAACGACAATACATTTACGATATCAAGAGGGCAGTTCATTAAATTGTAGTTATATTAGTAGATGGAGGAACTTCATTTGCGCGTCAAAACTTGGAGATTTAATAAGCTAATCATTGATAAGAAGACAAGCCACGAGTCTAACCACAAGAAAATCATACTTTATCTTATAATACTTATATTATCAAAATAACATCATTGTCTTTCTCTGACGATGCTTAAATGAACCCCAATCACCAACCCCTAATTGCTAAAATTGTATTGCCGTCATTATAACCTATTCACAGGCACTAACCTCACAAATCTAATTCACTACCTCTCAAATTGGAATTCCA
The DNA here is from genome assembly GCA_001662345.2 of Metrosideros polymorpha var. glaberrima. Taxonomy (NCBI): domain Eukaryota; kingdom Viridiplantae; phylum Streptophyta; class Magnoliopsida; order Myrtales; family Myrtaceae; genus Metrosideros; species Metrosideros polymorpha. The sequence goes on from BCNH02000002.1 coordinate 4,372,462, forward strand.
TCATGGAAAACAAAGCAAAGAAAAAAATATAGTAAGTGTCGCTTGGATAAATGTCTTTCGCAAGGACCAGTCTCAAGACTCTCAACATGAGGGAAGATCACCAGGTGGGGGGAGCAAGCATTGAGTGGGAACAGGCCCATTGAGTACAATGAAGGCCATGGCAAGGCCCCATGTAGTGTGCTCCTCAAGATGGCAATGTATGAACCAAGCCCCCGGGTTATCCGCCATCAAGCGGATCGCCGACCATCCTCCGATGGGGACTGCCACTGTGTTTCTCTCCGGCGGATCCACGAGGTTGTAGCTCGCGGGGTCAACATTGGCATCGTAGTTCCCAAAACCCTGCCCCACAATGAAGAAGTTGTGACCATGGACGTGGATCGGATGGTTCTCGGGGTTAAGGAAGCTCGTGTCCTGAAGCACGATCTCCAAGTTCGTGCCGAACGGCACCACCAAGAGCTTGTTCCCAAACACGGTATTCATGTTCTCCGCGATGGGGTCGACTCCAGTAAAATTGAATGCCTTCGGGGGCCGCTCCGGAAAGGTCGAGGTTAGCATCTCGCTCGCAGTGAAGTTCTTGTAGTGCTCCTCGAGGATCGACACCACCGGGCGGACGAAGGACTGGTTGTTCATCGAGGCATAAAACTGCTTCCCGGCATAGCCCTTGCAAGTTTTATTTGGTGGACAATCTTGGAGGTTGAGGCTAATGGTGGTGATCACTCTCCTATCAATTGCCTTGGGGACCCTACATGGGTATTGAGGTGTTGCAAGGCTCTTGAGCTTGTTCGAGAACTTTGTGGCAAAAGGTGTGTCGGTCATTTCAGGAAGATTAGGGACCACAACACTAGGTTTGATGTTTTTGTTACTAGATTTAGGGCCTTTGTATTTTAAAAAGCCCAATGTTGTGGAATTGTCAAAGGGGAAAACCGAGGTGAGGTAAGGTCTAGCTGCCATTGGGAACATTCCTGAGGGGTCGGGTGCTTGGTTCATCGTGAGCAGGACGTTCGTGGTCTGCCCAGGAGCTATCATTATGGCCCGGGTTGAAAAGGGCTTTGTGTAAACCGCATCAATCTCAACCACCTTCAGCGTGTGGTTGGCCACTGCGAAGAAGAGCTCATCGTTGAGTGCAGCATTGATGATCCGAAGCATGTATGTCTTGCCCAATTCCACGGCCCGGACAAACGTGTCTGCATAGTGGCAAGCAATTAGAGATTAACTACTTTGGTGATTATAGGCCACCAAAAAAAGAAAAGAACAAAAGTTTTGAGAAAAGGGCAGAAGATGATACCTTTGGCAGAGCAAGGATACAGTGGGCCTGGAAGGCCATTGATGGTGTAAGCATCTGAGGAATTAGGGCCACCACCATACTTCATTTCACCCTCCACTGCATCAACATCCGCATTCCACCATTCACCTACGGTTGGAGTCAAACAACATGCAATTCCCAGTCAAAATCAAGTATAGTATAGACAGGGAAAAGAAAAATCAGAGGGAGGGAGCGAAAGTAAAAAAGGCCTTAGTCATCATATTCATTTGCGTACACGACTATTGAACAAACAAAGACAAAGGGGACATTGGTTAGATGATGTGGGTCAAAGTTCTCGAACATAGATTCCACATGTCATATTCCCTTTGTGCAAGAGTAGCATTGTGGACTCAACAATTAATGGGTCAAAGTAAGATTTACTTCAACAATCTGTCAAAAATGATTAATAGATATGAGATCTTAATAATTATTTCGCAAATTTGGTATCAAACAGATTAGATGGCACCACACGTAAAACGGGTTTAAATTATAGTTTCTCTTACGTAAGTACAGAAAGACTTATATGTAATGATCATCTGAAGCACATCATGTTGACATGAATAAAAGAAAAACTCAACATGTTCAAATATGTCTAAAGGGTATTATCTAATAAGATAGCACGAGAATTACCGAAAATGATGGGGATTTCAGCTTGAATCTTGGGTGAGAATGGGTAGGGCAAGCGAGGGTAGATGATGAAGGCGCCGTGGACGGAAGCTCGTTGCCAAGAGAAATGGGCGTGCCATAGAAGAGTCCCTCTTTGGTCCACCACACTGAACTTGTAAGTGTAGGTGTGCCCTCCTTTTATGGGGCACTGGGTTATGTAGGCCGGTCCATCCGCCCATGCCGTCCTGTATTGCCTTATGCCATGCCTATGTCCAAGACATCAACACCACCTCCTCCATCATTAGCATCCATAAGCTTTTAAAAATGGACCCGAAAAAAAAAACAAAAAACAAAACAAAACAAAAGGGCTTCTAATTAAGGTTGAGTTCATTCGTACAGAATTATGAATTTTCAGAAGCTGCCTTCTTCTGACACTTTCCATGAACAGGACAAATACTTGGAGGAATCTGAAACCCTTTTGGATTTTGGTTCAAAAAAGTTAATCTGAACTTTACTGTGAATTAAATTATTGGTAGAGAAGATGCCAACAATTCCTTAATTATGTTTATGCGCATCTAATCACTATAGATCCTTAATTGAGTGACTCTCTCCACAATTTATTTCCTAAAACAGTCGAAAAAGACTTTTTTTTTTTTATAATTGTTTGTCTTTACTTGAAGGAATCCAAAACCCTTTGTCCTTTGGTTCAAAAAAGATAATCTTAACTTTACTTTGAATTAAATTCATTAGTAGAGAAGATGCCAACAATTCCTTAATCACGTTCATGCGCATCTAATCACTATAGATCCTTAAATTGAGTGACTCTCTCCTACATTTATTTCCTAAAACAGTCGAAAATTACTTTGTTTTTTTTTAATATTTGTCTTTCCTTTTTTCTTTTTTTTTTGGCATAGCTAGTGTGCGAAAAAGAGAACTTGCATGCCAGAAAATTGATATCCTCCTGCGGTGGCAAAGGAAACAGGCCCGGTCGGATTTGAGGGGATCATTTCGTACCATTGACCAAAAACAGCATGATGATCGAGAAGAGAAGCAAGAACGGGGATATTCATGCAATAATGAGTTAGGAAAAAAGTGAATAAAAAGTAAAATGATGAGTAGTCCAACATAAGAAAAACCAATTAATCATGTGTGTGCAATGCTTTGATAGCTTACCAGTGGATCGTGGTGTTCTTTGCAATGCGATTGGTGACTTTGACTTCGACATCGTCGCCTTCATGGATGGCAATGGTTGGCCCCGGGAATTCGCCGTTCACTGTCATAAGTGGCTTCGTGTGGCACAATCGAGTCACTTGTTTCCACTCCACCTAAGATACATTTACATTTGGGAAGTAGGGTTTTAAAGTTAGACTAATCACAAACGTGACGGCCGTGTTGAGTGTTCATCAGAAACTCTAATAAATATAGTTATGAGGAAGACGTTCATGGCAGTGATTGAGTTTCGAGTTCTTCTTCACATTCTTTTCTCTCCTTTCTGATTCATGTCACATACAGTGGAGTTTAGAATGGCTAGTTAAGTAGTTGATTTCGCACACAAATTTAGAGAGAGAGAGAGAGCTTACATTGAAATGAAAACGTTTGGTGGCTGGGGCGGCAGAGGAAGCTATAATAACATTGCAAGTGAGGATCAGAACTAAAACCAATAGAATCATGCAATGCAAGTTGGTGCTGTCCATTGCAATTCAGCTTCAGAACCCTCTCTCTCTCTCTCTCTCTCTCTCTCTCTCTCTCTCTCTCTGTTTGTGTGTGTGTAACCTTGTATAATCATTAATTTGCCTTTTCGGTTTTTAATTATTGCACTAGATTGTTTATTTTACGGAACCCTTGCTGTGCTGGCCCGGTAGGTGAGAATGAGAACTGACAAAGGAACATGTCGATTTGATCCTTCAAATCGAAAGAAACTTTTTTTGGGTTACAATGATGCTAAGTAGAATCCAAAATGAGAACGACCACGATCTGTTTAGAATCTGCAAAATAAAAAAATATATATTGCAAAATCCCGCCAATCTCATTCCAGTTCCAAGCTCCGGTAATTGTTCCAGAGTTCTCCATAGCTAAAGAAGATATTGGCCTCTTTGTCTCATTCTTTTCAGCCATTAACGTAATACGTTTAGCCCCATTCAGATTCGTTAGGCTGTGTAATTATTTAAGAGGGGGGTAGGTGAGATCTTTAGTCAAGACAAAGTTGGACTATACCAGTATCTGTGCTTACTAGAAAGGCCGAAATTCTCCATTTCCTTCTACTATTGTTTAACAAGTTGTGGCTTGGGCAGCTTCACGTGCGAAGAGAGAGAGAGAGGACCAACATTGTTATCCACCAACCCACAGCCAAATATGATTATTGTTGTGGTGATCGGTTCGTAAGTTTTTTCACAACTTTGATAGTAACTTATACATGACCACCGATGGTGCTTTTGGACATTCGCTACGAACAATATATGATTGAGGGGAAGTCAGTACGGCATCATAGATTTCATACCATGTTCCATAAGGGAAATATATGCTTCAATTCAAAGGACTAACTTGATTGGATCGGGTTGGTTCAAAGCCGATTCTGAAGAAATCTAATTTTAATTCCCAAAAACAAGCCCAGAACCGGTTGGTTCCAGATTCTAATGTTGGAATTAGTTCTCTTGGCTGGTTCTCGGTGAACAAGTTCTTTGTTCCAAAAAAAAAAAATGAACTTAAAAAGATTAGACCATACTTTAATATATAAAAATATTCCCACAAATAATTTGGCCAATTGCCAATCTAGAAGGTCGACTCGGTTTCTGGATTCTAGTTCGTCGGCCAACTCCCCCAAGAAGTTATTTAATTGCAATATCTATATAGATGACTGAGAGTAGATAAAAATTAGACTTCAAATTGTTACCCGAAAAACCGTTCCTATGCACTAACACGTATATAGTTTTTAATTTTGGTAATTTAATTTAATTCTCTTATATGATGAAAACTTTCTTTTTTTATATGCTTGTGTAGAAAAATACTTTACACTGGATGCGTCTTTTACGGAAATATGTAAAGGTTCCGATGCCAACATTGTAGCACCTCGAATGTTGCCAACCGAAGTTCATCAACTAGGAAAACCTCGGTATCTAGGATCTTCCCAATTCTTAGCTTGGGGTAATCTACAGGGTAAATATCAATCGTGACCTTAAATAACTTGATTAGAGTCTCCACCAATCAATACAAGTAAACCTAGAACAATTGGACACCTAAAAACCTGTATAATGATTGGAAAGTGGGAAAATTGTCCAAAAATTGTAAAACTATTGTATGATAGCCAATTTAGTCATAAACCTATCAATAATGCCAATTTAGTCTTAAACATTTTAACAACTTACAAATTTAGTCTTAAACCTTTCAATTGAACTAATTTAGTCCTACATCTTTTGATGATTTACCAATTTATTCATAAAACTTTTAACGATTTGTCAATTTTGGCCAGAAATTTCTGACATGGCGATCTAGTCAACACCAGCCGTCCTACATGACACGGCCGACACTAACGTGAAAAATTTTTACAATTTTTTTAGTCTTTTGAATTTATTTTCCTTCGACGATGGTTAGCAAAGGGGAAAAGGGTATAAAGAAAAAATAAGAAACGGGAAAAAAAAATTAAAAAATATGGTACAAATAGTCCACATCAGCATCATCTTGCCACATAGGACAGGCGATGCTAACTAGACTGTCACGTCAGCGATTTTCGACCTAAATTGGCCGAAATGACTAAATTGGCAACTCATCAAAGGTTTAATACTAAATTAGCACAATTGAAAACTTTATAACTAAATTAACACAATTGAAAGATTAAGAATTTAAATGGCCGCCATACTATAGGTTTAGAATTTTTGGACAATTTTCCATAACTACCTAAATGCATGTATGAAGGACCAAGTCAAACAAAAACCTAAGAATGTTAGGTCCAAGGGTTAAATTACGCATGGGATGGATTAGCATCCCACTTCACCATTTCCATATCACAACTCAAATTTTGGTTAAGTGCAAAATCATTCATCACTTAATTTCCTACGCGTGCGTGTCGTTTCGCCAAAACACTAATTCAACATCCTTATTGATTGTCGATGGTGTTTTCTCATGTCTAGTGGTGTGACTCCTTTTCCATGTGAAAGTGGGTATGTAAAGGCCAGTTTGAATGCAAAATCCAATCAATTGGGAAAATAACATAACATGGCTACAACATGACAAATTCGGAATTCAAGCATATTAAGAAATTACATGACATGACATTCACCTGCAACATGACATGAATACATATTCAAAATATGATAACGGAATAACATGACAATTTAGTAATCACATACAACATGACATATCAAATAATAAGCAAAACATAATAGCAAAATGACATGACATAGTAACAATCACATGCAGTACGGCATGACAAATCACACGCCAAAATATGATAATGAATGACATAACAATAATACATGCAACATGACATGACAAATCAAATACATAGCATGATAACAAAGTGACATGACGCGACACTTATCACATTCAACATGACATGACATGACAAATCCTAAGGAAACACGATAATGAAACAACATGACATAGTAGCAATCACATGCAATATGATATGGCAAATCATATGCGAAAACTGTTGGGAAAATCCCCTATATTGTTTTGACAATGACAAAGACAATCAAATGTTATTAATGTGTATATCAATTGAGTAGTACCAAGTAATATATACAAAAGTCACAATAAAGTTGGTGTCATAATCAATATGAGGTGTAATCCTAATATGTTGAGTGCTTTGTCACAATCGAAAGTGCTCTACTGATATGGAAAGATCATTGCTAATATCAAGGGTGAACAAGGTACAGGACATCGACATGTCTACAAGCTAGAAGAATCTCTACAAAGGTGAGCAAGTTGGAAGGAATTGGTCAAGAGTGAACAAGTTGAGAAGAATGAAAATGTTCGTGATGGCTTGGAAAGACCAAGATAAAGTGAACAGTTAAATGTACCATGGTGATGGTAAACAAGCAAAGAACGGTAATGTTCTTTGAAAAGCTTGGAAGGACCACAGTTGTGAAGGTGAACAATTTGGTAGAGTCATAATTGCCAACATGCTTGAAAAGACTAGAAGATAGAATAGTGGATCGTTATCAGGATAACGGATCGTTGGCGGGAGTAGTTCTCTTCAGATGAGGTGGAGAGATGGTGACAACGCCGATGATCTAGGGAGTTCGATGAAGATGAGGAATCAATGTTAATGTTGATATCCTTGAAGGTCTTTGGATGCTAACTCGGTTAATCAGTGAAGATGAGGAATCAACGGGGATGTTGATATCCTTGGATGTCTTTGGAAGTTGATGAAGCCAAGAGGATGATTGATCGGGAGTCATTCCACACAAGTTCATAAATGGACGACATAGACAAACTACTGATAATTTGCACTCTTGATTATGGGTAAGAGATCGTGCTGATATCAAGTTCTGGAAGGTGCCAGTCATCTGCTCATTTAATTGAAACATTAATCAAGATGAAGCAGGCTGTTACCAAAGCTTGGAATTCACATCAAGAGCACTAGAGATGCTCAAGACTCAAAGCACCTTCGGACCTACCTTGGGCTGAGACCTTTGAAAATGCAATTGCATTTTCCCAAAGCTCTCTAAATAATTTGCCAAACACCATTTGCATTTGCCAAGGAACTTTGAAGCCTCAAAAGGCTTTGGCAAACCAAACCAAACACACCATACGTAAGTCAATTTCATCAATTATGTGGTTTTACTCTGACATGGTAACGTTCCTGTGTAAATGCACATTTTCCTTTTGGCCAAGCCATATCATAACTTTCATTTCAAAAATCATAATTCGATTCAAAATCATGAAATGAACTATGACATGAACAAGGCCTCAATTCATGGGTTTGAATCGTGATGACTATTGGCTTTTAACTTTCGACCGCATTACCACAACCTATCTTACACACAAACTTGATCCCTTCAGTACATGACCTATGGGTTAGCTATAACGGGCATGTTCTAATGCAACACTTCAATAAATACATCACCTTATATCCCTTCCAAATTGCACAGTTTAACAATAGCATGCATCCTTGTGCAATTTCAGGATAACTAACATTGTAATATCCTAATTTCATATTTACGATTCCCAACAAATTGTTGCAAGAGCCTAGAAATATTCATAGTTTCTATCAGCAGTTAGCAGCATGACGACGTACTTTAAAATTAAATTTTCATTTCAACTTTTCGATGGCATGGAAACATGCATAATTTTGGTAGCATAACGGCGTACCTTAAGACTAGAGATCATTTTGGCATAACGACAACCTAAGAGCATGCGTTTTTTTTTTCTTTTTTACTATTCAAATGGGCAACACAATTACGTATTCTTTAAACTAAGGTTCTAGATTGACATTTGACATCCTAGCATGCACTTCTATTCAAAACTCAAAGAGGGGGACGTTGGGAACTTATCTTGAGAGCGCAAACCTCAAAAACATCAAAACCGCTACTAAAATGAGAGAATTTTTAGAGAATGAAGTTGGAGCCTCCAAATCTATTAAAAATGGCCAAAACAAAAGGGTGGGTTATTCATAGGCCAAGGTGGCCACCTCAAGTCAGGCACGCCTTGACTTAAGGCATGCGTCTTTCCAAGCCCGCAATTTCTTTGTTTAATGTTCAATTTACTTGGGCTGCGTTTGGTCGTTTGGATAGAACTAGATAGGATAGGATAAAAAAATTCTAAAATTTTGTCATATCGTATCTACTATTTAGTGAACGACAAATTTAAAATCGGATATATAACTAGACATCTTAGGGAAGAACAAGTTAAGGCAATTTTTTTATTTTCCTTTCCTCAAAATAGTTATCGGTGAGACTTCGGTAGCGAAGGCTCGACTACAATGGCAACAGGCGACAAGGAGGTTCGGGAGAGAATTCTAGTCAAAGGAAGGGAAGTAAAATCATACCTCACCTTATCCCACCCCCTCCCTTAGGATTATTTTATTCCACCTATATCCCCATTTATCCTGTCTTGGGCACCTATTGTGACGCCCCAGAACGTCAAACGCTACACGTGTCTTTTCCTCATATAATTAATACTTTAAAATTCTTGGCATACGGAAGCGTTATAAAATTCTTTCACCTTTCACAATCACCATGTATAAAATCGCACGAGCTCAAAAACATACATATGCATCTTTCTCATAAAAGTATCTATATTACCATTTCACAACATCATATTAAGACTAATATAATTTACATAGTCCTTGGAAGAGGTCAGAGTCCTATCCCTACACTATACTTTTACGTCATCAAAAGCCTGCCTATACAAACCATCATTTGACTCACGGGTCGATGGCTTCCTTCATCACCTCGTCCCCATTCAACTCAAAATCCAGAGAACCATCCTACACATCTAAAAAATAAGGAATGAGCCGAGGCTTAGTAAATGAAATCTCTAATTCTAAGGTAGGAAATCCATCCACCACTCAACCTGGAACAATCAACATACAATCAAACATTTCTAACTCCTTTGCCTGACAAGCACATGAAAATCTTACCTTTTTATATCGATGGCAGATCAATAGCAACCTTACTTGAGATTGCCTACTAAGTACATGCGAATGACTCGCCACGTTATAGTATATACATACCATAAATTATTCATCAATGGACATGCACCATGATCATGCCTCAAATATAAAGTATTCATCTTATTCATCAAGGGCATGCGTCATAAATGTATATCATGTACTTAATTATCATATTCAATTCTTATTTACTTTCCGATTCACGGAACTTCCCGATTCGCGGGGCATCTCATAATATCCGATAAAATGCATCCCACCTCTCAATATGGCATCTTGAAACTCCCGAGGCATCCCGTAACACTCAATGAGGCATCCCACCTCTCAATGGGGCATCTCGAAACTCCCGAAGCATCCCGTAACACTCCACGGGGCATCTCACCTCTCAATGGGACATCGTCGCCACGATCGCGTGGACGACGGAACATAACTTTTCATATTTCATTTCATAATTTATCTCATATTAATCATGCACATGATATCGATAATATCACATAATCATCCTCATATATCAATCATGCACTTGATATCGATAATATCACATAAATCTCTTTCGAAACATATCACCTTGCACCTTTCGTTAATTTCACGTACTCGAGTAATAACACTAACATGCTCATCATCTTTTGCGAGTAAATAATACATTCTTATATGTGGCTACAAGAACGTTAACAAATCGAGTAACGTTGTATCAATTCCCACACAATTCACCTCATTCTCTGATCCAAACATCACTTGTATAATTAATACTAAGTTACTTATCTTTCGCCAACTCTCAAATGATTAATACAATTAAATAATCCTTTAAAATCAAGTATATATATATATATTTTTTTTTTTTTAAAGAAAATCGACAACAATGTTAAATTCGGTAAAAATGTTGACTTCGGTGAGAATGTTGACTTCGATCAAAAATGTTAACTTCGGTGAGAAATGTTGACTTCGGTAAAAAATGTTGACTTCGGTCAAAATGTTGACTTCGGTTGACTTTGGTCAAAATATTGACTTTCGGTGAAAAATGCTAACTTTCACCTAGAACATATTCGGTAAGAACACGTTCGGTCATATTGGTTTCGGCAACTTCATTTTAGCAACTTTTCTTCGGTAACTTCACCTTAGACAAGCCGATATCTTTAGAAAAGTTTCTTTGGTTAGATTTTAACATTTCTAAATTAATTTCTTCATTCCTTTCACCCTCTTCCATATTTTCCTTTTCAAATCTCATGGACTACACTTACACATCTTGGGAACAAATAAAAACTCATCAATCCAAATCAAGGAAACATGGTTGAAAACTAAACACACATATACCAAAAACTTCAACCGAAACTAACAAACATCAACCAACCAAGTCAAAAACACTAAATAGATTATCCTAACTTAATACTTAGAGTTTTCACTTACCTCAAAGATGATTGAGCAAAGAAACCTAAACTTTGATTACCTTGCAAACTCTTGAAAACTTGAAGTTAAAACTTCATTAGCACAAAGTGGGGTCTTCTTCTTTTACTTGGAAAATTCGGTTAGAGAGAGGGAGTGAAGAAGTGAAGGGTAACTTGAAGCATTTTTAGAAAATGAATTACACGACCAAGGGAATAGTTGTAGAAGTCTTATTGAGTCAAGAAGATAATAACAAAATGACTATGGATCAAAAGCAATGATAGCTTGAGTTAAAAATACTTAGTGGAAATCACATGAATCGTGGCCAATTAAAAAGGTGACATTTGGCTAAACTTTATGGTCTCAAATGAGATATTTTGTAAATCAGTACGTAAATTAAGAAATCAGTGCATAATTAAGGAAAACCAATGTCCGTTTTAAACTTTGGTAAATCCGAAAAATATTTTGAATACGTCAAAACATTTGGCAAAGTATACCGAACACAAGGAAGTATTTAACTTGGTAAATTTCAAACTTGACGCTCATTCGATACAAAAATTCAGAACGTTTCAGCCTCCGAAATCAAACAACGTGACGTCGTACGTTTCGTCGTTACTTTATAAAATCAATTCGAAAACACATATTCGTCAATTTGATCCTGACGAAAATATTTACAGAAAAGTTACAGATATGAAAAATACGATTCAGCCTCCGCGATCGTTACGTAATTTCCCCAACCAAACTTTTCGATCGCGACGTTCATCCTCTACGAATTCCTACGCATTATAAATAAATGCAGGAATTTTTCGGATGTCACACCTCTCACATATAGGATAGGAGACTTTATCCCGACGACCAAACGCAGCCTTGATGTTTACCATGTTGGATTGTTTGTGTGGAGAGCTTTCCTAAAAGCACAATTTTGCTAGGTAAATTGCAAAATTACGAATCCCAAGTTTTTGCCCATATCAAGGCCTAAGGCATGGTATATGAATCCAACATCATTTCGGCAACTTGATACAAATACAGTAACTTAGAGATCTTAAAAGTTTCTTGTGATTTCGAGACCTCTAGATATGGTTTTAGGCTCTTGGACCTTTTTCGAGTATTAGAAGGTTTGATCGAAATATGATTTATGATTACTTCCACATCCAACCTCCTATCAGCCCACTTTTTTTATGCGTTGGAACGCTTATGATCCCTAGTTTCATGATGTGCAATTAAAATCTAAAAATCGCAGACTTTCAAACATTGCGAAAGACGAACGACTAGTTGTGAATGGTTATAATTTGACTATTGAAATTACAGTAGCAATATGGATGTTAAAAGACTAGTTTTACGAGAAAACTCCATTTTCTAGGTTAAAAATGCATTTTCAGTCTTGTATTTCGTCGGTCACACATTTATCAAACTCTCGATCAATCCAAGGTCAAACTTATTAATTTTATGAAAAATGACGAGAAAATTTGAGGTGTAGTGGGTTCTAATTCTACCTCGACAAGATAGAGAATTCAGTAAGAAACTACTAATCACAACCATCGTATCCATGACTTTTCATCCAATAATGAAGACCAAAAAGGTTAATTAATGATGACGAACGCACTTTAGGATTTTATTATTCTTTTGTAAATGCGCACGATTAGCTTATGCGAATTGCTAAAACATAATGGTTCAATTAACGTTAAATTAATGTCTGAAGAGCTTCCTCCTATATGAAAAGGCTTTCTTCTTCTTCTTTTCCTTTTTTGAGCAACTCAATTCCTTCTGTAAGTGTTATTACAATTCCACTAGAGAAAAAAAAAAAATGCAACAGCCGACAAATGTATAAGTTCGATTCAAATTGGAGTATATTTAAATCGAGCCCAACCGAGACAAACCGTGATCCCCCTTACCAATGCGAGGACAAAACTGACTAGACAGATTGGGAATGTAACATTTTTAGGGTTGCTTTTGAATGCCAATAATTACGGAAACACAAATATCTTTGGCACAGTTAGTCAAAATGGCTCTTTTATGTTGCACCACGACATAAAAAATTCTCACGCATATACATATACGAGAGAATGTGCGAAATCGCAAGGAAATTACAACTTTGGTTGCCTCTTGGACATACCAGCTCCTATATTTAGAGATTGAGAAGGGCATAAAGATCTTCAACTATCATTTCGGATTTCCTTATATACGTGGTAAATATTAATTCTCTCAAAAAAAAGATTTGAAAATTTCACTCGATTCTCTTCCCAATATCGTGTCGATTGTTATTATTTGACAAATAACACAACACATTGCAGGACCTACCATTGCTGGAAAAGTGAGAAAATAATTCAGATGTTCCTGGAATATGCTTAACGAGTACGCACGTTTATATGTTCAATTACTCAAAGCATGCCCACACAGAGAGGGCGTTTGGTCTAGTGGTATGATTCTCGCTTTGGGTGCGAGAGGTCCCGAGTTCGATTCTCGGAACGCCCCCCTACATCACTTTCATATCTTTTGCTGACTTTTCTCTTCTTCTCTTTATTCTTCTCAGAGCTTTATTTTCTTTCTTTTGACATCTCCGTTGGTATCTTGAAAGCCATCTTCTTGGAGGATCACCAGTCAAAACTCACTTTTCATTATCTTTAAACCCTTTTTCTATGATTGACTTCACCTACCCTCACGTCGCAACGAGATCATTCAATTCGTAATCACCATTGAAAAAAGAACTCCAATGAAGCCCGTCATCTTCCACCAACCCCCCCAAAGTCCATGATTTATCATTTATTATGACATCAATATAAATTTTCTTATTGGAGTTAGTGCAACCAATTACCTCTAGATAAGGACTGGAGAAGATAATGGCTGCATAATTTGGCCACCAAAATCGAGTTAATCACATCATCTGGATTTTGTGAACTTTGCATAGAAACATTAGGAACTGAACAAGGCTAGGTAACAGTTTCTTAATCACATGCGTTTACCTTATAATGAAAATAAATGCCCCTTATCGTGAAAATAAATGCCCCATCCTTTACCTTGTGTCTTTCTTCATCCAAATGCATTATTTTGGGTGTTGAAACCGTGATTTAGATGTTGCTATTACTATAAAATCCGGAGCTCGGGACATGACCTCGACTAACCCGATGGGATTGGCTATAAGGGGTTAAGCGTTTCGTTTGGACTCTCCATAGGTGGGGCTTTAGTCCCACATTGGAGCTGCATGCGTGCTGAGTATTTAAAAGTAGGAGTTGGAGGTTTAAACAACACCTGAATCTAGTGTTTGCTTCTCCATTTCTTGTGAGTCAAAACAAGCAAAATGTCTCTGCGTATTTCCGATGTAGAGTGTCATACAGTCATGTAGGGAGGCCACCCTTGAACTTTGAGTGGTCTTGAACCTCTCTCGACACAAAAGTTAGCTTAAATGGTGAGATTTTTCCTCACACTTATAAATCGACTATCAACCCTTCCACAATCAATGTGGAATAAACTCTAACGATCTCTCCCTCATACATCGAGTTTAGCTCGACCCATGAACATTTGGTGGTTTTGGACCTCTCTCAATCCAAAAGTTAGCTTAAAGAATGAGATTTTCCCTCGCACTTATAAACCAACTACTAGCCCTTCCACAATCGATGTAAAATAAACCCCAACAATCTCCCTCTTGCACATCAGGCTTAGGTCAGAGCGGCAACAACCCTCTCCAAGTGATTGTTGGGTCTAAACTTATTAATAATTCGAGCTTTGATAACAGTATTGGGTGGTCCTAAGCCTCTCTCACTCCAAAAGTAAACTCAACCGACCACCAGACCCTTCCACAATTCCAATGTGAGAGAAACTCCCACATGAATGCAAGGCTTCAGTCCCACAGAGGAGTTGCATGTGCATATGTGTAATTATTTAAAAAGGGTGTTTTGCTTCTCTATTTCTTGTGAGTACAAAAACCAGAAAATTACAAAAATCATCTTCAATTTTACTTTTCGTATCAAATACACTCGCCGCATGTTCATCCTCACTTTTTATAATGGATTTTCACTGGCATCTTTCACTCACATATAATTTACCAAATTGACATTTTATTTTCAAAACTACCCCCACCCGCGAAAAACCCAACACCCACCCACACTCTCTCCCTTTACCAGTAGCCGGCGGGGACAAGCTTCGCCCGAGACCTCGTCAGCCGTCACCTTTGGCCAGTCACCATTGGCGACTAGCTAGAGGAAGAAGATGGGAAGGAAGAGAGAGAGAGAAGGAAAAAAAAAATCAAACATTAATAATAAAAAATTCGAAAAAAATATTACTAAAATTGACATGTCGGCGTCCACGTCATCACCAGCCGGCCAAAATTGGCCGAATTGACTGAATTGGCACAATTGCAAAAAGTTTAGGACTGAATTGGCCAAAAAAAAAAGATTTATGACTAAATTAGAAAAAAAAAATGTTTAAATTTGAATTGGCACAATTGCAACAGATATAGGATGTTTCTGGTAATTTTCCCGCTAAATTTGATATGTCTATTCTTACCATTTATATATCTTATATGTTGATGTGAAGAGAAGACAAATGCTGGTGGTTATACTTTTAGAGATGATATGGGCACGCACAATATCATTTGTTTGAAGGTTTTTTGCCTTGCCAAAATTGCAATTGATTGTTTTCACGTAGTATTCGTGTTTTATATAGTTCTACAATTTTTAAGGTCTTGCAAGTTTTCAGACACTGCATCAAATTAACCGGGGTAGAATTTTGATACTAATAATTCTTGTGCACCCATATAGTACACATTCCTTCTTCCCACTGACCATATGGTTACCTATTATGGAAGATCTAGAACAATTGGTGGTAATTTACATAATTTCACATGGTATTAGTGTTGAAGAAACCGAGTTCAAATTTTTCTCTACCCTTTGATCTTAGACCAATGTCCATATTCAACACTGAGTAACTCCATAAAAGAATAAACAAAATTTTGAATGGTATTTATCGAAGAATCGGGACCTATTATATTGATATACGCATATGAGACCTGCCAAAAGAAAAATTTGTAAAAGAGAGAAGACGTGATATGCAAAATCGGTACATTCTTTAACTTTTGGCAAGGGCAGTCTCAAGAGTCAAGACTCTCAACATGAGGGAAGATCATCAGGTGGAGGCAGCAGGCTTTGAGTGGGCCCAGGCCCATTAGGTACAATGAATGCCATGGCAAGGCCCCTTGAAGGGTGCTCCTCAAGATGGCAATGTATGAACCAAGCCCCCGGGTTGTCCGCCTTCAAGCGGATCGCCGCCCATCCCCCGACCGGGACCGCCACCGTGTTCCTCTCCGGCGGATCCACCAGGTTATAGCCCATGGGGTCAACCTTGGCGTCGTAGCTCCCGAACCCTTGCCCCACAATGAAGAAGTTGTGGCCGTGGACATGGATAGGATGGTTCTCGGGGCTAAGGAAGCTCGTGTCCTGGAGCACGATCTCCTAGTTCGTGCCGAACGGCACCACCAAGAGCTTGCTCCCGAACTCGGTATTCATATTCTCCACAAGGGGGTCGGCCCCGGTGAAATCAAACGCCTTCGGGGGCAGCTCCGGAAAGCTCAAGGTCAACATTTGTCTCGCGGTGAAGTTCTTGTAGTGCCCCTCGAGGATCAATGTTAGCGGGCGGACGAAGGACTGGTTGTTCATCGAGGCGTAAAACCGCTTCCCCGCATAGCCCTTGCAAGTTTGGTTGGGTGGACAATCTTGAAGGCTGAGGCTAATGGTTGTGATCACTCTCTCATCAATCGCCTTGGGGACGCTACATGGGCATTGAGGTGTTGCAAGGCTCCTGAGCTTGTTCAAGAACTTTGTGGCAAAGTGTGTGTCGCTCATTTTGGGAAGGTTAGGGACCACAACACTAGGTTTAGTTTTCTTGTTACTAGATTTGCGGCCTTTGTATTGTAAAAAGCCCAATGTCGTGGTATTGTCAGAGATGAAAGCAGAGTTTAGGTAAGGAGTGACCGCCATTGGGAACATTCCCGAGGGGTCAGGTGCTTGGTTCGCCGTGATCAGGACGTCCGTGGTCTGCTCGGGAGCAATCATTATGGCCAGGGTCGAAAAGGGCTTAGTGTAGACCGCATCGATCCCTACCACCTTAAGCGTGTGGTTGGCCACCGCAAAGAAGAGCTCGTTGATGAGCGCGGCATTGACGATCCGGAGCATGTATGTTTTGCCCGGTTCCACGGCCCGGACAAACGTATCTGCAGAGTAACAAGCAATTGGAGACTAACTTCTTGGACCAAAGAAAATAAAAACTGAAGTTTTTAGAAACAGAAAAAGAAAATTTTGATCGATGAGCCATTTGTTTTATGATACCTTTGGCAGAGCAAGGATAGAGAGGGCCTGGAAGGCCATTGACGGTGGAAGCACCTGAGGAATTAAAGCCACCACCATACAACATCATTTCACTCTCCACAGCATCAACCTCCCCATTCCACCATTCACCTATGGTTTGGTCAAACAGGATGGGATTCCCAGAGGAAAATAAAAATTCAGAGTGAGGGAGTGAAAGTAAAAAGGCCTTGGTAAAAAATTCATTTGCATACATGATCTTGAACGGACAAAAGAGAAGGGACATTGGTTACATGATGCCGGTCAAAATTGTTGAACATAGAAGTAGTAAGACCTGACAGATTCTACATGTCATATGCACTTTTTGCTAGAATAGATTCAACTAATTTGAATATGGACTTAACTTTTTATGTGTCATTTCGCAATATTATCTTTAAAATTAACTAAATTTACTTCACCAATCTGTCAAATATGATATGACATCTTTATGATTATCTCAAAAGTTCTGGATTAAAAAGATTAGATGGCATCAAACACAAAAACGTGTTGAATATCTAGTTTTTCTTGCATAAATACATAAGGAATTGTATAAGTGACCATTAAAAAGTTACATTAGCGTGGATAAGACAAACTTAAAGGGTATTATCTGATAAGATAGCAATGAATTACCTAAAATGATGGGGATTTCGGCTTGAATCTCGGGCGAGAATGGATAGGGCAAGCAAGGGTAGATGACGAAGTCACCGTGAACCAAAGCTCTTTGCCAAGAGAAATGGGCATGCCATAGAAGAGTCCCTCTTAAGGCCACCACACTGAACTTGTACCTATAAGTGTGCCCTCCTCTTGTGGGGCACTGGGTGATGTAGGCCGGTCCGTCGGCCCATGCTATCCTGAATTGCCTTATTCCATGCCTATGGCACGATATATCGACACCACCTCCATCGTTAACATTCTCTAAGCATTTCAAGGTTAACAATGCAAAAGGGCTTCTAAATAAGTGAAACAGCAGCTGAATTTCCCTGATGAGACTTGACTAGCATTATTGTGAAAGAAGAAAGGATTTGTGTTTGTCTATATTACAAGTATTTTATGTACCTTAAGTCTGTTCAAGCAACGTGAAGGCTCAGTTCATGTCGAGGGAATTTTTTGAATTTTCAGAAGCCGCCTTCTTTAGGCACTTTTCATTAATAGAACAAATACTTAGAGCTAGCTGTGAGGGACTTGAGCGAGACTCTCCCCTGACACGACACCTTCAAAAATTGCACGCCAAGATGGATTGCAAAGTCACCAGCATCGCCCCGTCGTCGCCTAACCTTTCACCATGCTGACCGGTTTACGTCCAAAGCGTGTCCCACGACAGCGAGAAAACCCCGACGTCGTTCCACTCCGTGCTGGCGCTGATCCCCACGGCGCCGCCACCCCACTCTCACTCCTCTGTCGGCGGCCACTCCGCGTAGTCCTCGTCCAGCCGGTTCTCCAGGTCGTTGAAGCTTGAATCCCACAAGATCTCCCCAAATGACGGCTCCGCAGAGGCCAAAAGTTGGAGTGTCAAAGGTTCAGTTTGGGTTTCCCGAAAATTCGAACCGAACCAAGTCAATAGGGTGAGCAGCTTAACCGAACCAAACTACGACCCTAACAGAGTTTGGGATTTCAGTTTTCAAAGTAGAGAAGAGAGACGAAGATTAGAGTTCAAGGAGATTTTGGGAGGGGTGAGAAAGAAGATAAATTTTAAGCTAGGCATTCAGTTTTTGATGAGAATTTTGGTTCTATTCGATTAACCGAATTGAACTGAAACAACCTGAACCAGAAAAGAAAAAAAAAACGGTTATTTTCCTATTATCCAAACTGAAAATGCACGAAATTTCAGTCCGATTCGGTTCTCACACCCCAAACCAGAAGGGTAGCAACCACAAGCAATGGAAGGAGTGCGCCTATGTCGAGGAGGAGGGACTCCTCGAGGATGAGGACCGCGAGCGAGGCCTACCTCATAGCGCTACTTTCTTGCATTCATCCTCTGCTCCTTCTCTCTCATTCTCTGGGCCAGCAAGCCTCAAAAGCTCAAGATCGCCATGAAGGTCTGTACACTCCGTTCCCAGACTTCACATTTCCTCTTCTTCTTTTTGTACTTTGGGTTAATATCACGAAAAACTCCAAACTAGTACATCTGTGACAAATTTACCATTCATTAGTTTTCGTAAAGTTTTACTGTCAAATTGCTGAGTTGGATAACCCGTGGCAATTGATGAATGTATCAGTTTATGGTTTTACCCTTCGTTTCAACAGGTGTGCTAGTTTGGGATTCTTCGTGGTATTAACTTAATTCAACATAAACTAACGGAAAGAAAATTTGTCACAGATATACCAGTTTGGGGCTTTTCATTGTCAAAAAATTAGTTTTGGTAAAATTAGTTACAAATGTACCAATTTAAAGTTTTTTATGGTCAAAAAATTAATTTAAGATAAATTTATTGCATGTTTACAAGTTATGATTTTTCATCATATTAATCCTTTTTACTTTTGGGGGGTTTGTTCTGTTTTTTAGCATGGGGGTTAAAGACCGAGGGATCACATCTTCTAAGTTTCATTTTTACGTGTGAATTGCGAAGTAGGATTTGATTGATTCCTTTCTTGGGCTTTGCAGAGCATTACCTTCAAGCAATTTAAGATCCAAGCCAGGTCGGATAGCGCTGGAGTGGCGACTGACATGATAGCCGTGAACGCCATGGTCAAGTTCACTTATCGCAACACCGGCACATTCTTCAGCATCCACGTCACGGCGACGCCTATCGATCTCACCTACTCTCAGTTTACGGCCGCCACTGAAATTGTAAGAGCCAACCCCAATTGATTCACATATTTATACTTGTTCATTTCGTCAATTAATTTGGATAAGTTTTAACCGGGATTTTGCAGTTGGAAGAAGATCTATCGGTGAAGGAAGAGCCAGAGACTGGTGTCGGTGTCGATGATCGGAGACCAGATCCCTTAGTACGGAAGCGGATCTGAGTTAGCACCTTGTCAGACAAGCCGACCATGCTTGTGCCTCTCAACCTGAGTTTAGTGGTTCGATCTCGAGGCCTAATTAGCTAAAAAATCCTCAACTTTATATTCAATCTCAATTTTGTCCCGAACTTTTTTTTCTAAAAAATTACCAACTATTACCAACTTTCATTGTAATCCCAAATCTGCCCCGCATCCAAAAATCGCTACTAATTTCTTCAAAATTATTAACAGTCAGTTGAAGGTTCATTATCAGAACATGCGTCTTGGTATTAGAGGTTCATCACAAAACTTGCATCTTCACCAACACCCTCACCTTCTTATGGAACAATTGCAGCCTCCTAATGTTGATAATATTGACGAAAACAGTTGCATTTTTTTATGCAAAGGTAAATTTGGGACTATAATGAAAGTTTGTGATTTTTCTTTTAAAAAAAAACTTGAGGCAGAATTGAAATTAAATTTAAAGTTGAGGTTTTTTTTTAAGAATTAAGCCCTGATTTAGAGTTTAAGTTCTTGGGAAACTAGTCAAGCCGAAATTCTACAAGAAAATCGATTGCTCGGTGAATTGTCACATTCTTCTACTCTTCTCTTAAAAAGTTATCAATATTTTTCTAATGTGGCACTTGGAGGACGCCACATCGGCACCACTTGTATTAAAAGTAGTAAAAAGATTACATCGGCATTTTTTGTTAGCCAAATAGGATGGATTTAATGAAGAAACTTGATTTCATTAATTTGATATGTTTTAAGACTTTATTCTACGTTTTTGAAAGTTCTAGGATTAAATTGCACTTTTGTAACAAATTTCAAGACTTTTGTTGCACTTATCCCTGAACATAATTAATAAAGAAGAGCGAGCAATTCCTAAATTGAGTTTATGCGCATCTGTTCACTTATTAACCTGAAATTGAATAGCTATGTCTTGAATCCTTCTAATTCATAAGTACATAAAAAACGGAAGACATGCATTTGGTGTGCTAGTGTTTTTTGTTCATGTTATCATAGACAAACCATATATAAATCTACTCCAAACCGCTCTTCTCAAATGTTGCATCCAAAAGTTCCATGAAAACTCACGTGTAGACACAATAACGATCGCTAAACTCCAAAATATATATATATATATATAGAGAGAGAGAGAGAGAGAGAGAGAGAGAGAGAGAGAGAGAGAGCCAAGGGGGAAGAAATAGTTAACCTTTCTAAGAGCATCTTGAACCAAGATCTCATCTCTATCTATCTCTAGAAATCCCTACTTTGCCTTGATGTGGTCCCAACAATAAAACCCGGGAGGGGTAGTGAGTCCGTTGGTCAGCATCTGAAGTTGCCCGGGGAATACTTCACAGATAGAGAAAAGATTTAGGTAAAGATAAACTTATTAAGAAGAACTAATTTATCCTCTAACAGTTCAATATCTGAGATATCACAAGTCAAGGACCTATTCACAGAGAAGAGACAACTATTGAAGATTTTAATAAATCTATTGAAAACTGGAAAATTCCCAAAGTCAAATATGACCAGATTTACAAAGAATCAAAATTTCCAAAGTTATTCAAAGTCTCAGACTACATCATAGCCACAGAAGAAAGAGATGTCCCTCTTTCCTCCTCTTATATTTCTCTTCAGTTATTAAATCCAAAGTCATTAAAAAAGCATAAACAAAAATTTAATTATTTACACAAGATTGATTCAAGTAGGAATCAAACCTTTGATTAAAGAATGCCTAAATACTTCTATACTTCTAGTTTTGAGAGATTCACGTCTTCTCAACTACGAAGAATCTATCTTAGGAACAGTAGAGACAAGTCTCTGCAATGGTTCAATTCATTTTGATTGCTCTCCAAATTTTTCAATATCACTCAAGGATAAAAATATCCTGAAGTCCTTAATTCTCCAGATTAAGACCCATAATTATCATATAGCCAAAGGATTTATACCTTTAGCTTTAATTTACAAAGTCCATTACAAAGCCATGCTTTCGACTTTTGGAAGTAAAGCCTTTAAGCACCGAACCAGAAGAGAAACTCTTGTTCTCTAAATAGATATTTCTAGAGCAAATACCATAGTACCCAAAACCATTAAGTGGGACGAAGTAACCCTTCCTGAACAATGGGACATAGAAAACCAAATTTCCCCACCAGTTGTTCAGAATACTGATCCTACATATATTATTCAACACCTAGAGGGAAAAGTCAGCATTCAATTTCCTAAAAGATCTTTTGATCTTAGGTGTCATCCATCATTTGGTACTTCTTCATCTAGAAGGCCTATTGATCTTCATCCAAACCTACCTCCAGTTATTACCATACCAGCGAGTAACATGCCAAGTTTCAAAAATTTTAAAAAAGATAAACCAGGCCCTAGTACTCCTCCACTTACTAATGTTAGTGGTTTAGATAAGAGGTCAGGAATTGCTCAACCTGTTTATCAGCAAGAGCAACAGGGATCAAAATCCCCTAAACCTACTCATTCCCAGATGGAAGATGACCCAGAACTCAACATACTTGAAAAGGATTTTGAACCAAATAGAATCCTTTTAAATGAAGAATTCAATTCGATTGAAAATACAGAAATTAGAAAATGGTTTTTTGATAATTTCAGTACGCAAGCCAAATAAATCAAAGAAAAATATTATGAGTTCATGTATCAACTTGAATCTCGTATATTCTTCTTCGATTGATTTGAAACATATTTTTTAAATTCAAAAGAAATATTTGTCCTTGATAAACAATATAAGTGAAAATTAGACGATGGCCAAATCATTGAGTCTAATCATCCTCCGCTTAGGAAGCTAAAAATATGGGACCCTGCTTCTCCATTCAAGTCTTCATCTGAAATCGAAAATCCAAGGATTCAGAAAATAATTGAGCAAAACAATTTTACAAATCAACACATTCACACCATAGGCGTCCAATTAAATAGAATTGAATCATCATTTTCAACACCTACCTCTACCCAAAATTTCAAATTCATGACTTTGAAAACCCCACTTTTCAAAACTTTTGAACTACCTAAGACTTTTAGCAATGAATTTGCTAAGGCCTTAGAAGTCAAAAGAAAAGCCATTAAACTAGGAAAACAAACGCAACCTATAAAAGAACATTTAGTTCTAGAAACCCCTAGGATTGGAAACCTTACTATTAATGATAGCCAAATTCATGTCATTAATAAAGACAATTCTGAAATAGAACCAATTCCTGAGATTAATAGGATATCTTGGAAAGAACCCCAGAAGCTATACTACTCTAGAACTACACCTCCAGATTTAGTATTAGAGGAATCTTTCCAAAAAATCCAAAACAAATATTCATCGGATGCCATCTACAAATAGAATATAGATGGTATTCATAGAAAAATTTAATACATGTTTTAAGTCAAATGGTAATGTTTGCTACCATGGTACAAGACATCTCCAGACACAAATGATCAACAAACAGCATATCTTTTAATTGCTAAATTTACAAGACAATTAAAAGAATGGTGGAATAATTATCTTTCAGAAGAGCAAAGAAATTCCATCCTTCATGCTTGTAAGATTGACGATGATGGTCAAAAAATATGTGATGATTTTGGCCAACCTGTGCAAGATGCTGTTAGTACTCTTATTTATTCCATTTCCCAACACTTCATAGGAGACCCTTCAGTAATTCGAGATCAAAACCAAGATCTCTTATCCAACATGAAATGTAAACATTTAAGAGAATTCAGAGAATACAAAAATGTATTTCTCCAAAGAGTCCTACTCATACCATATTGTAATCAACCATTTTGGAAAGAAAATTTTTCAGCATGATTACCAATTTTGATAGGAAACCGAGTCCGCCAAAAAATTAGAGACCAATATGGTGAGGTAATTCCCTATGATATCCTTTCGTACGGAGAACGTATCTCATATGTTTACAAAGTAGGAAGTCGACTTTGTAACAACATTAAAATACAAAAACAGATTAAGAAAGAAAACTCTCTTAAAAACACCTCTCTAGGAGATTTCTATTCTCAATATGATCCCTCTTATAAACCTTCAAAAAGAAAAAACAAAGAAATGCTCTTGAAAATGTCCTCCTTCTAAAACAGAAGATAGAACAAAGAAAAGAGTTAAAAAAATTCAACAAATTCAGAAAAACTACTTCCCATAAAAAGAAAGTTCTAAGCAAGAAATAACAAAGAAATATCCTAAGGATTTTATTTGTTACAATTGCGGGAAAAAAGGACATACCAAAATATTTTGTAGATTAAAAAAGAAAATCAATGAGTTAAATTTAGAAGAAGATATTTTGGAAGAATTAAACAATCCGATGATAGATTATTCAAGCAACTCCTCATAGTTTACAATTGATGAAGAAGATGATGGCCTACAGGTCAATGACATTAAAACCTCTTATCATTAGTCAGAACCTTCTAAAGAAGAAAATTTAGAAATAAAAGTTCTGACCAAAGCAGAAAAATTCATTCTAGACACGATTCATCATATTTCAAATTTAGAAGAAAAAGAAAAAATTTGCACAAATTTCAGCCTTCGAAGTCTCCTTTTCAATTTGATAAACCTTATAATCTCAATGAAATTCTAAGTAGAAGGAAAACACAACAAACTCGTCCCTTTACCCTTTCTGATATTCAGCATAAAGTTTCTTAACAAAAAATTGAGATTCGTAACCTTAAGCTTACCCAAATTGAACTCCAAAAAGAAATTCTAGAAATAAAAACTAAAATTTTAAAAGGAAAAACAACAGAAGAAAAAGATGAATCATCCTATCCTCCACCTCCTCTTAATAACAATTTCCTTTTAATGCTTTCCGAAGTAACCTCCAGAAAATGGATAATTGAAATTTCCATTCAAATAAGCTAGGAATTGATTTTAAATACAACTGCCCTTTTTGATACAAGAGCCGATTTAAATTGTATATGAAAAGGCCTAGTACCCACCAAATTCTTTGATAAAACCATTGAGTCGTTAAAATCTGCCTCAGGAGATAAGCTTAGGATCCAGTACAAGCTACCTGAAGCCTCAGTTATTAAAGAAAACATTTCTCTAAAAACACATTTTCTTTTAGTAAAAGATTTAAAACAAAATGTTATCTTAGGAATCCATTTTATATCCTTAATCCAACCCTTCAAAGTAACAAATGAAGGAATTGAATCTAGAGTTAAAGGATTCAAAATATTCTTCAAATTTATTACCAAACCTCAAACTAGGAACTTAAACGCTCTTCAGGAATACTCAATTGACGAGATTAATTGTTTGATTAAAAACAAAGAAGACCATCTTTTTTTTTTCTTAGAAGATTTAGATTATAAAAGATTAGAACAAAACCTTTCTAATCCCAACGTTTGAAAGAAAATTGAAAATTTAGAATTAGAAATTAAAAATAATATTTGTTCCACTCTTCCTAACGCCTTCTAGTCTAGGAAAAAACACATTGTTGATCTGCCTTATGAATCAAAATTTTCTGGAAGAATATTCCTACTAAGGCCAGACCAACTCAAATGAATCACAAAGTCCTGAATTTTTGCCAAAAAGAAATCCAAGACCTCATTGATAAGAAATTGATAAAAAAAAAAAAGCTAATCACCTTGGAGTTGTTATGCTTTTTATGTAAATAAAAATGCTGAACTTGAAAGAGGTGTTCCCAGACTAGTTATTAATTATAAACCATTAAATACTACATTAAAATGGATTAGATATCCCATTCTCAATAAAAAGGATCTTACACAGTGCAAAAATATTTTCAAAATTTGATATGAAATCAAGTTTTTGGCAAATTTAGATTAACAAAAAAGATAGGTATAAAACTGCATTCACTGTCCCATTTGGACAATACGAATGGAATGTTATGCCTTTCAGTTTGAAAAATGCTCCTTTAGAATTCCAAAGGATTATGAATGACATTTTTAATCCTCGTTCAGAATTCATCATAGTTTACATTGATGATGTCTTCATATACTCCTCTTCGATTGATTCCCATTTTAAACATCTGAATCATTTCTTCAAAATCACAAAAAGAAATGGACTAGCATTATCTCCGACGAAGATATTATTATTCCAAACCAGAATCAGGTTCTTAGGGCATCATATTCATGAGGGAATGATCGTCCCAATTGAAAGGTCAATCCAATTTGCTGACATATTTCCAGATGAATTGAAAGACAAAACCCAACTACAAAGATTTTTGGGAAGCCTAAATTACGTGATTGATTTCTTTCCTAATATCAATTTGATATGTAAACCATTACATCAAAGATTAAAGAAAAATCATGTCCCATGGACTTCAGTCCATACTGAAACAATTAAAAAGATTAAATCCCTGATAAAAGAAATTCCTTATCTACACCTAACTAATCCCTCTATTTCCAAAATAGTTGAAATAGATGCATCAGAATTAGGCTACGAAGAAATACTCAAACAAAGAATTAATGATAAAGAGCAAGTTGTTCAGTTCATTTCTAAACATTGGAATGAAACTCAACAAAACTACTCTACTATTAAAAAAAGAAATTCTTGCGATAGTCCTTTCCATTTTTAAATTTCAAGGCGATTTATTAAACCAAAAATTTTTATTGAGAATTGATTACAAATCTGCAAAAGATATTTTGCAAAAGGATGTATTAAACATTGCTTCAAAACAGATTTTTGCTAAATGACAAGTAATACTTTCTGTATTTGATTTTGACATAGAATTTATAAATGGTGTTTCGAATTCACTACCATATTTTCTCACACGAGAATTTTTTCAAGGATCAAAATCATGCCACCAAAAGACAAAGGCAAAGCCAAAGCATCAGACCCTGCCACAGTCCCAAAATCGGGAAAACTTACCCCAATATCAAGCTGGCTACAAGCCGCTCAATTAAATTCTCCTTCAGTTCAAAAACCCCTCTAGATTAAATCAAAGCAAGCCTCTGTTTCGAAACGAATTAAATCAGAAACACCTCCTAATATACCAATTTCTAAATTAATCTCTATGATACCAAAGGAAGCACTACAAGAATTGTAGAAATCTCTTATTAAGGAAATTACTGTACCTAAACAGGTACAATCCCCCTCTCCATTAAAAAAAGAATTTCTAGCAAAGTGGTTAGTAAGCCAAATGCAACCCTTCCTCAAAGCAAGATTAAATCTAGATTTATCCAAAAAACCTTTTTTTGAGAAAATTTATACAATCGAAAAAGGATTTTTCCATGAAAACCCTAACATCTTTGCAAAAACCATGTTTGGTGAGAATTGGTTTTACACGCCCCATGATTTACATAAAACTATTGAGTTCTATGAGAAAATTTTGACAGAAACAGATTCAATCAAATTTAAACACTTTATTGCAAATAATGGCAAAGTCAGCTATTCCACCGCAAAAATTAAAAGGATCATTCATCCTTCTGAGTGGAATCCCATTCCTACTACCTCTGTCAAATTTAACATACAGCTAACTCAGCCCATCCCATTTAGACCCAACTTCACATATTTTGATTACCAACAAGCCTAGTGGAATGTTTTTTTCCATCAAAATTCAATTTATAGTCACACCTGGCTATTTTACTTCTAGGAAAACTTTGATTTATCCCGAATACCATTCTGGTTTCACATATGGGGGGAAGCTTTTGGCCCGCTCCCAGATATCATTCATAATTTAGCACTACCTGGCTACCAAACCTTTTTAAGAAGATTTAAACCCATGCCAGTTGAAGAATCCTGGTCTTCAACAATGGTTTATTTCATAAAATTCAAAGTTTCTTGGGTCACTGTTTAGGAATTCGATTACACCAAATCCCCATATGATCAAAAAAAATTCATCTTAATCTGGCAATATAAGGTGAAATGGTGGGATGGATATAGGTTTTGGGAAAAAAATTTCTGAATTGGCTATTATACAATGGCTAAATCAGAGAAATACTCCCAAAAATACATCATTCATGCACAACAAATCATTTACTCTCTTAAAAGGCAGCAGCTGCCCAGACAGAAGGAGAGTTTTATGATATGCTCAAGCTAGCCCTAATTGATTACGAAGAATCTCAATGATCTTCACATTCTTATCACAGTGGAAATACTAATGAGGATGATTGTTACGACATCAACTTAGCCGATGACGAAGACCCTAGAGAACTCGATGATTGATCTTATCTTTTCTAGGATTTGATTATTTAACACTGTACACTGTAGCAAATTCACTGTACACTATACACTGTGGCAATTTTTACTGTAGCAACTTTCACTGTAGGTATAGTAAAATTTTCATCTTTAAAACCCCATTCAGTCTTCAAGCTGAAAACATGTTCCAATTTTCAGAGAAATATAGTCTAACCATTTCTTTCAAGCTCTACTCCCTTCAACCTCCCTCTCTCTCTCTCTCTCTCTCTCTCTCTCTCTCTCTCTCTCTCTCTCTCGAAAACATAAGAGTCTCACATTCAAGATTGAACCCAGATCTCCTTTTATCATTCAACCAACCTAGAGCCTCTTCTCCTATCTCAAACACAAATTCAACCCGTCATACACTCTCGTCCTTCTTCCAAGATATCCATACCTTTTGACAATTGAGGAACCCAATTCATACTCCGATACTTCCATATCCTCCTCTGAAACTAAGCTTCTCAAATACCTCCAGAAACCCAGATCTAGTAAGTCTATACCTATATTCAGAAATCCTTTAATGTCCCTGATTTACTTTTGGAGTTCCAGATCTACTCATGATCCGTGGATTTTAAAAGTTTAACTTTCTGCACTTGTATTTAACTTTGTGCACTTGTAAGACTTTTGATTTATTTCAATATCAAGTACATATTCATTTCATTTATCTTTCGATCTAAACCCCCACTTGAATCGGAAGGCACTGCCTCCTGTGATGGCTACAAATCTTGCAATCTATTTTATTGCAATTTAAATTCCAACAATTTAATTACTTGCAATTTTAACAAATCCCACAACCAACAGGTTCTACCGTCATCTGTGGTGGTTTGAATTTTATTTATGCAACAACAATATTTATCTCAACAATTTATTTATATACTTTGTCTGCAGAGATTGATTCATGCTCCTCCCATTTTATTAACTTTAGTTTTCGTATTATTTCTTTGTATAGATCATATTTTACTTTGCTTAGAATTTGATAACGAATTTATTAATTTATACTATAACATATTAAATTGTTTGGAACTGTTTGATGTACGCAGTCGTCATTTAAAAAGAAGAAGATTTTAGTTTTCATTTTCCATAGTTATCTATCTGTTCTTTATTCTTTATATTCAACGAGAGATTTTTGGAGTTTAGTGATCGTTTTTGTGTCTACACGTGAGTTTTCATGGAACTTTTGGATGCAACATTTGAGAAAAGCGGTTTGGAGTAGATTTATATATAAATTCAATTTTCTTTGTCTTGTACAATTTGCATCTATTTCCTAAAACAGTCGCAATAGCTTTTTATTTTATTATTTTTGTTTCCAATTTACTTCTTCTTCTTTTCATTCTTTTGCATAGCTAGTGTGTGTAAAAGAGAGCTTGCATGCCAAAAAATCGATATCTTAATGCAGTGGTCGTTGGATATATTTAGGATATATCCCTTAATTTTCAATACATTTCGTAATGGTACATATATCTAAAATATTGTTCATATCTCTTTTTGATTATGCATATCATTAATTAAAAAGCCTATAAATAACTCAATTAGTCTTTATCAAATACACAAAGATATACAAAAATTACTCAAAAAAAATTTTCCACATTTATAGCAAGCCCGGCCGGATTTGAGTTGCTCATTTCGTGCCATTCGCCAAAAAAGCATAATAAGTAAGGAAAAAGTGGACACAAAGGAAAATGATGAGTATTCCAACAAAATTAAAGCCGATTAGTAGTGAGTTCCATGCTTTGATATCTTACCAGTGGATCGTAGTGTTCTTGGCAATGCGATTGGTGACTTCGACTTCAACGTCTTCGCCTTCGTGGACGGTGATGGTCGGCCCTGGGTATTCGCCATTCACCGTCAAAAGCGACTTCGTGTGACACAATCGAGTCACTTGTTTCCACTCCACCTAAATTACATGTACATTTTGAAAATGGTAGTGCATGAGTTTCAAGTTCTTCTTAGGCTCCGTTTATTTTTCGGAAAGTGAATGATTTGGAAAACGTTTTCTTAAAGACGATTGCTTACAAAAATGAACGAACGACAAATATTTTCATCGCCCACAAAAATATTTGGACATAAATTGTTGTCTATAATGAAAATAGTTTTCATTAACTAATTATTTTAAGCGATACAAGCAATCATTTTTTGAAAATATTTTTCAAATCAATCATTTTCCGCAAAACAAACGGAACCTTATTCTCTCTTCATTCTGATTCATGACACATAAAGTGGTGGATAGAATGGATAGTCAAGTAGTAAATTTCACACATCACATTTAGCGAGAGAGAGAGAGAGAGAGAGAGCTTACATTAACATTAAAACGTTTGGTGGCTGGTTGGTACTCTCCATTCCAAATCAGCTTCAAAACCCTCTCTCTCTCTCTCTCTCTCTCTCTCTGTAATGCTAAGTAAAACCCAAAATCGACACGAGCGCACACTGTTCAAAATATGCATAACGAAAATAACACAAAGCTTCCAAGCTTTGGTATATTGGCCTTTCTGTCTCATTCTTTTCAGCCATTGACTTTATTCATCAAACCCCATTTTGATTCCCTGCTACGGACTAAACCGGTATCGTTGGGGGGGTGGTAGTTGTGATAAGTCACGACAAAGTGGGACTAAACCAGTATCGTTGCTTCTCCAAAGACTGAACTTTTTTCTTCTTCTTTATTTAACGGTTGGGGCTTGCGAAGGCTTTGCACTTGCAGAGAGAGAGAGAGAGAGAGAGAGAGAGAGAGTACTACGTTGTTCTTTACCAACCCTAGGAAACCCCAAAAGGTAAGCCAATCATGATTATTTTTAAGGTGATCGGTTCGTAAGATTTTTCACAACATGATAGTAAATTGTACATGACCAACAATGGTGCACATGGCCATTTGCTACGTACAAGATGATTGAGTATAAATTGGCAGGGCGCATCACAGATTCCGTACCATGCGACATAGAAGGACATTCACAAGGTATCGTGAGTATACGGCGGGTTTATGTCGTCAAACGATTGATAATTATCGATTAATTTTAACTTTGTCGTCAATCGGTGTCATCCATCTAGCGACATCTCATGATGAGCAGTACAATTCTTGCATTGCGGTACAGTTTGTTACATAGGGTTTTGCAAACGGGCTGCTTCAATTCAAGGGACTGACTTGATCCCGTTGGTTCGAAGCTGTTTTCGAGTAAAAAACTGATTTTGATTCCAAAACTAGCTTAGGACCAACTCGCTCCCGGTTATAAGTGCGGCACCAATTCTCTTTGTTGGTTCTCGGTGAATGGGTTCCTCTTTGATCCAAAAGAAAATATGAACTTACGAAGATTCAGACCATGGACTCTAATATATGAAAATATACCTACAAAGTATTTGGCCAATTCCCAATTTAAGGAATAGGTCAACTTGGTTTCTCGATTCCAGTTTGCGGACCAACTCACCCAAGAATCAATCATCCCAATTGTCATATGTGAGTCTATATAGATCAAAGAAGGTAAAAGTTAGATTTTGATTCGGCCCCAAGGATCTTCCCAAATCTTAGGTTGGGGAAATTTATGAGGTGCGAATATGTTCATGAATTCAAATAACTAGACTAAAGTCGCAACCAATCAATTCAAATAAACCTTGGTCGATTGGACACCTAACTGCCCAGATAGTGATGAAAAAGTCAACTACCTAGGTGCACATGTATAGGAACTGGTCAAATGAAAACCTAAAAATCTTAGGTTGGAGGGTTCGATTACCAATTAATTTGGTAGCATGACAATATATTCTAAGACTAAAAATTTCATTCCAGCATTGCAACGGAATAGAAACATGCATAATTCCTGACAACATTTTGGCAGCATAAGGATGTACTCTATGATTAGAGATTTCATTTCGACATTACGATAGCTTAAGAGCGTGTGTTTATTGACTACTCAAACGGGTAACATAACAACGTATTTTTCGATTTTAAGATCCTCAGTGGACATATAACGTCCAGGCATGCACTCCTACTTGAAATTTGAAGAGGGGGGTGTCAAGAATTGCAACCAAAATGGGAAAACTTCTAAAGAGCGAGGTAGGATGAGGACGCCAAATTAGCTGAAAATGGCGGTGTGGCGCGGTCGAGGCGAGCGCCTTTCCAGACTTGTAGTTTCTCGGTCTCACGTTCGATTCGCTTGATTTTTACAGCATGGAAAGTTCGTGTCAAAAGATTTTCAACGAGCCCAATATTGCCAGGAAAAATCACCAAATCACGAACCAGAGGTTTTGGCTTATAGCTAGGTCTATGAATTGGACGTTATTTCGGCGAGTTGACGTGTTCAAAAATCATCATTAACCAAAATTTAGAGGTTTGGAAAGTTTACTTGGCTTCCGATGCTGTATGGTTTTAAGCTTTTTGAACTTTTTTGGGTATTAGGAGATTTAACCAATATTTGGCTGACGATTAAGGCGACAAAATTTCTAGAACAAAATTTCTATTTTGGAACAGGTTTGGAACAGAAATTCGTTTGGTAAGGCAATTTTATTTTTCTATTTCTTGAACAAATTTCTGTTTCAAAAATAGGTTTGAAATAGAAATTACAAGTTAAAATTTTCAACCTCTCTATTTCTGAAACATAAATCAGAAGTTAAAAATCTCTCTCTCCTCTCTCTTCACGACTCACTCTCTTCTCTTTCTCAACTCCCCGCCTCCTCCCTCCCCTGCACCGCCCGCCGCCATCCACTCGTCGCCCATCAGCCACCCCCACCTCCGTTGCCGCCTCCCGCAACGGGCCAACCATCGGTGCCGTTAAAGAAATATAAATTTTATGCTGTTATTAAACGAACGTCTGTTCTAAGAACAGAAATTTTGTATCGTTATCAAACACATTTGATTTCTTGAACATAAATTTTGTCATTTGCGCCCTAATTCTCTTGTCCAACATTGTGTCGGCCTGATTTTTACTATGTTGCAAATCCTTGTGGTCCCTAGATCCATGATTTGCAATTGGAATATGAAAATCGCAACCTTTTCAACAACGCAAAGGACGAGTGATCGGTCTTAAATGGTCAAAAATTGATTGTGGAATTCAGTGTCGATATGGATGTCAAAAGATTCTAAATTAACGAGCGAAACCTATTTTTGAGGTTTCATCATCCATCGTTTCATTTCATAATCAGCATTTCTAATGGTTGCACCCAAAACAAAAAACAAAACAGCATTGGTATTATTGAAAAGGAACTGAAATGAAACTCACAATTTCCCACCAACCCCTGCATCCATGATTTATATATTGTAATATCAAGATAGAATTTCGTTCTTTTGCCTGCACTTGCAAATTAAGTACTGGCAACCACAGTAAAGATCACGTGCATTAGTCCATCGTTTACCCCACCACGTGCATTTATAATTCCAGAATAAATAACTAAATCGCGTGTATTTCCCGTGAGGATAAGAGGACAGATATTCTGGCCAATTATTTAATAGTGATTAATTGGAGAAATGACAACGCCAAACCCTACCAACCCCATCCAAAAAATAATAATAAGTAGATTGTGAAAAATTAGACACTTTCTTATAGGATATGTTTTTGGATGATTATGAAAGATGCGTGTTCCTAGGCAACGAGCTTGATTTGATTTCTTTTGAAATCTTCTTGGAGTTTGGGCATCCAGTTACCTCTAGATACGGAGGAGTGGAGGAGATGATGATTGCATGATGGTCACAAGGGCTCTCCTTAGGGTCATTGAAGGAATTGGACTTGGTTACATGGTAACCACGTCCTCCTCACTCAAGAAGAGAGTATTGTTAGGGGTGTGCAAAAGAACTGAGAACTGCCTGCCCGCCCAAGAATCAGACCGGACTGCCCAAGAATCGGCGGTTCCTAAGGGGACCGGTCCGGTTCTCGATTCCAATTTCTTAGAACCGTTGGGTATCGGTCCGGTTCCCGGTTCTAGATGCGGAACCGCCCATCCAGATCAATATATATATTATTTATATATGTATATATATAGTTTTTTTAAAAATAAAACCCTAAGGCTAAAAATAAGAATCGTATCTTCTCCCACTCAGAATTGCTCATAAATCTCTCTAGTCTCTACATCATTGCCATGTCGTCATCGCTCTCTCGCTCTCGGTCCCCTCCGGCCTCGTCGGTCGTCGCTTGCTGAGACAATACCTCATACCATCTCTGTCTCTGCCCTGAGTTGGGAATAATATGTGGGTCTGGTGCATGACATTTCTAGGTTTTGCTCTGTTGTCTGAGGATTTGCTCTGTTGAACTTAAGTTTTTCCTTTTAATCCATGAAAGCAACTTTGCATAACAGTCCTTATCAACTAAGCAAATGCTGCTATAAGTTCGAAATCATGGTCTCACTCAGTAGCAATAGGAGTTACCCTATTTTCACTTACTTTTTTAAAGTTCTATAATTATAACAAAGCATTATACCATGGTTTAAAGAATAAATGACAAAAATGTTAAACATATAACAACATGAACTTGGCTCGCGACCAAGATGTGATATACAAGGAACCGGTTCCATGAACCCACTCGAGAACCGGATTGCTGGTCCAGTCCGGTTCCCGGGTGGGTCCATGGAATCAACGGGCGATTCCCGATCCAATTTTTCAGAACCGATTCTTAGTGGGCGGTTCCCGGTTCTAAGGCGAGAACCGCCCACCCGGACCATTCTCACCCCTAGGTATTGCCACCTACATGGGTCTCCAACGCTTGTCCGGTAACCTAATTGGCTACCTGGATGCGTTCATTATTTTAACGTGTCAATGCTCGCACGTCCTACACTCCCAATTTCCCCTTAGATTTTTCTTCCAGAAAAATGAGAATACATATGAATACTTATGGAATCTCCCCCCC
>BCNH02000002.1:4424303-4435920 GCA_001662345.2 Metrosideros polymorpha var. glaberrima
CTTTTTTTTTTGGTAATATTGGTGCAGTAAAGAAAGATGAAGGAGAAGGTGAAGGTGGTTACTTTTTTTGCTAGAGGATTTGAAACGCCTGATTAAAATTTTCTTTCTGTTGTTGTTGGTGCTTTTTGTGAGGGGCGACTAAAATTAGTGAAGGTGAAGGTACCACCATGTAATAGCGTTTCTCGTTCTCATAGTTGCCTCGTAGTCCATTAAGGCACACTTTTTGCTCTTTTCTTGTCACACAGTTGTCAAGAGTCACCTCATTTTTCTATCTTGCTCTCCTTCCGACACCCACACATACAACCTCCCTTGATTTTTTTTTATTATATATATTTTTATATTTTTCATCATCAATAATAACTCTTCATTTCCATAGGATGAATGTATATCTGTATATTTTTATCACTTCTTTATTTAATATGTTGCAAAAAATCAATTTTTTCTGTGATTGTATTTGTGTGATGGCATAGGTATTTTATAGTTACAAGATGTAATTATCGGGAATAAAAATTATTTGTAGTTACTAAATGCGTTTCTATTCCAGAAATAGAAATTTTGTGTTGTTATCAAATGCGTTTCTAATTCTCTGAAATTCGTCTAGAAATTATAATCAGAAAGAATTACTTCTGAATAAAATATTTTTTTAAATCATAATCGTTACCAAACAAATCCGGGCAGATAAACAAATAAGACAAATCGAGTATTTTTCGGGCAACAAATCGAGTGATAAGCAAGAAAAACTACATCTAAACTATAAACTAATCATTACCCAGCGGGCAGGCTCGGGAAGATAAACAAAAAAGACAAGAAATGCAAAGTCCACGTCATCAATCCGAGCGATCCGATCCTCTGCCATTCTCAACGGTCCGATTCATCTTCATCTCTCTATCTTTCTCGGGAAAAAAAAAAGCGAAACCCTCGCTTCTCTGTCCAAGAAAAAAAAAAAATCACCCCCAACGTCTCTCTGACTGCTCTCTGAATCTCTCTCTCGGATCCATGGATCCACCTCTCGCTCCTCTCGCTCCTCCCTACATACCGCCCCCCTTCGCCGCTCCTCCGCCGTCGGCCCCACCAGCGGCCGCCGTGGAGGCCCCCGCGACCACCCCCGTCGTGGGCGAAGCTCAGAACCACTCGACCCATGTCGCGGCAAACCCGACGCCGGCCGTTGCTCCTGCTCACAACCACCCTACTTACGCCGAGGTCAGTAAAAATTTCTCTCCATCTCGAGCGAGCGAGGCTGTTCTTAATTTTGTGGGTGAGTGATTTTGTTTCGTGGGGGTTTCTTTTTTCTCGTGCGCACGCAGATGGTATACGCAGCAATCGGAGCTCTGAAAGAGAGGGACGGGTCGAGCAAGAGGGCCATAGCCAAGTTCATCGAGAAGACCTACGCCGACCTGCCACCCACTCACTCGGCCTTGTTGACTCACCACCTTAAGCGTCTCAAGAACAGCGGCCACCTCGTCATGGTCAAGAAATCCTACAAGCTCCCCGGATCTGGCGACGTCATCACAGCTCCGAACCTGCCGGCCGCCCCAGAGGGCTCGGAGTCGAAGCGGCGCCGCGGCCGCCCGCCGAAGTCCATGCTGGAGGGGCTTGCTGCACCGGCAGCTCCTGCTGGGGTTGCCGAGCCTGTGCTGGTGAGCCAAGGCCCAGATGGCGGTCCCGTGCCCATCCCTGTACCTGTGCCTGGGGATGTCCTGGCCAAGAGGGGCCGAGGGCGTCCGCCGAAGAGTGGGGTGGCGACGAGTCGTGTGGGCCGCCCTCTGAAGCAGAGTATTGCGGCTGTGCTGGCAAATGGCGTGCAGAATGGGCCAAAGCCGAGGGGCCGGCCTAGAAAGAATGCTGGTGGTATTGCTGATGTGGCTTCCACTGGTGAAGCACTAGCGGTGTTCGGGAAGAGGCGGGGGCGGCCGCCAGGTAGCGGCAGGGGGAAGAGGCCGGCGGTGGCGCCAACACCAAGGAAGAGCACAGGAAGACCCATGGGCAGGCCCAAAAAGGTACGCCTTTCTTAATTCAAATTTTGCTAAGGGCACTTTAGTCAGAGTAGTAGTGCTAGTGCCTTGTTACTTTGGTCGTGAGTATGTATGAGGGAGATAGAGGGTGAAGTAGTGACATTTCTGAGCTAGTTCAGTGACTAGTTTAGTGAGGAGGGTTTTTATATTTACATGTGGAAACAATAAAATGCAGGGGTTGTTTTCTCTTTGGTGGAAAAAAAATGCAAACTTGAAAATAGTTTCTTGTGTAATGACAGTTGTTTGACTTGAACACCGAGAGATATATTGCTTGGATGAATATAATTTTGTTTGTCTAATTGCTCTCCTGTGACTAATGTGATAGTTCCTTTTTGGATCTCAGAGTTTTGGTCTAATAATGACAATTATTTTTTTAATCGAGATTTGCTATGCTTGGTCAAATAATTACGAATTATGTTTAAATCGAGATTTGCTATGCTTGCTATTAAGATTAGTGCTCGGTTACTTATAATTTTTGAGACAGCCGTGCATGTAAAGAATCTTGTTGAATATCCATTCTTTGAGCTTTTTACTGTGTGCATACATAATAGAAACCATGCATATATATATATATTCATTTGACCAGTTCTTAACTATTAACATCTGGTACAAAAGTACTATTAGAACAGTTAATTTTTGAAGGCGAAACATTTGATAAAATTTGAACTTTTGAGGTATCCTCCTTTTGGGAGATAGAAACTTACATTCTCTTTTTGCTATAGTATGAAAGTATTGCGTTGTTTTGATATAAGATTTACATGAATTCTAGAGTAGCCCATGGAAACTTCACATTGCATAGCTTAATTTTGGATCTGATGTTAACAGGTAAGTTGCTAGTTGGAGTGATTTTTACTTTTCTTAACCTTTAAATCTAGCGACGTTTTTTTCTTCTTCTTTTTTCATTTTCAAATTTTTGGAGGGAATGTAAAAAGTCTTATTATCTAATTTACTTGTTATTGTGTTGATCTTGATCCTAATAGAATTTCGCAAAGTTTGGAGCACAAGCTGAGGGACATAAGTTGCTAGTTGGAGTGATTTTTACTTTTCTTAACCTTCAAATCTAGCAATTCTAGAATTATAGGTTTTTTTCTCTTGTTTTTCATTTTCAAATTTTTGGAGGGAATGTAAAAAGTCCTATTATCTAATTTACTTGTTATTGTGTTGATCTTGATCCTAATAGAATTTCGCAAAGTTTGGAGCACAAGCTGAGGGACATAAGTTGCTAGTTGGAGTGATTTTTACTTTTCTCAACCTTCAAATCTAGCGATTCTAGAATTATAGGTTTTTTTCTCTTGTTTTTCATTTTCAAATTTTTGGAGGGAATGTAAAAAGTCCTATTATCTAATTTACTTGTTATTGTGTTGATCTTGATCCTAATAGAATTTCGCAAAGTTTGGAGCACAAGTTGAGGGACATAGTTCATTGTAACGGAAGAACTTATGATCCTAAAAAAGTTTAGCTCATATAGGGTCAAATGCTTGATCTTGTCTGGTTTGGAGTTTCAAATAATCTATTTTACTTCTACTTGTGTTCATTTTGATTATAAAAGAACTTCACAAAGTTTGAGCACTAGTTAAGCACCATAATTCATTTTAAGGGAAGAACTTCCAATTCTAAGATATTTTAGCTACAATTGCGGTCAAATGCTTGAATTGAGAGGTTTCCAAAGTTCTAAGCAAGTTTGATGCGAAAAAAGAGAGAGAAAAAAAAGCAGTGAAGAGTTGTTAGATTTATAACTACCAGAATTTCAGTTATAGGTTTTTATTGTCCTTGATTAAAGCCTTCTTATTAGTTAATATCTTTGACTAAGCATGGACATAATTGTATGATAGTATTACAGAATATAATGGTTGTAATTTATCAGTTTGCATTGAGATAGCAAAAGCAATATCATTAATCTGCTTTACTGCTTAGCAATTGGAGTGATTTTTACAGTAGGCAAAATGCACAATTTGCCTATCTCGTTCGTCACCAGTATATATATATATTGGATAATGTGTTTGTAAAAACATAATGACATTTTGCCTTATGTTATGTAGGGGTGAGCAAAAATCGGGTGGGCCGGTCCTAGGCCTAGACCCTGAAACTGGCCCTGTTATAATTGGTCCCCATTTTTTGAGCCCAGAAACCGATCCTGTTTTTCTGGAACCTGTTTTGGAACCGACCCTATTTTTTCGGTCTAGGAACAGAGTAAATAGGGTCAACCCCGTTTCACTTTTTTTTTTTCAACTTTCGCAACTTATAAATAAAATCTAAGCAAAAATCATCACTTCTTTCTATAGAAACTTGCAAAAATCATTACTTTTTTTTTCAACTTTCCCAACTTGTCTTTTTCATTAGCAATGGAACTTTTGCTGAAGGTTAGGTCAATTATAGTAGTATGGTTAAAACAACGAACATGGATGACAAAAAAAAAGGGAAGAAGTTTTAGTTTACAGAACCTTATCCTGTTGTCTAGATTTTGTACCTCCAGTCAATGTAATCCATGGAGAAACTTGCAGTTGCAAAGTTGCTTTGCTGCATCTTGTGCTTAGCAAAAAGAAAAGACATTGAGAAGGAATTTTAAAATTTTTTCTTTAAATCCCTAAAATCGGTTCTATAAACCGGTCCGGGCGGGCCTCCACCTAGAACCGGAACCCAGACGGGTTCAAACCAGTCCCCAAAATCTGGACCCTGTTCCCGGACCGGTTAGTTTAGGAACCGGTTCTTGGCCCGGTTTTTCGGGTGGGCCGGTCTGGGTTCCTGGCCAAATGATTTTTTTTTTCTAATATATGCAGCTAACTGTAATTTAAAAAAGTACACAATAGAGTAATTGAGAATGCATAATGAGTAGTGAGTACAATAGAGAGTAGGAAAAATAAAAACTAAACAAGTTGGTGAAATTAGTTGGGTGTTGTGAAAAAATATTGAATAGATAGGAAAATAATTAACGTTATCACGCGATGGCTTTAATCACCTTTGAATGGATTATTTGATGACAATTGACATCAATCAATGTTCATAATCAAGCGATAAAAATGTAATCTGCCAAATTTGGAAAATCCATACAAGTGGCAGAGTTTGGAGATTTCTCTCCGTGTCTATCTTAGTATAACAGCTAAACTAATGTAAATGCTGGTGTACACTGGGATGAACTTGGTATCCTGGTGTTATGTTGTTTCATTTGTGCCATTTTCTTGCTTGCTTTACTTAGTTTCTCAAAATTTATGCTATATGAGGAGCAATAATTTATGTGAAAATAATTGCTGAAGATGTTGTGAGATTGTGTGATTTTCTAGTTAATTTTTCTTATGCCCTTGCTATGTCAAGTTGAGTTTTCTAGGTAATATTTTTGTGATTGTGATGATGCTGCATTGTTTGGAAAGGAACTTTTGTTATTAGCTATGGTTCGCTGTGCAGGTGAAACTAGCAAATTGTATCGTATTCAATGTAATATATGAAATGCAATGGCTGATCTTTTGTTTGTCCTCAAATTTTATATGAAAAGAATGTGGCACTTGGAGCTTCTTTGGCGGCAGGGTCCAGTGATGAATTTCGCCAGACATTGGAATATATTGTGAGTAAAAAATTCTTCTAACTTAGAAGTTTGCACGTACTTTTGTATTTTTCCACTTAGAAACTGGGATTATATCTGTCTGATTATGTATGTGTTCTGTAGCAATTGAAGATCAAGGAAGCAGTTGGTGTACTGAGGCCTCACTTGACTAGTTCGATTAGTGCCGTCGATGCAATTCAAGAGCTGGAAGCCATAACAACAATGGACTTCACTGCAGTGCCGGTTGTAGGCTCAAGTTCCGTCGCTGAGGGACAAGTTGCGCGGCCGTAGATCATGGACTCTGTTGTCAGAATCAGAATAGATGGGTGGATCAGGTTAGCTGTACAATTTGTTCTAACAGAGACTTCACAAGACAAAGGGTCTGTAAAGCTGAGTGTAGGGTGTGGCAAGTTCTAGTATTGGTTAGTGTTAATTCGGTAGGAGGATTTTATCTGAACATGGGGAGTTCTTTTTCCTTTGTGCAGCAATCAGGTGATAAGTTAATGTTCCTCATTCGAGTTAATCTGTAATGTGTTGTTGCAATTGCAAATCCGGCAACATTTCGCCTGTTTCCTGAAATAATATCGAATATTAATCAGCACTTGCTTTGTTGTTGTCTGCACTGTTCCAATTGCTGGTTGCTGTCTAACTATGGTGATCATATATATTGGCTTGTTAGATGTTGTATACTGATCGGTGCTTTCTGCGCTGAGGTGCGTCGATAGAATCTCATTTTCAACCAACTTCCTGGCATGTATATGTGCTTGAGTGCTTGATAGTATTGTATGCTTGTAAAGGAAGACTACTTCAGTGTAAAGTGTCTTAATGGAAAAGTAGTGGTGGGAACAGATTGTTCAAAGCCCTGTTCATCCATCTTGAGGGAAGCTGTGGCAGGCAGATTAGCTTATGGTGTTGGAGTAAGAATGCTTGGGTGCGTTTGGTAACAATTCTCTTTCAGAATTCAACTTCTACCTTCTGGCAAGTTATCAAACGGTGGCTGGGGATCGGCGACCGGCGGCGGCCGATGACCGCGACCGGCAACCGGTGATTGGCGACCCGCGACTAGTCACTCGTGATCGACGATACAAACCTACTGATGGGGACCGGCAGCCGGCGATCGTCCACTGCTCGGCGACCAGCGATACAAATCCATCGATGGGGCTCGGTGACGGGAGTGGCGGCGGCCTACAAGCGTGAGAAAGAAAGGAAAAAGAAAATGAGAAGTGAAAATAAAAAAGAATCACTTCTGACTCTAGAGAATCATTTTTTTTACTAAATATAATTCTCATTCAGAAGTAAAAAATTGCTCAAGAAGTAATTCTTTACTAAACGCATTTCTGCTTTAGAAGCAGAATTATAAATTATGGATGGCTATCAAATGCATCCTTGGTCTCTGGCACTGTCGAGATTATGCTTTGTACTTTCCCTCCATTTTTAGATTACTTGATTTTACAACACTTATTTTGCTCGCTAGCTTTTCGGGTCTGCTCGAAATTGCTTTCTAAACTAGGGTCTCCATCTTAATTCGGCGTGAAATATCCACTCGCCAGAGAGTTTCATGCGGTGCTCGTCTCTCGCGTCTCATCCCTCTCTACTGTCTGGAAATATTTGGACACTGATCTTCTCAATATGATCACCTTGTAGTCATGGAGACCGCCGGAGCACTGGACCTCAAGCTTGCTCGGTCAGAAGGGCTCAAGTAGCAATATTGGGTAACACAGACAAGGCTCTTCGGTTATATAGCCCGGGTTGATTCGCTCGCCCCGAGCGAAGTCCGGCCTCAAAGAATCACACATACGTTTGTCAAGTTTCGATTCGCGACTCTTTTAAAATGTGTAATTTTCTATCACATCCTTTATTAAAACCCCCCATAATCACATCCTTTATTTTTCATAGAATTTTTTTATAATGTTTCATATGTTAAAGAGCGTCCTTAAGACACTTGTTAAGCCTTGTCAAATGTACTTTTTTTTTTGTCTGACTTGTCAAATGTACTTTAAAAGTTGAAAATTTTAGGGAAAATGCAAAAAAAAAATCACAAACTTTCCCCACTATGATATATTTACTCTAAATCATTTTTTGTGATATCAAAAATCTCAAATTTATATCCGTGTGACACACAAAAAACCTTAAATTTATACATGTGCGACAATTTTTTGACGTAAAATTTGAGGTTTTTTGTCACAATAAGAAATTTAAGATAAATGTGTCACATAGATACAAATTTGGGATTTTGGTATCACAAAAAAAATTGAAATAAATATGTCACAATGAGCATAGTTTATGATTTTTTATGACTTAAAATTTTACTATTTAGCATAAATGACGGTACAAAAATGTGTATTTTTTTTTTACTTCCTAATTGTTTTGAAAAGGGTTATTTCTACGTTACGTTTATCGGTGAGATCGCCTCACCGTGAGGTTAGATCTCTCTCGTCACAGAAAAATAACATCGGCCGTCTATTTCTTCATTTGCTAATCGAGTTACCCATTCTTGTAGTAAAAGCATCTTATGTTTGGTATGAGTATCTCTCGCATGGTAAATGCTACTCATTTTGCGGTAAAAAAAAATTCACGGGCGGTAAACGAGCCCGTGAGTGGTAGAGGATCTTATTTATGGTAAATGAACACATGACTTGCTTTATTATTTAGTCAAACACCGCACAACAACATATACTAAAATATATTTTTTCCGACGAAATCTTATAAATAAGAAAAAATTAGGTAAAAAAATAAGACAAACCAAAAAGCTGGAAAAATTATATATGTGAAACTTAAATAAAATTATTATCTACCAAAAACCAAATTTCTTTTTGTCAAGAACAACTTGCATTTACCGAGAACAAGTTATATCTACGATAGTGGTAAACCTAATTAATCTGTGGAAAAATATATGAGTAAGTTCATGGCAAACCTTCTTCGTTCATGGTAAATCCTTTTATTTCAAGTAAATGTAACTTCAAATAAGCTTTTTACTCGTTACATTGTGGCCATCATCAATAATGTCGAGTTATAATGGTAAACCTCACCTTTTTTTTGGTAAATACAGCTTATTCTCAGTAAATGCTAGTCGTTTTTTTTTTCTTCTGCAAATACAAGTTTTTGGTGCTAAAAATAAATTCCTAACAAGAGTAAACTTTTCTTTTTTCCGTCTATTACAAAATACAATTTGGTAATTATGTATAACGACTTCTCTTTATTGAGTAAAAGATGCGAAGCTATATTTACTAGAAAAAAAATAAGTTATGACAAGTTTATGCACGTTGTCTTTAACATTCGAAATTATTATTTCTAAATAAAAAATTTATTCACAACGAAATAAGGTTTAACGCTAATAAATAGAGTTTAACACAAATAAGCTAATTTCACTTAATTATGAATATATGATGTCACTAATAATACGCACACTCTACTATATAAGAGAGTGTGTTTGCGTTTTGCAAAATCAGAGATTTACAAGAGATAAATCCATTTATTTTTTTATGAATGTGATTATTACGTCACCCTTGAAGGCCCTTGAAATGAAATTGGCATCAAAAGAAAAAGGAGAAATAAATAAAATAACAAATAAATAAAAGGAGGGGGAGACGTAA
The DNA here is from genome assembly GCA_001662345.2 of Metrosideros polymorpha var. glaberrima. Taxonomy (NCBI): domain Eukaryota; kingdom Viridiplantae; phylum Streptophyta; class Magnoliopsida; order Myrtales; family Myrtaceae; genus Metrosideros; species Metrosideros polymorpha. The sequence continues at coordinate 4,433,444 of BCNH02000002.1, forward strand.
CGCGGTGGCTCAAAACTCCTGTCCAATCAGAGTCCGAGAAAATTCCTTCTTCCCAGCTCTTTCTTTTGATTGGCTGTCCCTGATTTTTCAAAGTTGCGGCTCTTCTCACGCGCCATTCCGGGTTCTGTATTCCACGTTCCCATCCAATAATACAATTTCAATTTTCATAGCATATATGTTATCAATATCTCGTCGGCCGTTTACGTAACTCCCTTTAATTTTGGAGGATGTTACAAGAGGAAAATAAAAATAATTAAGGTTCCATTTTTTTTTCTAGAAAATAAATGATCTGAAAAACATTTTTCTGAAAACAATCGCTTGTATCATTTACAAAAATGAATGAACGAAAAGTATTTTGATCGCCGACAAAAGTATTTAGAAATAAATTATTGTCGATAATGAAAATATTTTTTATCGACTAATTATTTTAAGCGATATAATAAATTATTTATTTTTTGCGTAACAAACGGAGCTCGAAAAAAATAAGGTTAATATCATGAAAAATCATAAATTGGTACACATGTGACAAATTTACCCCAAACTAATTTTTTGATCACGAAAAATCCAAAATTAGTGCACTTATGACAAATTTACCCTCAACTAATTTTTTGACCACAAAAAATCCAAAACTAGTACATGTATGACAAATTTACTCCAAATTGGTACACATGTGACAAATTTACCTTCCGCTAATTTCCGTTAAATTGAGTTAATACCACAAAAAATCTCAAACTGACACCCTTATGACAAACGGAGGGAAAACCCCAAACTGATAGATCTTGTCAACTATTATGTGTCGTCAAACTCAGTAATTTGACAATAAAATTTGACGAAAACTTATAAAGGGTAAATTTGTTATAGATGTACTAGTTTGAGGTAAATTTGTCATAATTATACTAGTTTGAGATTTTTCGTGGTCAAAAGAATAGTTTGTGATAAATTTGTCACAAATGTACCAGTTTGAAATTTTTCGTGATATTAACCAAAAAAATATGGATTTAATAATGGGAAAGAAGCGCGTCCCCAGCACGCGCTTCTGGTGACGACTAGGCGAAGGAAAGCCACGCTCTCCAAAGGAAAAGGTGTAGATAAACAGACTCTGCTTTTAGCATTTTAAAAGGCACAAGGACAAAGCCCGGCCGCCCATCCCAGTTTTATAACAACCGGTCCTCCTCCTACTCACTTTGAGTTTGGACCACCTCTCTCTCCCTCTCTCTCTTAAACTAAAAATTATTTAAACAAAAAATGTTGAGTGTGTTATTGGAAAAGTCAATTTTGTTAAAGAAAATGTCTTCGGTCCTTCATTTATTTCGCGAAAAATAACTATTTTAAAAAATATTTTCTTAAAAATGATTACTCATATCACTTGATATAATTAGCCAACAGAAAGTATTTTCATTATCGACAACAATTTATATCTAATCTTTTCGTAAACAACAAAAGTATTCTTTGTTCGTTCATTTACTCAAGCGATACTACCAATCCTTTCAAGAGAAATATTTTTCGAGTCATTTATTTTATGCGAAACAAATGGAGCCTACACCTATAAACCACGTAGATAGAAATCATACGAGTTTGAGATAAATAAATTTTCGTCGCCGCCTATCATTTACTCCCAGCAATTGAAATCTCGTATTCACAAAAGAAAAAAAAAAACGAGTCGACAAATGAATTGTAAGAAAATTCAGTTTTGAACACTCGATGTCCTCAACTAGTTAGTCAATCTGCTTACAGATTCGGACTTTTTTCGGATGATGTTTGGATTTTGATTTAGCATCCTCAATACCCTAATGTCCATATTTAATCATGTCCCCGATACAGCAGATTTTAAAGCTTACATTTTGTGGCACGAATTGGGCCATTTTTCCAACCTACAAGATCTATGGTCTTCTTGGTATTTTTTCTTCTCGAAAGGGGATTTACTTTCTAAAAAAGGGAGACAAACATTAGAGGAACCTTTTTAGCCGCCGAATATTTGTCTTTTCCTAAGAATTAAAAAAAAGGCAGTCCGTCTTGCAAAACAAAAATACCATTAGTTAAGCACGTATTTTGTGTTTTTAATCCCATTTTTTGGAAAATTTACCACAAGAAATCCAAAAATAGTGTCCACTGTGACACCAATAACTCAAATTTTCTATATCACCGAAGCCCCCAAATTTATAATAGTATGACAAAAATACTATTTGTTTATTACGAAAAATCCTAAACTTTGTCTGATATGACACTAATATCACCGAACTTTTTTTTTTCCATGTCACTAATATCCAAACTTGTATAATTGTGACAAAAGTTGTTCTTTGCGACACAATGATAGTTATGGTGTCGGTATCAAAATGGGTAAAGTTTGGAGTTTTTTTTTTTCATGATATAAAGTCTTTCTTTCTTTCTTTTTCTATCTTCTTATGAGGCCACGTTCAGTCTACATGGGATGGGATAAGCTTCAAGCTCTTTGGCCGAAAAAGAAGAAGAAGAAGAAG
>BCNH02000002.1:4436070-4469533 GCA_001662345.2 Metrosideros polymorpha var. glaberrima
GTTGACATAGAATGCATTATACAGGATTGCGCAATCCACCATCAATTCGTGGCACTATTGTTTTCGTGGAGAACAAGATAATACTAAATTCATAACTTTGCTTTCAAGATATGGATCTGACCTTAAAAGAAATATAGTTTAAGCCTTTATCACTATTTAAATATTTCAATGTTATCGGCAAGACAAAACGTACCAATAATTAGAATAAATATTCTGGAATAATATTGAAGGTTGGATCGTACCCTTTATGTTAATTTAAAATTACGAGATAATCTCGATCATATGGACTCGGTCTCTATCGGACAATAGTTGTAATTGGAGACTGTTAAACGAGTTTAGCAACATGCCCATAATTCTCTCCTTAGATAGACGATTAAGTGGGAGAGTGCTAAGTAGGAAACTTCAAAAAGGAAAAAAAAAGAAGGATAGAAATTTAATTACTACGGCGTCCTTACGGAATTTGTTTAAACGATAATAATAGAGGCTTCGATTGTCTGAAACAAATTATATTATGAATATCGAATCACGATTATCATCATTGAATCTGACGATATTCACAAGAATTTGAATTGTGAAGAAGTTAAATGAAAATCAAAGATGAATTTTTTGGATATCAAGGACGAACCTCGTTCCAAAAGAAGATTTTCTTATTTATCCAAAGTACAACGTTTGCCACTAGGCACGCGTCCCTGCTGACAAAGGTATTGGGGGGTGAGAACGCTAGTACCATAAGTGTGGGGTTCGACTCTTACGTTCTACAAGAGACGGAGCAAAAATCAAAGAAAGGAGAGTTAGAGATAAGACTAACTAAAAGAAAAAAAGTACGAGGTTCGAAGATTCTTTTTATCTTAGTGTATCCTCATTTTTTTTCTTCATGGGCTGTCTACAATACTTCGGTCATTGTACCGTGGACCGTTTAATATTCATGCATGTGAAATCCTATATCGCCAAAATTTCACTAACTTAACCATGAGATTCCAGAAGTCCTATTCAGATAAATCAACTTGAAAAAGAGAACGTGCTCAATATGTTCAATTGAAAGTTTGAACCGGAACTAAAAGATACAAACATTTTGTGGAAAATGAAAGGGAAAAGGCACACGAAAGGTCATTTTCAGCCATTTGCATTTCTACCCTTTTATAGATGGCACGCCGTGCACGTCCAATAGAATCGGAGTCCCTAGTCAACCGTCAACTGGCCTTAAAATTAAATTAATGTATCACATGTTTGGTTTTCGAAGATTGCCCCATTAATAAGTCTGGATTATAATTTTCCACGTATGAAACTGTTGCCTCCTCCAAATTTGGTGGCCTACCGTAGTCCAAGTCAAAGAGTATTTGGAGTGAATTGCGCATGGTAGACCAGAAAATACGACATAATACATAAAAATGGTATATAAGGAATAAAAAAAAATTCAACTTATGAATTATGATGGGCTCGATTTCTTAGCTTATCTTATCCAAAGTGTCTATTGCAAAAAAAATGGAAGTGGTTGAGATGCGAAGGACCTCGAATTTCATTTACATCAAGGAAATATGATATTGGATTTTTGTGGAACGAAATTGACCGGACGTTACAAAAGTTCAATTGAGTATTAAAACTTTAAAAAAAGTGCAATAAAGTTTTAAAACTTGTCAAATTAGTCCAATCAAGTCATTTTGTTGATTGCACATTTTAAAAGTTTTAGGATTCGATTGCACTTTCTTGACTAGTTTTAGGACTTGGTTGCACTTTTTGAAAATTTTAGGACTCAATTATACTTTTACGATAAGTTTTAGGATTTAAATGCATTTTAAAAAAATTTTAGGACTTAATTGTACATTTTACAAATTGTAGGACTTTCAGTACAATTATTTCTTTAAAAAATTATTAGATTGCCTTTTTAGCCGGTCATTGGTGACTGATTGGATGGGAAGCATCCACTTTTGGCATCCTTTTCTAGGACGATTTCCGTCCCCATCAATTTTCTCGCACGATTGGGAGCTCGTGTGGTCAGTCTCAATTCTCAAAGGATAAAAAGATTTTGTTCTTATTGAGAAAAAAAATGTGTATTTTACTTCTTTTTTTGCCGAGGAAAAAAAAAATCATTCTACTACTATCCAGACATTAATGTCTTCTGGCAAAACCCATTGAGTCTTGAATTTATTTTAGTGAATAAACTTTGAATTGCAACTTTTTATTTTTGATGAGCCAATGAAAAAAAGAAAAAGAAAATTGGAGTTTAAAGTGGTGGATCCAAGATTCAACATCATGAATGGAGTTTCATTCAACACAGTCATAAGCTTTTTTTTTTGGTCTGACAGTCATAAGCTTTAGCAAGGTCGAATTTGGTAAAGCATGGAGCTCGAGAAGACTTGTTTTACTATTTATAGAATGGACAATTTCTTGGACGACCATAACATTGTCGCCACCTCTCCTACTCCAAAAAAAAGCTATTTTGAAGAGGAGAGATTAATGAGTCAAGGAGGGGTCGATGTCTGTTGACAAGGATTTTTGTAACGGCCTTATGGACAGTGCTGCACAAACTTATAGGACCAAATTGGAAAACATTTTCAAATGCACGGCATTAACAAGAATTTGTTAATAGTAGCTGAAATTCTCACATTCCATAGTATGAGAGAGCAAGGCAAATATCAATTCTAAAATTAGGGCTCAATGTGAAATAATTTTTTAGGAGGTGAAGAAAGGAGAGCAAGGGAAAAATATTTTTTCTTATCTTGAAGAGTAGGAATTGAAGTATTTGATTTTGCTTTATTTGGAAATGGATGGAAAATGAGTAGAAAATGTCTTTAGGAAAAGTGAAACACCCGTTTTCATTCAAAACACTGTAAATTCGTGACGAAGACACTGGCAATTTTCTAGATATGCGATGTTTCATATTTTTTTTTTGAGCTAGGGATTTTCTCTCTAATTTGAGAAGGAAAAAGATCATCTTTCCAATTTAAAGGGTCGAAAAGCTTTCATTTGTCAGCACCCGCTCACCCAACCTCCTCCAATTCCTTCCCTTTATTTGTCTTCCCGAGAGAGAGGGAATACGGAAAATGCTTATGAGGACTCCTACCCCTAAGGGGATCCTCCTCTGGTTCCTTGAGTTTTTTAAGGACTTGCTTAGGTTCGAATCTTTACCTATTTAAAGGGTTGAAAAACTTTTGACCTTGCCATAATGAAGTCTCTACCACTAATCTTGTTTGAAATGAATATCCACATACGCGTTCCTTATTTTGACATATCGGTGCCTGCACGCCTCAGCCCCCTTATTGGATTAGTATCTTTTTCTTGTCCTGATTCAGTCAATACCCAACTTATTGTTACATTTCATGGGTCCAAATATAGCCTTTTAAGAACTCGTTAAGGTCCAAAATAAGACCCTTTGTTTCGTGATAAATAATATCTGCTCTTTTGAGCATGGTGAGAAAAATGTGGCTCGAGCAAAAGTAGTTCACCCTAATTTCCATACCCCAATAATTCACATTGCTTCCAAACAATGGTCGATTCTCTTTCTCCCTTGTTTTCTTTCCTCAAAGATTGAGTACAAAAGTAAACACTTTGTAAATATTTTTGGGGGAAAAATTCAAATAAAGGCTCGAAGTGGGTACTGCTCGAGCCATCGGAATAAGCACGTGGGTCGCGATCAACTGAGATTTGGCCGATCGGTGAGGTTGGGGCTATATTTGAGACAAAATTTATTCAAAACCGTCTTTTGAGAAAACATGCCATTTTAATTTCTTATTTTAAATATTTTCTTTTTATTTAGGCAAATCATAAAAAAATGTGGAAGAGCAAGTAAGGAATAACAGCCATTAAATTTACAAAGCTTGCAATACATTGGCGCACTCTTTCGAAACTTGCTTAGTCTTTGTTTTTCTTTTTCTTTGCGTTTTTCTTTTTTCTCTCGATCTATTCTAGGAGCTTGTGTGTGTGAATAATTTTCTGCAACTAATCTTGAGCGATCGTGGAGTCCAATTTGGTTATTTGTTCGATTGACAGTAATCTATTCGAAATTAAGCCGCTCTCCTCTCCTGATTTAGATTTAGATTAAATTTTGAGGGATTTATTCTCCTAAACTAGATTTAGATATAGATTTGAGAGTTCCTCACAGGTATTTGATCTGTGTTCTTTCAATATATTGATGTTAGTGTCTTAGCACGGAGATCGTGAGCGATTGTGGAGTTCAGTTCGATCATTCATTCAATCGACATCAATCAAGGATGTATGTGACGTGGTTCCACAATCTCTTTGAAATTAGGTCGCTCTCATCTCCTAATTTAGATTTGGGTCATATTTTAGGGGATTTACTCTCCCAAACTAGATTAAGATATAGGTCTCAGAGTTCTTTATATGTATTTGATATGTGTTCTTTCAACATATTGATGTTAGTGTCTTTGCACGACGATCGTGATGAGAACGTTGAACCTAGATGCGTATCGCAAGCTGTTGCAAATGAAGTGTGAGATCTCAGCATATGCTCATCACTGTATATGGTAATTGGCTGTCGAATGTTTACGGTGACAAATATGTTCTTAAGGGATGAGAATGTGCTGTCAGCTGCAGACCGTGCTTTATTATTTATTTTGTTCATCAGTTATTTGAGTTTTACCAGACTTGAAAACCTGTTATGTACCTCTTAAGTATTATTTTGATATATGAATGACATCTTCTTTCGAAAGAAAAAAAGTCAGAGCGAACTTTTTCCAATTCCAGAAAAGCATTCATGACCCTTCGTTTACAAAATAAGCAACTCTCTAGCATTAATCGCGTACGAAATAATCCATAAAAATAGCAAAATATGGAGCCGAGAAATTGGTCTCTTCTCTTCTTTGCCTTTGGGCCAAATACAAAAAAAAAACCTCAAACTTTAGGTGTTGGGACAATTATATCAAAAACATTTTTTTGTCTCGTAAAAAATTTCCAACTTTTATTTTTGTCCCAAATTTACCACAATTAATTTCTGTTTTAAATGGTCATTAGTGAACTTACGTGGAATGCCATGTCATTAATGAAATTCTCTCCAACAAGCTGGATAAATAATCCATAAAACGTCTTTTTAGATGAGCAATTAGAGTTTAGCTTTTTAATTTCTCTCATTCTTCTTCGTATCATATTGTCTCATCTCCTTTTATTTCGCTCGAATCTTCCACGGCACTCACTCCTCCATCTCTTGCGCTCAGAGTCTTCCATCTTTTGCGTAAGTCAGAGCAAGAATAACTTATGAAAAAACCATTGTCTTATCAAATATATGAAATCTCTAACCAAGATATTTCAAAATTTCTCAACCGAGAGATGTTCGAGTGTCTTGATTACGAGCTTTCCAAGCGCGAGAGATAAAGAAGTGAACGCCACTGAAGATTTGAGCGAGATGGAAGGGAGACGAGACAATACGATATGAAAAAGAGTGAGAGTAATTGAAAAGCTAAACCCTAATTGCTCATTCAAGAAGACATCATTTTGTGAATTATTTGTCAATGTGAATTTGCTTAAGAGAATTTTATTAATGGCGTGACATTTCACGTAAGTTCACTAATGATCATTTCAGACGAAAAGATAATAGTGGCAAATTTGGGATAAAAACAAAAGTTTGGGGTTTTTTATGGGACAAAAATAAAAGTTTGAAAATTTTTACAAGACAATAAAAGTTTTGAATATAATTGTTTCAATATCTAAAGTTTAAAAGTTTTTTTTGGGTATTAGGCCTTTGCTTTTGTGCTCGGCTGACCACGTATTTCTCAGTCCTCCCACTGCTCTCGAACTGCGAGTCTCCTAGAACAGATCGAGTATTTTTTTAAGCAAAAAGACAGCAATTTCCTGGACCCTTTCTTTTTTATTTAATAAATAATTGAGAAAATTGAATGTACTTGTAAAATTCATAGTGGATGCTTTGAATATGTAAGTTGATTCAATCTCCAGTTCTTTACTCGTGAAAAGGGTCTTTTCTATTGTCGAATTGCAGACTTTTTAGAGCGAGGGAGGGAGAGAGGAGATGAGTTCCTGACCAGTTTCAACTCTTCTTTTTCTTTTCTTTTTCTTCCTTTTTTTCTGGGGCCGTGAATTCCATCGTGCCTCTCAGAGCTCAAGTGGGTCACTTGTTGGTTTCGTTCTTTGGAAGTCCCTTTGCTTGCTCTCCCAACTTGTTCTTCATCCTCTTCGCTGTCCATGCCCGGCTCGCAGCTTCTCCTCCTCTTGTCCACACTGAACAGCCTCTTCTCTTCTTTCCATGCGCCCATTTGTCTCATTCTGGAGTTCTCTTGGCGACTTCGTTTCTTGATTGCTATAAAAAAGGTAATCTCAAATTCAACTCCTCTTGATTCTCGCCGATTGTGCTTCTTCTTTTTTGACCCGATTGTCTTTAGGGGCGAATCTTCACTTGTCTGCGAAGAGGGGGGGATGTTGTCTTCCTGTTTAAGCATCTGGGTGTCCTGATATCGGGCAAATCTTTACTGGGTTTGGGTTGATAATGGCTTTTGGAGCACTGGATTGTGTGGGGTTGGTCTGAGGTCAACTTTGTTCTTTCGGGGTAGTTTTTTTTTTTTGTATTGAGTGGATTGTGGTTTGAGTGATTGGGGGATTTCATGCTTGGTCCAAGACAATGGAGAAGTCTATGGCCGGACTTCTATTCCTTTAGTATTCTTTACCGCGGCTTGGCGAGGAGACAATGAAGAACCTGCTCAAGAAATTCCACATCATGTCGAATCAAACAGAAGATAGGGAAGAGCTTAGTTCATCTATGGGCAGTAAGACCTGCGACGTGGTATCGTCGCCCGATAGACTCATGCAAGCGCGATCGAATCATTTCAGCGAGCACAAACCCTTTTCAGGGCTTTCTTCTTGGTTACACTCGGTTACTGGTAGACACGGACATGGTGCCCCTTCATCTTCGTATGTAAACAAGGGAGAGCCAATGGAGCCATGTGATTCTGTCATTGTTAGTGGAGTGAATAACGATCCAGATGCAGCTTTGCGGGATTCGGAGTCTAACTCTAGAGATCCTGATGTAGAGGAGGAGTATCAAATACAATTGGCGATGGAGCTGAGTGCAAGGGAGGATCCTGAGGCAGTTCAAATTGAGGCTGTCAAGCAGATTAGTTTGGGGTCTGGTGCTCCAGATAATACTCCAGCCGAGGTTATTGCTTATAGATACTGGGTAAGTTGTCATCTTCGCCCCCTTCTTAAGATAAAACGGAAAGCATCAAAAGAAGAAGGATTGAATTGTGTTTGACTATGTAGTTTTTGGCTACGGACGATGTGCATTTCACTTTTGCTCCTCCTTTTCATATAGTGTTCTCTACTAGAGAAATAACTGGTAGAAAGCACAATACATCTTCGGTCAGAAAAATGCACAAATGCATTTTATGTGGAGTTTTGTGTAATCGTTTGTTGTTTCAAGTTCTGTGTTAGGGCACTTGTTAAACTGAACCTGATTGACTAATTAGCAAGAGCAACTGAAAAGAATTTGTCACTGGAAAATTATAGTAATTTCAGCAATTTTTCTTGAGCTTTCCTATATAAAGATCCATGATCCAAATCTGCTCCACTTCTGTTCGTGTGTATCAATAGAATGCAGTGCCAAATCATTCTTGTAGAACATTATATGGATAATGAAACAAACTGGTGTTGTTTTCTGGTGCTGAGACATGTTTTGAACTAAGCTTGAATTTACTTTAGAATAAATTATCTTGTCTTAACCTCTCTCTTATTCTCTTTCTTCTTCTCTTCTTTCGGCGCGGTTCCCTAGATGGGAGTTGTAATTTTCTAGAATCTGTTAGAGAATAGCTTTAATCCTAATGAGTAGCAACAGGAAGGACTGGTGAATATGTGCAATTCCAGTGTGACTGGTGCCAGCTTTTGGAAGCCACTTAGCAGGTCAAGAATGTAGGAAGAGGTTGCCAAGTCATTTCATATTGAATACGGACTTTGATACTTCCCAGGATCTGCGCTACCTTATCATAAATATATAGAAACAAATGAAATTGAGAATCGTAGCTGGAAAGAAGGATCAATTTTTTTGGCTCTGTCTCTTTCAATTGAGGTGTGTCGGTTGGTTGATAGTATTATGAAGTTGGAATTACCTCTTCTAGCTGAAACCGAACTACCTGTTATTCTGCTGAATCTGGCTTTCTTTCTTCAAATTTAAGCACTGAGTTTGAATAGATATATGACCTTAGTCTCTCCCAGTCATTCTATGGTAAGTCTTCCGATGCAACCTTAACTTGCTGGGTGGGCAATACCTGCTATGAATATCTCAAGTCCAGTTTTTTTCGATTTCCGTAGGTACGTGAGGTGTTTCATCCAGAGTTATCGAGGATAAACTAGCAGCCTTTATCTTATTGGTAAACTGGTACAAGTTCAAGGATCTCATGATCTTGTGGAATTTATTTGGAAGTATTCCATCTGTCTGCATGTTTCCCCAAATTAGGAGCTTTATTTCTCTGCTTAAGTTATGTTGTCTCTTGCTTCATTAATCATCTAGCTGATTAGCTTGATGCTTGTAATGAAGATAACCAACTTAGATTACCTTAGAAGGTGCTCTATGGGTCTAGGATCATGTTCTCTAGCTGCTTTTACATTTTCTTTTTTTTTTGTCAGGTTTATTCTTTTCTAACCCATCTCATACCGTAGATTTGTCAATGATTAACAGAACTACAATGCTCTTAGCTATGATGACAAAATCGTGGATGGTTTTTATGATCTATATGGGGTCCTGACTGCATCCACCTCAGGGAGAATGCCTTCGCTTGTTGATTTGCAAGGAACACCTGTATCTGAAAATATTGCTTGGGAAGCAGTTTTGATCAACAGAGCTGCAGATTCAAATTTATTGAAACTGGAAGAGAAAGCCCTAGAGATGGCGGTCAGATCAAGATCAGCATCTCTTGGTTTGTTACAGAGTAATTTGGTGAGAAACCTAGCTGTTTTAGTTTCGGACTACATGGGTGGACCAGTTGCAGATCCAGAGAATATGTTAAGAGCATGGCAAAGTCTTGGCTATAGTTTGAAATCAACCCTTGGTAGTATGGTTTTGCCACTTGGTTCCTTGACTATTGGGATGGCTCGGCATCGTGCTTTGTTGTTTAAGGTACACACTCTGTTTTTTTATATATGTATGGTAATAGTTAGTTTCGGTTTCTTTCCTAGATTATATAAATCTGTGATGGTTACAGTATTTTTTCTTTAATCTTTCTGGAGAAATTACTGTAGGTTATAATCAGATTTGCCCAATCTATATCATTTTTTAGTAATTATTTTAATTAAACTGTTGCTTACCAAAGTGTCTGCATGGTACATTTTGGCCTGAAGTATGTTAATGTTCTGCCCATGTGTATTCTTTGTTCTTCTCTTGAATTTTATATCGTGTGAAGTCTTTTGTGCCATTTTTTGGTGACTGTAGATAATTTACATTTGGAATTGCTTATGTTTATTTCTACTTCTCAAATGTGTATGAATTGCTTGGAGCACCCGCACAGGTTTTGGCCGACAGTGTAGGCATCCGATGCCGGTTAGTGAAGGGGCAGCAGTATACAGGTTCAGATGATGTAGCAATTAACTTTGTAAAGCTTGATGATGGAAGGTATTTGATGTGTACTATTCATATTTATGCTGATGCAAAAATGTTAGCTGATGCTTTACTTCTTGCTTTGCTCTGCATAGAAAAATGTGTTGTATCCTGAATCTATCGTGTGTATGTTATAGCATGTAAGGACCTTAGCGAGTCTTTAAAAGGCTACATCTAGGTCTTCATTCGAACCTCGGGATCATCTGAATGTAAAACAACTAGAGGGTATTGCTAGGGATGGGGCAAGAAAAAGATATTGTACCAATTGGGGGGACTTGGGTGTGTGGGCACCGGCACGTTAAAATAAGTAAACGCATCCGTGGAAATCGCCGTCCCTGCATGCAAATGGACAGGCCGTGGGGGCCCTAAGTGGTAGCTTGCTACCTCTTTTGCTTTGCTCTGCATAGAAAAATATGTGTTGTATACTGAATCTATCATGTGCATGTTATAGCATGTTAGAATGATTAAAAGCATTTATATGAGGTCCTTTTCTTCATATCAAGTATGGATGGGTAACCTGTTTAAAATGCTTTTGATAATTGATTCTCAGGGAGTACATAGTTGACCTCATGGCTGATCCAGGCACTCTCATACCATCTGATGCGACTGGGTCACATGCAGAGTTTGATGAATCATTCTTATCGGTCAGCCCTATGTCAGGAGATTCATCACATGCAGCCTCTTCTAGTAGTAGAGTTACCAGTTCATATGAAGAGCAGTTAGAATTTGGGACATCTGACAAGAGATCCAGGTTTGGAACCAGTGCAGCTTCAGGAAATGAGTCCATTAATGAAGGTGAAGTCCTGGCTGGTGTGAATCTAACTAGGCCAATCATGGTGAAGGAAGGAGCCAAGAAATCCTCAGAAGACCGGAAAAATCAATCCAATTTGAATCAGTTGGGGGGAAGAGAGATCCCGGGAAGGCCTAATTACCCTTACACCCACGCAAGATCTCCTTCATGGACAGAAGGTGTGAGTTCACCTGCTGTTCGCAGGATGAAAGTAAAAGATGTTTCAGCATACATGATTGATGCTGCCAAAGAGAACCCACAGTTAGCTCAGAAGCTTCACAACGTATTACTTGAAAGCGGTGTCGTTGCTCCACCGAACTTGTTTAGTGAAATTTATCCCGGGCAGTTAGATGCATCAGCTGCTGAGACCAAGTCACCAGCTGAGGAGAAGCCTCTGATAGGAAATAAGGATGAAAAGAGCCTTCAGGTTGGAATTCAAGATACTAAGGGTCAGGATGATAGAAGTGCACCTCACTTTTTGCCTCCTTTGCCTCCCTATAAACCGCATTTAAAAGCAACAACCCCTTGGGGTCCGTCAGAGGAATCTAAATTTGTAGAAGGTTTAGGATTCAACCCTCCATTAGAACTGCGGGAAGCAACTGGGCTACCCATTTTGTCTAAATCCGATGCCACTCCGCCGGTATATGTGAAAAATGTCCCTGTAGCGGCAGCAGCAGCAGCAGCTGCTGCAGTGGTGGCATCGTCCATGGTAGTTGCTGCTGCAAAGTCGAATGCAGACTCAAATCTTGAGCTTCCTGTTGCAGCTGCTGCCACAGCAACAGCTGCAGCTGTGGTGGCAACTACTGTGGTTGTCAGCAAGCAATATGAAGCGGGGGTGAAAAGTGATGGAGATCCAGATTCTGGTGGGTATGAGCCACGAGGGAGTGCTAATCGGGAGAGCGATGCTACGGGAGTAAATTCAGAAGGCGAGAGGGTCTCTGACAGATCTACTGGTAATGATAGCGCAAAATCGGATATTGCCCTTGATGATGTTGCGGAGTGCGAGATTCAATGGGAGGAGATCTCCTTGGGAGAGCGTATAGGACTAGGTACTGACAAGCAAACTGTAGCAATAACTTTGTGGTGATTTTTAATTCTCTAATTTCAGTTGGTACACATGAAATTGGATAAAGTCTGTTAGGTTTACATCCTTTGTTTTACAGGATCTTATGGGGAGGTATACCGTGGGGACTGGCATGGAACTGTAAGTCTACTGAAATGCTTTCTTTTTCTTTTTTAAGCATCTACTATCATTGTGGTCTCATTGCTTTCTTGTGAGAAGCCTTAAGATTTGTCTTGTAACTTTGTCTCTATGCTTTGGGCAATGATGCAGCTACTGAGGTTCTAACTGAGGCGCATCTATTGCAGATGCATCATGTGCATGAACTTAAATATTGAAGGGCTGAGTTTAACGTCAAAGTTGTCATTAGATCATCTGTTATCTGTCTGTCTTGAATCCCTTTCTTGTTGCATATTGTTTCTGTATCGATGTAGTCATAGTTGATCCGACTAGAGTACTGGCTCTCGAAGATCAGCTTATGGGAGTTATAGATAGAATATAATTAAATATGATGCATAAATTGAGTCTTATAATCCTAATGCATCCTTGATTGAGTTACTGTTAGTAAAACAAGTAAACTAGCTGTAAGTAGTTATGCATAAGGTGTATTTTTCTGCTTTTATTAGATTGGGTTTACACCTAATTTGAGCTTGTTTACTGTTTGGGGTTTTAGATGGCGTTCACTTCATTATTTATCTCTTCTGCTTCAATTTGAAGGTGTCCAATATGCTCCATATATATTTTTCATCATGAAAAATTTCACAATTGCAATAAATCCTGCAAATACTTTCTGTGGATTGAAGGATTTGGATTTTCTGTATTTATATCTCTGGTTAGTCTCCTATATACTAAAATTGGGTCTTGGCTTTGGAATGTTTGGATCTTTCGTCTTTTTCCTCCCGAACTATCTGTCAGTGTGCTGCATATATGTTTCCTTTCACTGCTTTGATCTGGTATAGCTAACAGCCCTACATAATACTTCTCTATTGCTTTGATTTCTTCCCTCTAGATGTCTTAGTGTGTTTTTGAACTTCAAGCAAACTTATGGGTCTTCTCTACTGGTTAAATGTAGGAAGTTGCAGTTAAGAGGTTTCTAGACCAGGATATATCTGGTGACTTTCTTGAAGAGTTCAAAAGTGAGGTACTAGTTCCGTTACTGCTGCTTATTGTACTGCTTCTGCTTCTCGTAAACTCGACCTTAGCTGAATGAAAATGGTTAACTAGAAAATATGACCAATCTCCATGCAATACTATATGCCCTAATTTGGTATAGAATCAACCATCAAATGCTTAGGATCATTTGGTCAACCATTGAAGAAGTGTTGGTTAAAAGATTTTTGGACGGTTCAAATAAAGGTGGACCAATCCACATAAAAAGAGGAACTAAGTTTTGTACGGATATTTGATTGCCTATTTTTGATAGGATAACTTATGTATTAAGAAATTCCACAGATAATCTAGATTATAAGGAGATGAAGCAAAATTAGTAAGGAAAATGTAGATAAAGTTGATACATATTCCATACTCATTGAAGAAGAAGACATATTACAATTTACACCAAGGAAAAAGCAGCCTCACTTTTTGACTGCATATCTACTGCAAGACCATAAATGGTTTTAAGATGTGAAGCGAAGCTGTTAAGAATTGCTCTCTTGTATTTGGGTTAAATCAGCTATTAGATTATTTCTCTTTTAAAAAAATAAAAGTAAGACATTGTGTCAAAGCCACCGAATAATATGGATGTTGCAATAACAATTAGAGATGAAAGGAAGACCACTGCTGTGAAAGCAAGAGGATTGGACCCAAATATGGAAGCTTGACTTTGATCAATAGAATAAGCATGACAGGAAGATGCATGGATCTCAGTATAGCGATGGTTGCGAACAACCTTGCATTCTCTGAATTCAGAAAATGAGGCTGGCTATTGCTGATGTTGCCTTATTTTGCACATTACTGTCATTGTTTGCCTACTTTGTAATTTTCAGGACTGCTACTGGCATAATAAACTATTTAAACTTTGGTTTTGAATTGCAAGGTCCGGATAATGAAGAAAGTTAGGCATCCCAATGTCGTTCTTTTCATGGGAGCTATAACTCGTCCTCCAAATCTATCAATTGTTTCAGAATTTCTTCATAGGTACACTGCGATTCTTCCTGTTTCAATTGAAGATTCAAGTAAGATTCTCTCGAAGTTGTTATGCTGGATTTGTAGCAGTAATTAAACAAGTGATTCTCCATATCCTCCATGATTAGAAGCGACCAGCTACACAAAAGGACCCACAACACGCGTTGCTTATAGCGGTTACTTGAACCTGTCAATTTTAGATGTTAAACTCATTTTCTGACGATCTGTTTTAAGTTATTTGCAAAACAATATGCTACATGGCTTGGGATTGGATAATGCATTGGGCCTATTATGTTATTTTCATATCCAGTTAGTAAAGAAAGGGATTTCTGAGACCTGGTCATTGAGCTTTTAGTATATTTGGTTTAAGTTTATAATAATGTCCTTTATTTCTATGCACACCATATCTTTAAGATCCCAGTGCCGATGAACCTTGAAGTTTGTTCTAGTAGTGTTTTGCCTCTGGGAAACATTCTTGAGTTTAAGAAGCATCCTTAGTTGTTTTCAATTTTTTTATTAGCATTACTCTCTTGTTGACTCTTTGAGATCATTATGCTTAGGGGATTAAATTAGGATTTTTCCCCTGCAGAGGAAGTTTATATAGGCTGATTCACCGGCCTAACAATCAATTAGACGAGCGGAGGAGGTTAAGGATGGCCCTTGATGCAGTATGATTTCATCGCTCTCATCTCTAATTAAAACTCAGTAAGCAGTCTAATATAACTTGAATTACCTGCACATAATGTATCTTCACAATAATTTTCAGGCCCGGGGAATGAATTATTTGCATAACTGTAATCCAGTTATAGTACACCGCGACCTGAAGTCTCCCAACCTTCTTGTTGATAAAAATTGGGTCGTGAAGGTGACTTATTTTTCTCATTACAAGCAAACAATAAATCATGTTTCTATTCTTTACCAAAAAAATAAAAATAAATCATGTTTCTATTACATAAATGACTAGAGTTTCCATGATCCTTTAGGTTTGCGATTTTGGATTATCTCGGATGAAGCATAGCACATACCTCTCATCTAGGTCCGCTGCTGGAACGGTAAGCAGTGTCAACGACTTTAGTTATATTTACTCTTGGTATGTCATTTGACATTATTTTTCTTGATGTTTCATACTTGTCTTTGTCTTGCTTTTCTTATGTCCTTGAGATCCTATAACCTGTCAATATGTTTCAACTAGTAATGTTCACTTCAGTAATGTGGTGTTCACCCATCAATATCACTGTGATGGTGACCCTTAGTGAATTTCTTTGATGAATCGATTGGATCACCTTTTCCTATCAAAATAAAAAATCTTTTTTGCTTTATGAAAATTCTGAGATGTTTTCTTTTTGAAGGATTTTAATATACTGCTCGAGAAGTAGCCCAGGACATGTTATTTCTTGATTTGCTAGTCCTTATAGGTGGCAATTTTGAAGCACCTGCAACCTCTCTCATAATCATTTTCTTTTACCTCAAGGATAAAGAAAATCATTTGTCGTTACTAGGTGCAACATATAGATCCAAAGTAATCAATAAAGACTGAATTTACATGTTTCCGTGTCATCAATCTTACTGCTTGCTGTGAGTTGTCAACTGTTCACTGCTAAACACATGAACATGTGTACATCTTGCAAACCATATTTCTAGGTGACCATGTAGGTCAGTACCCTTCAAGAACTTCTCATTTAGTCTTTTTACCTACTGAGCAGTGCTCTTCATACTTTCTCCCATCATTTCTATCTCGTCTAAGCCAGAACGCGAAAGCTTCAGAAACATTTCATATAAAAGTTCTCTTTGGTACATTAATATGCTTCCAGTTATTTGTATGACTAATATGCTATCACTCTTCAGGCAGAGTGGATGGCTCCAGAGGTGCTGAGAAATGAACCTTCAGATGAAAAGTACCTCGTTCGTTTACCTTACAAATATTTGCTCCCATTTTTTTCTTCTGGTCATCCCCATTCATTTGCGACTGATGAAACCTGCCTCAATCTGTGATACGACATGCAGGTGCGATGTCTATAGCTTCGGGGTCATATTATGGGAGTTGTCTACCCTGCAACAACCTTGGGGGGGAATGAATCCTATGCAAGTCGTTGGCGCTGTTGGCTTTCAGCACCGTCGGCTCGAGATTCCGGACGACATGGACCCCACCATCGCGGATATTATCCAAAAGTGCTGGCAAACGTGAGTATGTTTTGGAGAACTTAATTTTGGAAACTGTGTGTAGTCCATTTCCCTAAGAACATACAGCGGTTTTAACCATCGAGGTCCAACTTTTACGGAAGAAAGATTCGCACTTTTTCTTTTTCCCATCGTGCCTCCCCACCCCCAAACAGAAGGCAAGGCTGCCTTTCCCACTGTCCCTCGCCTGAAATGAAGGTTCCTTCCTTTTCATGGATAATTTTGGTTAGACTATGTCAAAATCACTATTAGGATCACATAATAAGAACTTTTACGATAATTGAACTGTAGCATAAGGCTGAAGCTTCAGTTACATGAAATTATGAAGCGCGTGCTTTTGCAGTTGTAGTTATATTGTGAGTCAGCGCCTGATGTTTGGATTTGGACATTTGTAGAGATCCGAAATTGAGACCGACATTTGCTGAGATCATGGCTGCGCTGAAGCCTCTGCAGAAGCCCATAACTAGCTCTATGATCCCAAGGCAAGTCCACTGATGAGCAGCGAGCGTGACAATGTCCAATTTGTTGGATGAGGCGACTGGTCGAAGTAGCAGAATCATGTATTGAATGATGTTGGCACATTCCATGTCATTTTGGAGGCAAAGTCCTTCGTTATCGGGAAAACTCCCACGAAGATCGAACTTCTGGGGATGGTCAAGTCCGATGCACGGCGATTGGCAATTGTGATTTTCTCTTTCACTGTCTTTAGTGTTGCTGCCTTCCACAAGTTTGTGAAATTCTTTGTACAGACATATTTTTCTTGTTGTATAATCAAATTCTTTCTTTTTTGTCTGTCAAGTGAAAATAGTTCATCAGATGATCAAGGATGGAGTTACTGAAAAGGCGTTTTCCTCTGTAGCTGATGTGATCGGAAGAACAAGTAGCGTGCCTTTGTCCAAGATTTTCTTTTTTCTTTAAATGACTCCGAATTTACATTCTGATAGGTGAACTGTAGGTCCATGAAATATCTCGCTACTCTCATGGACCGGATAAGACGCCCATTGAAACCCCGGTGGTCGGGGGCCAACAAAATTATTGGCACCTGATAGCGCATGAGTTCGAGTGCACGGCACGTGTGCAGATGCTCGTTCCACGCCAATTTAGGTGGTACCGATGTTCGAGATTAACAAACTTGCAACGAGCGTGAATGGATCAATCATCCAGCCAAAGGAAGAGAGACTAGACCCGGTTCGCTTCACCAGATAGAGTAGAAGTAAATTCGATCAACCCCAAATCATTTCATCCCACCGAAAAATCGTCCTAACATGGAAGGAAAACCGTCGGAGCTTTGTTCTTCCAATCGCTATTTGGAAAAGAATACGACCCACGCATTTGTGGACCGAGAGAATCTGCGACAATCGCCATGGCGATTAAGACGATTCTATAGTTTGCTGTTTTTTGTTTTCTGGGTTATAATAATGAACATGACTGGGGGGGGCTGTTCTTCCATTCGTTTCTTTCCTTGAATTTGTGATCTGGGTGTGAACATACATTGATGGCGGGAGAAGAGAGAAAGATGAAAATGGCAAAATCTCCAAGGACTTTCCAAGAACGAGCGAGCACCACGCATTCGGTCCTCCTTATTGAGAATAGTGTTCAAAGTTCAAGCTGGAGCATACAGAGGGCCACGCATGCAAAGCATCCGTGCACCAATCCCAGCCACAATCCCCCAAGAAGGGTATCACAGCAGAAATGACATTTTTGGCCAAAAATTATCAATTCGGTCCTAAATTTATTGTGACGATGCCGATTTAGTCTTAAATTTTTTAATTTTGCCAAAATAATCCTAAAGATGTGGTGGTCCACGTAAGACGCGATTTCAAATAAAGTTGTCCAAGTCATCGTACCCACACAGTTTCAAATAAAGTTGGACATATTAGCGTACCGCTTAGAAGAACAATCTTATACCATCGGGTCTCGCACTAAAAGCTTAAGCTGTTATTAGAGGGTAGCCGCAGAGAGTTTTAAACAGAGGGGAGACTTTCTTCCGGAGGGGCTTAACATGCCTATGGCCGGACGGATTACATTGAAATTTAATGAAAAAGAAAAAAGTTTAGGACTACATTGACAAAATCGAAAAAGTTCAGGATGGAAGAGGCATACGTACAATAGATCTAGTATCACTGATTTGGTAGAAAAAATCGCCGTAACAATGACCGTAGCGGTAATTATGTCGATCGCATCTCTCATCCTTCCGTTTATACCCTAATCAACGTGCATTTATTTTCCCAACCTCGTTTACGTCGGCCGCTAATATACAATTCATGTACGAAAACCGTATGGATTTGAAGTCACGAGTTCGATCCACGTCCGTATTTTGTTAGAGTTACGGTGACGGGCTCGCCAACTGTAGATAACGAGCGGGAGTCTGTTTTGTACTATATATTCTGCGGGAGCGGAGAACGCGGTTGGATAACAAGACGTCTGCGAGAAATTCAAACGTCCAGAGATCGATAGAGAGAGAGAGAGAGAGAGAGCGCTCGCGACGCTCCCGGAGCTGAGGCTCCGCCGTCATGGCCACCGTCCTCGACTCTCATTTCCTAGCTCTCACCGCCATCGTCACCGTAACCTCTCTCTCTCTCTCTCTCTCTCTCTCTCTCTCTCTCTCTGTGAGTACCGGCTTTTGCTCCCCCGACGCTCGCGTCGCTCTGATTGCGGATTGGCTTTTTGGCTTCCTCGTTCGGGTTGCAGGTTGTGTACCAGTCGCTGTTCTTCGTCGTGACCGCTCTCCTCAAGTTCGATAAGATCACCGATTTCGCCGGTCAGTGATCGATCGGCCACGCTCTCCTCCGTCGTCTTTTTCCCCCCGCGTCGTCTGTCAGATTGTTGAGCAGAATCTGTTGTTGTGGAATAGTTAGTGAAGAACGAGTGCTGCGCGGTTCGCCTTTTTTTTTCTTTTCTTTGAGCGGCAAATGATGAGGAGTAACTGCGATCGGCATTGCTATGGAATTTTCACGATTAGTTACTGTTGCATCGGCGAAGCCATGGCCGTTGATGCTTTCTGTTTCGATAGGATTATACCTCGAGCTGAGTGACCGGTCTTGTACTGAATGTGTTTGTTTTACTGTTTCAGGAAGCACTAATTTCGTTATCATTGCTCTGTTGACCCTGATTCTCAGGGGGACATGGCATTTCAGACAGGTTCCTTCTCTATCTCTCGATGATCATGCAATCAATGCTCTCTCTGTCTCTCCTAACATTGACATGGAAATTGTCGAAAGCATGTATGAGTCATGACTGTAGTCATTAGGATACAGTTCCTTTATCACGGTAGTGCAGAATGAAACTTAGGTTGATTCCAAAACTCTCTTTGCCAATATCATGAAAGCGTCGATGTTCAGTAGATAAGTTGGATAGCATAAAGGACCTTCATGCAAACTGCCAATTCCTTGCTTGACAAGGATCAGTCTTAAAACCTGCCTTCTCGAATATAACTAGAGCCATGAAGTAAAAGCAACCTCAAACGCACATGCTGAGGGTGATGAAATCAAAAGGAGGTCGTCATGAATGATTAACAACTTATGAAATGCGCATCTTTCAATCCTCACCAGGTAATTAAAATTGGATGGACTTAGATGTTGATGAAGGTGTTTGCCAGTGAACTTCGACATATGAAACGGAATTTTTGCATAAATTTGGGACTGATGTGGATGAAATCCATTTTAGGAGTAACTTGATGAGAGAAGGACAGCATAAGATGAGTTGAGGATGCTTCTTAAATATTATCTGCATTTCTGGAACAATGTTTTCTAGTAAGCTGATGCTGCCTGGCTTTGTGCTGTTGCAACTGCAAGCCCTTTAACGATGTTCAAAACCTAATGGAATTCTGTCTGTTTGCCCTCACTAAATAATTCCTTTGCTACTTATTGTCAGGAATTATAGGTATATGGATTTTAGGTTTTACTAGGACTAAATTTGAGAGTTTTTGCTCGACAAGTCAATTGTTGTGGCTGCAATTTACTGAATCTTAAGATGCTTGTGACAATGTAATTTCAGGTGGTCCTGACAGTTCTTGTAGTAATCTGGGGTCTCCGACTGGGTCTCTTTCTGTTAATGAGGTATGAATCTAGTAGAACAGGGGAAAATGCAACCTTCATTTACTTATAGATCTTTTGACTTGATAGTAAGCTAGTGGCATCTAGACAAGAATGCTGCACGTGGGAGAGAGAGAGAGACGGAGGGTTCTTGCACGATTTACTCTTTATGATGTGCTCTCTTCTCTTGCATAATCAAGACAATAAGCTGACTTGTAAGTACACTGCCAGCTGTGAATCTACGATTTGATTGTTGCAAAGCACTCTTATGAGGCCTAGATACTTTCTTCCACTAGCATTAAGAATTCACCCCTTTAACATACTCAATCACTGGATGGATGCTTTACAATTCCAGTGGAATGGCTGAACTTGTAGGCTCTGCCTCCATGAGATGTTACATGTGAACCCACAGCTCTATGTTGGCACCAATAAATGTACTTAATGTTTACATATGATTTTGTCCTCTCGTCAAAATGCTTGGTTCTCTAATTCTTCCAATGCCAGTGCATGGGTTATTGGTACAAAGCAATACCTTTTTTCTGTAGAACACAGCCTGGATATGTACCTTATTCCTTTTATTAACATCGTGTTGAAATTCATCAGAATTCTAAAGTGGGGGGAAGACAGGCGTTTTGATGAGATGCGCAGCAATTTGGGGAAATTGGCGATTTTCTGGATTTTCCAGGTTTCTCAGCTTACGTCATATTTAAGTTGGTCCGTGATTTTTAAAAGGTGCAATTTAGCATTTAACAACACGTACTGGGATGTTGATTTGGTGCCCATTTATCACAGGCTGTCTGGGTTTGGACAGTTAGTTTACCAGTAACTGTGGTCAATGCAAGCAACAGAGATCCATTTCTCCAAGCGCAGGACGTAGTTGGGTGGATTATGTGGTTTCTGGGTTTTTTGGTCGAAGCAGTAGCTGACCAGCAGAAATTGAACTTCAAGAATTCTCCTGAAAATCGAGGGAAGTGGTGCGATATTGGACTCTGGAGTTATTCTCGGCATCCAAACTATTTTGGAGAGGTGAGTCCTGCTATTACCATAAAAAAATCCTATTTAAGTTGTAACTAAGCACCAAATATTGAAGTGATTGTCATATAAGATTTGGTAACTAGTTTTAACTTTCAATTGAGATACCTCATGCATTTTGCTTTATATGAAATATTTTATCCAGATTTCACTATGGTGGGGAATCTTTGTGGCTTCCACCCCTGTACTTGAAGGATCTGAGTGGCTTGTAATTTTCGGGCCAATCTTCCTCACATTGTTGCTTCTGTTTCTCAGTGGCATTCCTTTACTTGAGGTCTGGTTTTCGCCTTGCATTTAATGAACATTCATTTTGGGTATTTCATTCTTTTTTAATTATTGTTTGAATTAAACGAGAACAGGAATCGGCGGACAAGAAATATGGCAATGTGGCTTCATACAGGACATATAAAAGAACAACTAGGTTGGAGTCTCCTCTTTCCTCACTTTGAGATTGATTTGGGGAAGATAACTAACTTGTTTAAACTGTGTCTTCTCAGCCCTCTCATTCTGCTTCCTCCGTCAGTTTATGGGAACCTGCCTCTATGGGTCAAAACAAGCTTTCTCTTTGAGTTTCCTTTGTACAGTCGGAATCTTCCTGACGAGGGTGTGAACTGGTGAGGCTAGAAAGTATCACATAGATTAACTCATAAGATGTGGTGTAACTCGCTCTTTCATCATTGTGATTTCAGACAATTTCTATCTGCATGTTTGTTGACTGTCTTGATACAGTATGTTCATACATATATGATTGCTCTGGACAAAGGATGCAACTCGATTAATCATGCACTTCTCTATTCCACTAATTTATTTCTCTTTACTTGTATTGTCGGTAAATAACGTCAGCAAGGTGACTCCTTTTATAGCCACGTATTCATATTGTGCTTTTCTAATAGATGCTTTGTCTCTGTATAGGTTTTTAATTTTTGATGTTTCAATTCTTTACTCCGTAACTGTACGAGGAGAACTTCATTTACCCTTTTGTTTATCATTCCGCTTGTATTGCACATTGGTCACACATCTTCATTTCACATGCTTAGCTTATATGTTCTTTGTAAGAGGTAGTAGAAAATGGTGACAATTGTGCTGCTCTATTTTTCGTCAATTGTTAGGGAGATGTTCATAATACTGTGTCATGAAGTATGCTTCTCCGCATAGCCTTGTCCTCCTTTACCTATACATGTTTCAGTTCAAAATTACAGCACCAAATTGAGAAGCAGATGAAGGCAAGGTTCATGTAAGAGACCTAAAATCTAGTGATAGGTAAAGTTCAGCCTTTTAATTTGCAGAGCATCAGAAGGTTCTAGAGATTTCCATATCGAGTATCACTGTCATGACATTTAGTCTGGCTTGATGGATGTTTGACTTATTCTGAAGTTTGGATGTCGTCAATGTAGCGCCATCTATGCTTTAGCTAATATTTCATTTCGAAAGTGAGTATCTTGTTGCAAGCGTGTAATCTAGTTTAACAGCTGAAGTTTGAATGCAACTACAGTGCTTTAATTGCCTGGGGATATACTTTTACGTGCATAAATGCACCGTTTTCTCAAGACATTTTCCATTCTTGCAAGGTATAGAGAAGTTGGGCAGAAGCGGCGTGACTGAGGATGGATTAGCGTGATGAATTCTTTGGAGCAGTGATATCCATCTTTGTAGAGATTCAGGTACTTGGGTCGATGTCTTTGACATTTGTAGCAAACAAACGGGGCCTTTCAGTAATGTTCATCATCTCTAGCTTCTAATCCGTGTTCATCCGATCGATTTTCTTTCTCGCTCTTTGTGGTCCGGCCAAGATTGTCGACACCAATCTTTTGTCCGCTTACCCCGACCCCAATAGATTTTACGTCGGCTACTTTTTCGCATCATCTGTTGGAGTCATGTTGGCGTGACAAATTTGTTGCCATCGCATGTGGCAAATTAGGATCGACACTTTTCTGGCCAACTGCAAGTATGATCAGTATATACTGTAGCTTTCTGGGTAGCACAAAACCTGAAAGAAGGCCTAAACTTATGGCTGCAACTATGAAAGAGGGAAGGATGTGAATATTGTTCGTTGTTGCTGCCGTTTTAGGGTTTCTAATCTTGGTTGGAATTGCTCCATCATGACAAGATGCCAGGATAGGTGATGCTGGATGTACTAAAATTATATTAGAATTGGTATACCGAGTGACGTGGCTTTTTGTAAGTGGGTATTAAAAAGCATTGATTTTATTTAACATCAAATAAGAAATCTATGTTTATAACCTAGGCTTCATTTGTTTCGCAGAAAATGTGACGTTTTTGGAAAATGTTTTCTAGAAAGTTATTTTTTCGGAAAATGACAATGTTTTCCGGTGTTTGGCCGAAACTTGAAAATGAAATAGAAAATATTTTCCTCCGTTTGATAAAGAAAATCGGATTTGACGAGAAAAATTATAATAAAAATTCGATTTTTTATTCTTTTCTTTCTTTCTTTTTATTTTGCTTCTTCCTTGATCGGTTGTCGGCGATCAGCCATAGGTGAGGTCGAGCTTGAGACTCGCCAGGGCGACCTCGGTCGAGCCTTGCCTCACCAGGTTCGATGAGCTCGACTCGCTAGGCGAGGCGAGGCTCGAACTTGCCGCCTGGGGCGAGGCCCTATGGCTTGCCTGTGGTCGGCGACCGGTAGAGAGGAAGAAAGAAAAGAAAAATAAATAATAAATAAAAAGAAAATGAATATAAAGAAGTGGAGAGAGGAAAGTTAATATGTAAAATTTCTAGTCTCTTTCTACGCATTGCAAAGCACTACCGTGGATGGTTGATTTGGGGCGTGTGGCCAGTGGCCTCTCTCAATCTCAACTGAGGCTCTGTTGAACAGCATGCTTTGGGCCGGGTCTCATGAAATTTCCAGGAACAACTTCCTGGGGCTAGGCCCAAAGCCCATTTCAAAGCCCGTTTGCCCATAGGAGATTATGAGTTTGGATTTTGGGGGCAGAAATTACGACTGAGAGATCAAAATGAAAATGGGGGTGCGGAAAATTTTCCGCACCCATATCGGTCACTCTATACTTTATAAGATCTCAAATATACATACATTTCTCCGTATTTCGTTTATTAAGGCCAGGAAGAAAAATTGCATAAGCATGGCCCAGAAACCAGGGATAAACCAATGCGCCTCTAAAAATGCCGAGGCAAAGATGCGTCGAATAGTCAGAAACGCATCACACCCCCGAGCTGTTCATGTTTTCCAAGGACATGACAGCACCGGATCGGGTGTCGGGCGTCGGCTGCGTGTGGGACGTGAAAATGTAGAACACCCACAGGTGGAGGCACACGACGTAGACGAGAGACCAGATTTTGGCCGCAGGGTTCCTCTTTAGAAACACGGAACCGGCCAAGAAAATGGCGTCCAACTGCCGGACCAGCAGGTGCAGTTGCTCCCTCCCGGACCGGATTTTGTCTTCCAGCAAGGGCCTCGTCTTCGAATTGAAAAGCTCCCAGGTCCCCGACTCTATGTCCTTCAAGGGAACGCTGGAGAAGTTGCCCGTGACAGTCGAATTGCCCTCGTCCAGCATCCTTGAGACAGTCTGTGGACATGAAAGCACACTGATCTTAGAAAGGCGTCATACCTCAATCTAATCGACTAATTGATTACATGAGAAATACAGGCTTCAAGATGGTAGGCTACCTCAATCCTGAACACGAGAGTAGCCTTCTCCGAGGATAAAGCTTCAACCTGATATCACACAGAAGTTCAGTAAGTCGGACCAACGAATCAATTTCAGCAGTCAAGTTGCCCAACACAAACTAACCTAATGAATTTCGGCATGATGAGGCGAAAATTTGGTTGACAGATTGTCTTACGTGCTTTAGCATTTTTACCTGACTGAACTAATTAAACGGGAGTAGTAATTTTCTAAGTAACTTCATTTTGGAGCAGATTTGTATTTGGTCGTTCATTTAAAGAGCCACAAGCTCGCCTGATATATACAAGTCCACAGTCAAAGCTGGGCTAAATAAACAAAGAGCTAGTGAAAGCATCTACTTTCGTTCGTAATTTTTTGTTTCCCTTTACTCATTAGATTTCCATGCTATATTCAGTGATAAAACTACGGAATATCATCTCTTCAGATGCTGATGGATGGGTGAATCTTTTCCATCTAGAAAAGCTGAAAGGTCTTCTCCAGTGCTGCAGTGAGCTATGCCGTTCTCTCGACATTTGCAACTCTGTATGTTCTTTGCAAACCTACTCTTATTGATTAGCCAAGCAGTCATTTGGAAGCAGGAATTCCAAATTCAGGCTAGACTGGTACCATTGTAACCATCGTAATCGCTTTAACTGTTTAGCATGAACAAACCTGGGCCTGTTTCTGAATTAGATGGTCAGTTAGCTGACCCAGCCGTCGCTTGAGCTCAAGTTCCACTTCCGTTGGCTCCTCCATTTCCTTCCTTGTCATTTCAATGTTTGCTTGAATGTTCTTGGCCTGGATGCGACAAAAGACCAATACTTAAACGTTTGATTCACAGCTGTTAAGCATGAAAACTGGGAGATTAAAAATGGCCTCTATGGGACAATCACTTATATGATTATTTAGAGTAACACAATTCTGAACTACCAGGCATTCAATCCAACTAATGAGATGTTTTGGGCGTGGGGAGGGTATGGCTCGTGTGTGACCATTAAGACCATCGGATGTGGATCGCATCCCTTATTCATTGAAAACAAGAAGCCCCGCCTACCGACTCTAGAACAGCGGAAAAAGAATAATTTCTCCGCAGAGACCAACTGTACTGTCATTCCATTCGGACTTCCCAAAATTACTCGAGACATGTAGCGGACCTACTTCCTCTTTTGACGTGTAGCGGACCTACACCTCTTTTGACGTGTAGCTCACCTACTTCCTCTTTTGACATCTATCCCGTGTCATTCTTAGGAAAGTCCTAAGTCCATAGCATTTAGACTGCCAAATGTGAATTGTAATGAATTTGCGGAATATGCTATTTATTTTAACCATACCATCCAAGAAAGCTAACCTTTTCCTCCAACTTCTCAATTTTGTCAGCAAGAAAAGCACACTCCGCCTCTAGTAGCTCTCGTTCAACTTCCATTGCCTTCGTGGAGGCTAACTGTGTAAGCAAATCACTAAGCAAGCTCAAGATTTAAGCCAAAATCAGTGTATAATGATAAGGACAGCAGACAGCTGTAAGTACTTGCAGGCCTTGCACCCCAAATCATTTGTCCATATGGCTCACCTGCTTTAGAGAGGGTCCTGTCTGATGGCTGTTGGAGATCCTCCTCCTTAGTTCTGCAGTAAAAGGGGCAGATTTAGTAGAATGAAACCATAGGATTACATGGTGTACAAATGCAAGGATAGGCATTTCTGTGAGAGAGAGAGAGAGAGAGATGCAACCCACTCCGAGGCAAGGAAAACAGGTGTTTGCCGAATATAGTAAATCCAGGTGACATCTCAAAACTATGGAACTGATGGCTTCGATTATATATCTCATAAAATTGTAAGTTATGTGCAACAATGTCTGTTCAACTCGTCAAGCTACTTCTTAGTCCCATGTGGAGCCAAGATTACTTGAGGATCCCCTGCCACAACCCTGAGTCTATAGATAAACCTTCTCTAAATGTAGCTTCACCGAACTAATGCATGTCTATGTCCTAAACATACCTTTCTAACCAAAAAGCCTATCAGACACATAATGCTTCTAACATGAAGTGGAATTGTGTCCAACTCTCTTTAAACAAATATCTCACCAGAACTAAATTAGTTCACATAAGCAATTGTCTAATAATAATTTGATCAGATGGACCAGTAAATGCAAAACAGGAAAACACGATTAATGAATTTGAGATCCAAGCCTAGATGACATGAGTAATAGTTGCGTGAACCAGGTGCACATGAGCCCAGTGGATGTCAACAGTTGGATCACATGGGTCCATGTGTTTAAACAGTTCAGATTCATTGCGCTTATGAACAGCGGGACCATACAAGAATTTTTCAGACAACATACCCTCGTGGTCTACTTCTTTCAACTCAAATTGTTGCCGAAGTTCAGCCACCCTCTTCACCTGGTCAACGAGAAAAGTGTGGTAAGAGTTCAACCACTATGGAGACGAAAAAATGAGTTTATATAGGACCCTAGCATCTCCAATTCAGATTTCCACCCAACAGTTGAGTTACTGCTCTCTCAAGTATCTCCGTGTCCTGCTTATGTTTCTAATAACCAACAGACAATGGCTTCAACCGACTGCAAAAGCAAACTTTCCCAATATCAGACATAATGTGTGTATACAGAGCGACCTACACCTTTATTGGTGTAAATTTGACTCTTATTTTCATGACCAAAACTTTGTCCTTTTGGTAGAATGCCCAAGCCCCACAATTATTCTTTGAAAATTTAAACATATTAACATTTAAAATTGCATAAGAATTTTGATATTTCTTCGAGTTTATGGAACAATTATTTTAAGTTGCCTAAACGGGTACTATCCATCATGCCACACTTTACTTTATAACAGAGATCTCTACTGTTGAATGTTCATCTATATCAAGAATAGCTGTCCAATTAAATTTACTTAGACCAGACAACAATACACAAACAGAGTTATGCATCGACGCAGCAAATAACAATTGCGTTAATTCATCTGGATCAAGTACTGCTAACCAAGATCTGCAATAGGAAAAGACTTCGCTCCAACTAAATGGGCAAACTAAGTCAATTGTCTATAGACATAGATGAAAGAAATTTGGTTAACTAAATCAACTTGAACAATACGATACCTCTACTTCAAGATTCCATTGTGCAGTTGCAAGAGATTTGGCTAGGTCAGCATTTGCTGTCTACAAAACCCATTTCAACTTCAGTAACAATAGAATCAAAATATCTACCTAGAAATAACAAATTAAGGGCATTTACTCCTGCAAAAATTTCTCTATTAACTAGACAAAGATTGAGAATGGAATATTATGAGGAAATGCACCTAATTAATCTTTAGTACCTCCAGTTTAGCTAACCGTGCAAGGGCCTCCATTCTAGTATTATTGTGTTTCTGCTTTTCCAGATCTACAGCTTCCATAGTCTCCATCATTGTTGTCTGCAGCTCTGAAGCCTGCATCAAGATAAAGCTTAAGTGTCTTAACCTATAGCTAGAGTCAGAAAAAAGCAGGGACTGATAAAATAGAAACTTAGAGATACTAGACCTGCCGGAAAATCAGATATCATTAGCTAGAGGACCTTGAAACAGAACTTTAGTCTATGTTTGTAAACTCTAGGGGAAGGGAAAATGGGATGAAAATGCCACAAATGTTTAAGTTCCCCTTTACAATCTTCTCACAAAAAAAATTGTCCTTTTCACTTCTTATTACTCTTTTCGTTTACTTTTTCTAACAACTATTCTCAACTTTCCACCTCAATTTTCATTCTTACCATTTTCCTTACTTTTGCATACATAGCCTGATACCACAGTAAAATTGCTACAGGAGCATGTGTTTTGCCGGTACGAGAAATAAAACCGAAGAAACATGTTGTGTAATTGGATGGTTAGCCAAGCATATGCATAATGATCCTTTGACAAATCATTAGGAAATCAGCACTATTTGCATATAGTAGCATCGTCGGGCACTGTATCAAATTCTTTGCTCTTCTTTTCTATTTTCTGGGCTTGTGCGTTTTGGGAGGAGTTCAATATGTGCAGTCCAAAGCTAGGAGAAATTGATATGAACTGGCAAACGATGATGGTGCATTTTTCTCTCGTTCAAGCACAAAAGTTTGGTGAGTTCAAACCAGCTAACAAGACTTGATCGCAAAGATCAGTGGAACTTGGGCTGAGTCTGTTCATGCAATAATTGAAAGGAGTAGGAAATAAAATCAGTAACTTCCACATGAGAGAAGATATATCCTCTCAATTACAGGAAAAGATTGTAAAAGCAATCATATGCAGATGATATAGGGGAGATGGGTTAAAACAGCTTCAGCAGCAGCAACAAATTAATAACTATATGGATAATATAGCCAGCAGAAGATATACCTCTTTCACTTGTTGCTTTGCCCTTTCTTCGATTATTTTCTCCAAACTCTGCTTCTCTCCCTCCAACCTTGCAACCATATTCTCATGTTCTCTAATGGCCTCAACAGCCTTAGCTGCTGCTTTCTCAGCAAGAATCTTCGCCCTTCTTTTTCTTCTCTCCTCTCTTTCCCGTTCATCTTCACTCTCAGAATCAGATGTTGAACCAGATGTAGTCTCTGAGGCTGAACCAGCATCGCTCGTCCCATTGACATCTCTAGGAAGAGAAGTACCCAAAGTGCCCTGTACCCCATGGCCATCTCTATCAAATCCTACCTTCAATTGAGAAGCAGCATCAACAGCACCGATTGGTGGTACAGTGGAACCACTGCCATCTACTAAACGAGAGACATTCTCCTGAAGGGGGACAACATTCAACTGCCCAACATTCTCCATACTTTCCTCATGGGCCGGTTTAAGCATCGTATTTCCTCTCGCAACCTTCTGATCCAAAGCTCGTTGCTCCACGAACTTCCCATTGTTTGCTGAATTAACATCTGAAGTCTTGATCATGCGTGCAGAATCAGATATCCCAGAATCTTCCCCATCAGCGGGTTTCCCATTCAACTTGTTCTCCCTGAGAACGCCCGACCTCCTAGACGCTTTTGCAACAGTGTTACTGGTCTTTTGGTTCCTCTTCAGCTCCGTCGACATAGAATTAGAACCAAAGCTCCCCTGCCTCCTGTAGCTATTCTTACCGCCAACAACCCCAGGCAACCCATTGCCACGTTTCCCAGGGGAGTTCAATGGCGGGTTTTGCGAACTCAATAACTCAGTCCAGTCACCATCAGTAAGATTGGAGCTAGGTGTCGGACTGGGTTTCGGGCTTGAAGTGCTCGTGATCCCCTTATTACTTTCATGTTGGCTACTCGTGCTATTGCTGAAATCACTAAATAATCTACCTCCGTGGTGGCTATTATCCGGCGACTTCTTCTTCAATTGATCCTTCAAAGGCACCGAGCCTCCAGACCTCGTCGGAGTATCGACGCTTAGACCATCTGATTGAGGCCTCTCATCCTTACGGAGTGACTCTGCTGCTTGCTGATCGATCTGATCGCCAGATCAACAACTAATTCAGCTTAAAAGAATGAACAATTCACATTCGACGTCCATCATTCAATCAAAAGGTAGACGATAATGGAGCACAATCAAACGAAACCAGGTAAATTCATCAACTGAAGCACGGGAATGAGGAAGAGTTAGAAACGAACAGCAATCAGGAGAGATCTGGAACTGGATTGACTCAACTTAGGAGTCGAAATTCGAGTCAGATCGAGGAAGATCAACCTTCCCGACACACTGACAAACCAAACAGAACACGAAAATCCGCTGTCGGCTGAAGCGAGAGACATTACCTTCTGAAGAATACTTTCGGCGGCTTTGAGTTTGGAGGTGAACCAGTCCGACATGTCGACGAAGACGCTCCTCTTCGGATCCCAACCTCAAATGCAAACGGAGCGAGCGAGCGACGGGGACGGAGACGGAGAGACTAGAGAAGGAGACGAGATGGAGAATGCAGCACGCGCATGGCAGCAAGCTCGCGGCATCAACGGAATCGAGTTGCGGAGAGAAGACGGGAGACTGAACGGAGGCGCGCTCGCATCACAGCTATGTCACAGGAGCTCACCAATGGCTCGGAACGCGCCGACGATTCGAACGAAGAACCGGTCAGGTTCCCTACCGGATGGCGGATGACGGTGATCGCCGCCGTGGGATCAGTGGTGGTCACCGACGAGAGATTGCTGGTGCTCAGACGATGTCGCGTCGATGTCGTTACTCTAGACGCGCACATCGAGAGAGGCAAGTTAGAGAGAGAGAGAGAGAGAGAGGGATGGTGTTTCGCACGTGCGCGAATATGGACCGATTACGGGAGAGATGAATAGAGAACATGGGCCGGACTGGCTCCCGCACAGTCCCATCTGGGCCGACCCGGTTAATTTGTCTTTTACGCCCGATTAAATTGAATTTTCCCAAAAAAAAATATATGCGTGTGATCTCAAATTCTATTTCTATGGCCAACTTACAAACAATTAGTGACCAAAAGTATCGAGTTATAGACATTGCGAAATTTTTACTTGGAATACAAAATTTAGATAAACACTTACATTATCGTTCTAAAGAAAATAATTGAATAAACAAGGATTAAACTCCCTTCGAGTTTTTCCCAATAAAATATTATTGGCTAGTCCGATTACTTATTTGGTTATGTTGGTCATTTTCTTTGCTCATCAGACCGTCATTCATCTGCTTCTCTAGATGCTTTTTCCAAATTAAACTGGAAAAAGGAAAGAATCTTGATGCAATATGAACAACAAACAAAATGAGATTCAAAATCTCTCCGGTTAGCACACTCTTATTTTTATCGCCATTTTATCGAGTCTATTACTTGCTAATAACAAGATCGAGAGAGATGACTCTGATATCCGGCTCATATTGCTAAAATGCAAGAGTACTTGAAAAAGAAGAAACGAATAATTTATTGATTGAAATTACTAAGTTAACTTTTTTGGAGTTACTTTATCCATGTTCGCGGTGATGGTACATGTGGAGCTTCCTTTCCAAATCCAGGACGACTAAGATTTAAACTGAAGTATCTACTCACACTTTTGAAATAGATAAAATCGCAATTTCCTCTTATTAAATTTTCAATTTCAACTGTGAGTAAGTCAGCCGCATGTCGTAAGCCATCATTTTTTTTTTTTAAAGATAATACTTTTTACTAGTGTTTCTCTAATTTGACGAACTTTGACTGGTTATAATTTTCCATCCGATCTTTTCAATTGACTCGAATTTTACGCTAATGAAAAGCTTGTGACCCAAACTTTTTGAAAGTGCGATTCAATCTTAAAAAATGTGTCAGATTGCGAATTTCTTAAACTCAAGCCAAACTAAGGACCAATTCCGAAAAATTGTTTTTACTTAATCAAGTTTTCAGCACCTAAAGTCATCAATAGACTTTCCTCTTTCACTGAAAATAGCGAGTTTGTCCGGAAGTTACATGTGAAATAAAAAAATGCTTATGTGCCCGCAAGGAGATATCAAATGAAGAGGTTAAATCCAATAAACTGATACAACAACCATAAAGAAATAGCCTTAACCAAAATATACTCTTATGGCAAATATCAGTAAAAGAGAACTTGCCAGAGAATATGGTAAAAAGGCCAAAATATTGTTTGTCCATACCGACTCAAGCTCTCTAGAAAGGGCAATAGTATTCAAAGAGGGCATGCATTGCTGGCAAATCATTGAAAGCGGCAGCATCGATTTACAAATATGTAAGGATGGGTTCAACTTGCCGCTTTTGTACTCCTTCATATCAGCTATGCAGTATCTAACAACTGAGGAACACATGACAGCAGTATAAAGAATCATAATAGTGCAGAAAATCAATTGAAGTACCTTATCGATTTTCCTATCAAGAGAAAGTTGACGCAAATCCCAACGATCATAAGAAAGTCACAAACATCTTTCTTTTCCTCCCCTCACAAACAAAATATGTGAAGAGAAAAACTTAGCGACGGTTGATCACATAAGCCAACACAAAGCCAGACAAGAAAAAGGAGAATTTGTGAATGCATCTATTCAATGGGTCAAGCCAAGGACAGAGATATTTCAATGGACAAGCATCCTAATTATGGCCATACTCAATGATCTGCCATTCTAAATGACTTAAAGACCTAGCAGAGGTGGATCAATCATCAAACAAATGGAGTTAAAGTTAAACAGCAACAATTTCTTAATTGTCAGATCCCAAAGTTCATCAGTTGTTCGGGCCTGTAAAATTACATTATAACCAAGAGACAGAGCTGTTGCAAAAGAGAAGAGACTTTAACCAACATAAGAGGAGACCTTTTAGTTGATTGACAAATAGCAGCAATTAGGGTTTTCAACTTACAGAGAGGGAGCAACAACCGATGAGGCCGGAGGGGATCGAGAGTGAGAGTGAAACTTCTTTGTCAACAATCTTTTGCTCTCTTCTCTCTCGAACTCGCAGCAAGATCAAACTTGTGAAGAACATTGTCATGGCTCCCAAGAAGCTTCGGTTTGTGCACAGTAGGCTCAACCTTTTTTCCACGATCTCTCAATTTCGTTTTTCAAGCGTCTGCTTGGATAGTAATAAAATGATAAATTAAAAAAAAGATAAAAAGAATCGTTAGTCTTAATTCAATGCTGGATATGCCATGCCTAGGAGAGACTAATAAACTAGTATTCTAAGAAAGCGGGATAAGTTTCGAAGCATGAATTAACAAAAAATCAAAGAAAATGTCCAATAAATAAAGATTTTTTTAATTAAAAAAAATCAAGCAAGAACCTAATTGAACAAACCAAAATTTTCTAAATCTTTCTTTTTTCATGTTCCCCTCGCATTCAACAGCCATGCTTCCAGAAAGGAAAACAAGAAAACACAAAGAAAATCAAAAATAGAAAAAGCCAAAGAAGATCCGCACAAACCTTGAATACCAGAATGACATGTTAGTTGTTGGGCGATCTTGGCCGAAGCCGGGTTGAAGAACCAGACAAAGGCAAAGCCTTTGGGAGTCCTTGCTTCTCGTTCCTTGGGGACAATCGCGTGCAAGACGTCGCCGTACTTGCTTAAGTGCTCTCGTAGTGCGTCCTCGTTCGTCTCCCTCATGATCCGGGTCACTAGAGACCAGCGAGAGAAGAGCGA
>BCNH02000002.1:4471544-4513679 GCA_001662345.2 Metrosideros polymorpha var. glaberrima
AAAAAAAAAAAAAAAAAGTGAATAAACAAAAGCCAAATCATTATTTGCGTCCTCATTCGTTAGGCAATCCTAG
This sequence comes from Metrosideros polymorpha var. glaberrima, assembly GCA_001662345.2. NCBI lineage: Eukaryota > Viridiplantae > Streptophyta > Magnoliopsida > Myrtales > Myrtaceae > Metrosideros > Metrosideros polymorpha. The sequence continues at coordinate 4,471,618 of BCNH02000002.1, forward strand.
GAATCCGTCAATCTTATCAACAAAAGTCCTAACTTTAGGAAAGAAAAATGTACGGGGGAGAGATATAGGCGTGATCCGCCTAAATCGTGTCGACCATGTTCCACATTCATGACATGCACGCCCATGTGACCAACCGGCCATTTCAACAGATCCTTTCTATGCCCATACAGACAACACATTGATAATGATGCCCGAAAATCGAGCTCGAAACTTCGGTTTGATTCTTTCGCTTGTACTCCCCATCGAGTCGAGAGCCGGAGTTCGGCCCCGCCGAGCAGAACAGGGGCCGGCATGCAATGTGCGAAAAGTTCAATCCCCGGCAACTTAGCCGGCGGCCACACCACATCGCATGAGATTAAGAATCATAAGGTGCATATGCACAATGCTTAGTTCTTGCGTTATGCAATGCTACGAATGCTCGACCTCGACATGCATTCCATCGACACTGCACACAATTAAGATTTGAACCTACTAATAGGTATGGATCGATGGGATGAACCGGATGATCCGCGAATCGCCCGTTCACGATAAAACAACAGTGAATCAAACAAGTTGGCCAAGGAAAAGTGGAATCGATTGAGAAAAGCATTCAATTCACGACGAAGCGATGCATCAAATCTTCTGCAGTCAATGCGCGAATCAAATCGGATATTCCTTCTGGATTAGCAAAATCCGAATCACCAGAGGGCGTAAATCATATTAAAAGCAGTCATGTAATAGTCTATCTGTATCGTTTCTAGTCTGTGTATCGAGAAAAGTGTGGAAATCAGTCTGCGGTTACGGCGAGATCGCGGCATTTGAAATTTCAAACCAGTATGACGGATGCAGAACAGGAAGGGATCCGTGATCAATTACCAGGACCTTTCGAAGCCATCATCTTCTTGAACTCCTCGAAGTTGACGTTGCCGTCGCCGTCGCCGTCGACCGACTTGATCATCCTGGCGCAGTCCTCGACGGAGCACTTCATGTTGAGCCGGTTGAGCACCTGGTACAGCTCCTTGGAGGAGATGAGGCCGTTCCGGTCCTGGTCGTAGAGGTCGAAGGCGTCGCGGAGGTCGGACTCGGCGGAGGAGCCGGACCGGCAGAGGGCGGCGAACTCGGGGAGGCTGATGAAGCCGTCCTTGTCGATGTCGATCTCGTCCATGGCGCGGTCGAGGTCGGAGGGGGAGACGGCGGAGCCCATGGCGGAGAGGACCTGGGAGAGCTCGGCGGCGGAGATCTTGCCGTCGCCGTTGGCGTCGAACTGGTCGAACACCTTCCGGAGCTCCGCGTCGCTCATGTGCTGGAGGTGGAAGGAGGTCGCCGGCGTCGAGTTCTGGATCGGAGTCGGTTCGGTCGCCATGGGATGTGGAGCTCTGGTTCTGGATTCGGTGCGAAGCGTTTGAATTTTAGAGAGAGAGAGGAGGGTTCTGGAAATGGAATGCAGTTTAAGCGGGCGACCGAAAAAGAAGGCGCGCTTTACGTACAGTCAACGATTCTGATTTCTGAAGAAAAATATTTGCGTATCCTAACCGTTTGTTTTTTTACGATCCACTTTCTGAAAAATAAAAAAAAACCAGTTGTCTATCCTGACCGTTGATCTTTCATACGACATTGCTCTTAGTTGATTAACGATTTTCATTGGCTCGATCCATATAAAAAGGATTAGCCCTAGTTATTTTTGGTTACTTAATCTCTTCTTTCCCTTCCTTAATTTTCCCTTTTCTTTTTATTATTTCCTTTTCTTTTTCTTTCCTTTGGATAAGGGATGCTCGATCGAGCGAGAAATATTTCATTCGGCATCTTGCCTTGTTTGGGGATAGCCCCTCTATGTGAGGGGGGCCGTGCCAATGCTCGGGCTCTACTTTTGGCCCAAAATGTGTAAGAATATGCGCTACAATATAAAATGTTAGGCAAATTACCAAACACGTGGTATCTGTATAAATAAAAGAATAAGGATAGAGAAATGCTCTATTATTTTATAGTAATCCAGCTTAAATTAGTGGCTACTCCGAGCCCTTCTCGAGATCATTGGGGAGAGATGCCCAATCCACTAAGCTTGAAACCTCATGCAAAGGTTGGTTTACAATGGAGTCAACTCTCCATAACAAATCGGGTGTACTGTTTTACAATATATTCCTCGCACAATTGTAATCAGTCAAAGAGTTTAGATTGCAAAGTGTATGCATGAATCTTTCGCAAGTGTATGTACCGTTCTCGAGCAAATCGTTGTGCACCACATGTGTTTCGGCACCCATGTCAAAAATTCGACAGTCCATGTCAGCAGAAATCGACTGGTTAGAGTAAAAAAGTATAACGGAAGGACTAACGATGACACTTTTTTAATAGTAGAGAGATTCTTTCGAACTAGAGAAAAGTAGATGGATGATTTTTTTTATTTTCAAAAAATAGAGGGATCGAGGGTTACATTATCCCAAATAAAAGCTAGATCTCCATGAACATGAGTGATCTTACCCTTTCTGTCAGCTAAACAAATAGTCGAACCCAGCACACGTTTAATGGGCGGTGAGGTGACCGTGGAAGACAACGAAATCTGGATTGTTTGTGGCAAATGGCCAAGGGCTATGGGTGGGTTTGGTTCAGCATTTGGAAGGAGTTTTCAGATTGAATGCTCCTTTGCGAAATACTGAATTGTTTGACAAGTTTTTTCTAAGGTAGCATTCGGTCGAATGCTGGCCTTGAAAAAAACTTGCCAAACAGTTCAGCATTTCGCAAATGAGCATTCAAGCTGAAAGCTCCTTCCAAATGCTGAACCAAACCCACCCTATGTCAATTAAACCACGACCACACGTTATGTCGTCTCATGAAACTCTGTGGCCACAACCGTACAACACTATGGAAGAACCAGCCTTAATCTAAAAATTGCTGAGCCTTACCTTAGCCAAACTTGTTTGACCCCATTACATAATAATGGCTAAACCCTTCATCCATTTCAATTTCGGTGTCTATTTCTTGGATCTTTTTTTCTTTTCTTTTTTGGGTCTAGATATCTTGGGTCTTTTAAAAAGCTACTAATTGCATGTGGAAAAAAAACTCGTGTCATTATCAACAATTAAAGGAAATAAGTTTGATTTCCTATTCAAACAAATGCTCACTCTATATATAATTGGCAATATGACCTAACTAGAGTTCCTCAACAAATTTCTATTACCCTACAACTATAACCATAATTGGTGATGTCTCCACAGTTGTCGAAATTTCAGCATCCGAGATTATTGAAGACAATGAAGAATAGAGGATGCGTTTGTCCACTATATATATATATATGATGAAGGCGAAGAGTGGTGGAGAACCAGCGATGCTGGGCGGCGCTCTTTGCTAGGGTTGCTGGTTGCAATGGCTTCGGTTTAGTCAGTAGTTAGGGCGGCGAGGGAGATAGTGAGAGTTCGAAATTCGGTATTAATTGTAGAGATTATGGCTTGATTGGTGTTTGTGATTAACACATATCGCGATCCCGGTGAAGGAGGCAGGCAATAGAAACACCACCGGAGGCGATGGGCCTTGTTTTCGTTATTTTTTTGTTTTATCATTTTGAACTCAACCAACACTTATAAGCCATTGAGTTTGTGCAAGCGAGGGAAAGGAGAAAAAGAAAAGGAATGTGAGATTATATGAAACCACTGCCGACTGTTATAAAAGCTTAAGCTGTTAGATGAATATGTGATTTAATATTTAAATATTCTATCACTCCTCCTCACATTTAGTCTAGTCTTTTTGCCTAGTACTAAGTATGAAAATATTTCATTGGGGAGGCAAATGGGGTCTGGAAAGATTCGAACTCATGATCTTTAGCTCTGATACCATATGAGATTATGTGCGACCATTGCCGACTGTTCAAAAAGTTTAAGTTGATAAATGAAGGCATAATTTAATATTTAATTACTCTAACACCTGTGAGATTTTATGGGATCGCTGCTAATTGTTTTAAACTGCTGACTGTTCTTAAGCTTTTAGAACAGTCAGCAATGGTCCCACCAAAATCTCACATGGTATCAGAGCAAGAGATTTTGAGTTTAAATCTTTTCGAGCTCCTATTTGACTCCCCAATGAAATATTTTCATGCTTAGTACTAAACAAAAAGATCAAACTAAGCGTGAGGGAGAGTGTTAGAGTAATTAAATATTAAACTACGCCTTCATTTATTAGCTTAAACTTTTAGAACAATTGATAGTGGTTCCACAAAATCTCACATTTAATCAGAGTTAGATGTCCTAAGTTCAAATCTTATCAGACCCTATTTACCTCCCCAAATGAAATATTGTTTAGTACTAAGCAAAAAGACCAGACTAAGTGAGAGTGGGAATGTTAAAATAATTAAACATTAAATCATGCTTTCATTTAATAGCTTAAGTTTTTTGAACAGTGGGCAGTGGTCTAACCAAAATCTCACATGATATCAGAATAGGAGGTTCTGAATTCAAATTTTTTCAAGCCCCTATTTGACTCCATAATGAAATATTTCCATGCTTAGTACTACGCAAAAAAATCAGATTAAGCGTGAGAGGAAATGTTAGAGTTTTTAAATATTAAATTACGTCTTCATTTATCAGCTTAAACTTTTAAAACAGTTGTCGGTGGTCCCAAAAATCTCACAAAGAAAATCGAAAATACCATGATGCTACTTGACAGAAAATACTCAAATGTCTACAAAGAACCTTCATTTTTAGTCTAGGCAAACAGAAAACCATTATTTATAAACTTAGGATTAACATTTGCTAAGCAACATAATCTAAAAATTATTGAAGCTGCTCAATTCAGACAAGCCGCAAAAAGGCGTAGTCGCCTCACAAAAAAGAGAGGATTGCTTTTATATTCTTTTTTGCTCGGATCGCTTTTATGCTCGCTCTGATATGTCACAATCTATCCATCTTACTAGGTTAGGTGATGGGCCCAAAACAAATATTAAATTACCCTTACATAGTGAAAATCCCAAAAAATTCTGACATGTCACAATCTATCAACTCGTGCTTCCTTTTCTTTTCCCCGAAAATTGAAGATGAAAAAACATTGTTTGAAATTTTGAAAAATCATCAAACTTCAATATTAAATATTTTGAGAGATTTCACATATTTCGTGTAAAATAAAAGTCAAAATCTGAGCATCACAAAATATATAGAAATTCAAAAGTTAAGTAAAAGTCACTCCAAATATGCCGTCTGAGAGTTGGGAACTAATTTCAATTCTTGTACTTTTATGGAATATATTTAATGAGATTTCACATATTTTGTGTAAAGTAAAAGTCAAAATCTAAGCATTGCAAGATATATAGGAATTCCAAAGTTAAGTAAAAGTCGCTCCAAATACGCCATCCGATAGTTTGTGTAAAGTAAAAGTCAAAATTTGAGCATTGCAAGATATATAGGAATTCCAAAGTTAAGTAAAAGTCGCTCCAAATATGCCATCCGAGAGTCAGAAGCTAATTTCAATTCATGTACTCTTATATAATGTAATTAATCGCGATTTTTGGTTAACTCTCCTTCGTTTGGTTTGTCAAAATCTTCCTGCTAGACCTAAACCTAATCATAGATTTGACTGCTCAATATACCATTACCTATCTAGCACTTGATAGACAGGGCCCAATTCTGCCTTTTCGAGGTCTAGGCAAAACACCTTTCTTGTTGAGTCCGACCCATCAAGACCCAGTTTCCCTCTTTTCTACTAAAATAATTTTAGATGATTTTCCAATCAAGACCGGACTTTGAAAATGTTTTTACTAGACTCGTCCAAGGGCAAAGATCTTGCAATTCTCAACGGTCTATGCACGTTAATGAGATGCGCATCGACGATCGTGAGCTGCCGAGGCATCCCGAGAGTACTGTATGGAGCAGATATTCATGTCTCGAGCTCAAACCCGGGGTTCAACCCGTTTGGAAGGCCAAGCCTGGACCGACACACGCCTCTCAAAGTCTGGATATGATCAGGCCTATTTCCAACAAGAGCAATCAGAACTTAGCAATTCAAGCTAGGGTTAATACTACGAAAAATCGCAAACTGATACACATGTAACAGATTAATTCCAAACTAATTTTTTGATCAGGAAAAATCCTAAACTAGTACACATGAGACAAATTTATCCTCAACTAATTTTTTGATAATAAAAAACCTCAAACTGGTACATCTGTGATAAATTTATCTAAAAACTGGTATACATGTAAAAAAATTTACCCTCCTTTAACTGCTGTTAAATTGGATTAATACTACAAAAAATTTCAAATTGATATATTTGAGACAAACGGAGGACAAAACCCTAAACTGATACACCCCGTTAAGTGTTACGTGTTATCAAACTCAAAAATTTGACAATAAAATTTTACAAAAACTAATGAAGAGTAAATTTATTACATTTGTATCAGTTTGGAAAAAACTTATCGCAGATATACCAATTAGAGATTTTTCGTGATAAAAAAATAATTTTTGATAAATTTATTAAATATATATCAGTTTGAAATTTTTCTTGATATTAACCCATAAAGCAATGAATGGAGTTAGGTGACCTACTCCCTCCAGCAAATGGCCAGAGTCCAAAAACAATTGCTACTCTCTCGACACAACCTGACTGTGTTCTCTGAGAAATACTAAAAATGCAGTGCTAAGTCCAATAAAACATATCATCATTACCTACTAAAGCAACATCACTTCAATTTTCAGCTACAGGCACACAACAACCCCCATTGAGCCACTTACTACCATCACCATCATATTAACCGACTACAATATGATTACTATACTTGTAGTAATTAACCCGACTCGGCCCTAGCTCGAACTGGAAGTCGAAACATAAGATGCAAAACCCGATGCCTCTCTCTAATGGTGGTGAGAGCAGAACGTGACGACGTAGTTCCCCCTTGTGCAGGTCGCGAGGCTCGTGGGGTCATCGTATGCATAGGAGTATGCCTTGGGGCAAGCGGTCTTGAAGATCCTCGAGTAAGCCGTCGGTTTGCAAGACTGCGGGTTCCCGAAGCTCCCTGTGCAGCAGTACCTCGGCGAGTTGAACGCGAAGCAGGCGCTCTTGCAGGCCACGACCCTGTTGTCGTGAGACCGGACCTGAAGTCCCACCGGGCACATCGTGTTCAGGTCGCTCACACATCCTGCGCAGCAACAGCATATTATTCAGCTTGATTGTGCTTAGACAACATGTACATCGTCTAACTCTCATCTCTCTTAATGAATGCGGGGTGATTATCAACATCGATTAAAGTTCTAATGAGCGTAGAAAACCGTAAAACCAAAAACTAAAGTTGGGTTTTTCCCTCACCGCTAAGGTTTATTACTTACTGGATTTTCATATCAGTTGGTTTTCTAAGCAGAATCAAGCTGAATTAAGACATGGCCAACCAAGCTGAAGCAGTTAGAAATTAATTTCCACGAACTAAGCTCTCAGGATAATGTTTTAATGCTTTCGTATTAAGGCGGTTTTTCGATCTTTATGGAGCACAAAGCTAATGAAGAAATGAAATTGATTTAATAGTAAATCATATAAAAAGTTGCGCATTATGTAACTTAACTTACCTTGTCCAAGCATCTTGCAACAATTACGCGAATAAGTCTATACATGCTTCCTAATTACTTTGACGCACGGTATGTAATTCGCAGAATGTCATCCTAGCCACAACTACAGGCACCAAATCTGCATATCGACCATATAATAGCTCATATCGTTGTACCTGCATAGCTGCATTTCCCAGAGCCCTTGAATGGGGTGATCGAGATGGCGAGATTGTAGCCATCGACCAGGCTGACATCGTAGAAGTCCTGGTCGTTGCCTAGGGTGATCTCAGCAAGGGTGGCAGGAGGGGTGCCGCCGAGGCCATTGCAGTGGAGGGAGCCGCCGCAGTCCCCGGTGGCACATCGGCCGCGGCCAGCGGCATCAAAGGTGCAGCCGTGGCGGCCCCAGAAGCGTCCAGACCAGAGGGCCGGCAGCCGGATCGTGGAGGCCCTGTTTGGCAGGAGGGTGAAGCCGCCACGGGCAAGCAGGGGCCTGCCGGCGCTGGGCTGAACGGCTGGCCAAACAGGGTGCGCGCAGCGGTTGAGGAAGGTTACGGTTGTTGCTGACGCCTCATCTGCATAACAAGGATGCAAAGCAGGATGTTCAGTACAGTCCAGTGTTTTCCATTTCACTTCAAACCATTAAAACTTAACATGTCTGCAAATGGGCGGTCCACCATTGTTTAGAACCGGCACATCTGCATCAAGCTGAGCTCAATGTTCATAGAATGCAATAATGCAAGCCAATACAAAACATGAAAAGCACCAATTCTACATCATCCGAAGCAAGAAAGCACAACTTCTAAGCACATAATGAGAAGTTAACCTTAATAATGAAGTAGAAACGCTTAGCATATGTTAAACAAGCGTCAACCAGAGTCCTGGATCCTCAGTCACTTCCTAAAGAATTTTATGAAATTACCGACAATTTTGAGCTTCTAGATTTAGGGAATGTTTAGAATGACTTGCATTTTCATATCATTTTTTTTTACTTTTGGGCTCTCGCAAGTTTACTTTAATTCAAACACTGAAAAGACTTCAAAATTTTACTTTGACACATAAAGGGCATGATTTCACCAACTATCTCAAGTTGCTAATGACTACTTTTTGCCTTAAAGCAAAGCCTAAACGAACGTGCTCCTAAACAAAAACTTCTATCGCCCGGTGCCACTTGAGGTGACCCTCTTTCCTAGCACCTGTTGCAAGCCGAAAATGGCTAGAAAAGAGATCTGCAGATCTAAGTTTCTTCCCCAAATCGCTATCTCGTCTTTGGGATTCGAGAATGGTATCCAAGAAATATCACTAAAGTGGAGGCAAAAGCCAAAAATGTTCGTGAGAAAGAATGATGGGTTTTCACAGTGCTGTCTTCAGAGCGCCATATGCCTACCTGCATTGCAATGTGGAAACAGAAGACCAGAGAGAAGGAAGAGAGAGTGCATGCTGTATATACCTGTAATGTGGAAGCAGAGGAGCGTGAACAGGAGCAGAGTGAGCGCAGGCCTCAGCATTGCCGCCATTGTTGTCAAGCTCAAGAGGAACCCAATCAGCAACCAGGCTCAGTGCAAACGAGTGAGAAAAAGAGAGCTCAAGTAGAGGAGCTTCACTCCACTCTCTCCACTTCCTTCACATCCCTACCGAGGAAGTGCCTTTATATAGAGAGAAAAACAGAGGGATGGGGCATCAGTAGGGTTTACTTTAATGGCTCGTCTTCTTTTCATGCTCGTTTTTCCCCCCAGAGGGTGAATAATGACAGACTGAGAAGGTTGAAATTGTGGGGTCTTGCTGAGATTAAAACGACCCTTCTTCCATTTCACCTCTGTCAATCACTTTTTAGAGAGAGAAAGAGAGAGAGAGACAAAAGTTGGACTCGTGAATCGAGGATGTCAGAGGGTCAGTGGAGGATAGTTGTCTGCATCCAAGGCAAAAGAATAAAAGGGGAGAAGGAGGCGTTTCACATTCACATGTGACGAGGGAATCAAAGCGTACCCTGCATGCACAAAGCACAAAGCACACATCACACTGTTCATCCATCTTCCATGGTGAAAAGGTTTGTGTGTTTCATGCCCATTGCCCATGTGCAATCGTACCTAAAGCCATGTCTTCTTTTTTTTTTTTTACCTAAAGCTATGTCAATTACTCATTTTGGGGCTGCAAAAGTATGATATCTATCGTCCGTCATTTCCATGATCCTTTTGGTCTAATAGGCAAAAAAAAGAGAGGATTGCGACCCATCCTCCGTTACCACTTATTATATATGCATCACATCTTTAGATAATTGATATAAGTCTCGTTTTTATATGAGATGTTAAAGTTGAGACTTCAAAAAAATATACCCGCCACCGCCAGCCAACCGATGTCCCAACATAAAGAGGGCTCTTTCACGTGAGAGTTAAACTCATAAGCCCGTCGTTCTCTGAATTTGTGATCTCATAAAAGAAATAGCAAGCACGTTCGTTGCCAAATTATCTCAATCGTGAGATTATATTATGTCGTGTCGCGTGATCTTATGATTTCCCTCACTGAATACGACTTTTTGGCTTTTGTATAATCCTTATCGAAAGTTTATGGGAAAAAAAGAGGGTTGAGAATTTGAAATTTTTTGGGGTGCTGGAGCTTTGGGAAATTGGGACTATGGGGGATCTGCAGTGATGGCTGGAGCCGTTGATCGGAGGAGTTGACTGGAGTGCTTTCCACGTCGACGAGAACCGTTGATCGAAAGCATAGAGATGCCTCGACCTCATGATGCAAGGTGGGGGACCCGCCAAAAGAGAGAATATCAACGGCACAATGAAATATCGTGCGCTTGATCTCGCACGTAGAGGATTCATCGTCTGGTGCAGGATCTAGCGGCTGACATGAAATCGGACATCCGGCCTAATTGTAAATGTGGCCGGATTTTCATGAGATCACAAACTCAATTAAGCTTGTAAACTCGCTGTTGAATTTGCAACATACGTCGCATGAAAAAGACTTCTTCATAGATTTTAACATCTTAATGAGACTGTGATGATGAACTTGCTAATCTTGGACATTTTGCATTACGAGTGATATGGAGAATTATGACTAAGGGCATGCAAAGTACGAGCTGAAAATTTTGAATTTTTTCTAGTTGAGTCTCATTTTGATTTGGGTAATAAATAAAAAATAAAAAAATCTGAGTATTTCGATGATTCGGTTCGGTTTGGATCATATACTCGAACCAATTCAAAACACATAAAACACTAAATAGAAAAGGAAATAGGAGTCGGTCTACTCTCTATTCGTGTAAAGAACGAGCAAGCCAATGAAGAAGCTCTCGATTGCAGTTCCATCTCATATAATCAACCCCCTCTCCTCATCATCTCTTCAATCTCTCTAAATCTCCTTCCCCTCCTTCTTCATGGCAGTCCAGATCTCGATGCTCCCATGGACGTCCAAATCTCCCTAGCTACGTCATGGTTGTCCACACTCGAGCTTCGTTTCTCTCCTCAATGGTCATCCAGATCTCGACAAGATCGGCCGTCACGGAGCCTCATCGTCCCTAGATCTAGAGGAGACTGAGGCCCCTTGTTGGCAGTGAAGATTGTCTCGTCAATGAAGTTTTGGAGCGTGGTGATCCGTCGTCCATGGCGATGTGTTCGACTATGTAGAACAGAACAAGAAGAGGGAAAAAAGACTGAAATTATAGGAATAATGACACAAATGATCTATGAACTTTGGCCTAATATGCAATACGGTCCTTGAACTTTTAATGTGATACAAATGGATCCTGAACTTTAACTCAATATTTAATGTGGTCATTAAACTTTTGGTATATGTTTAAACTAGTTTTTAGATTATATAAAAGTGTTTAATGTTATTCCTGAACTTAAATTGAGCTAAAGTTCAGGAACTTGAGCCAAAGTTCATGAACCATTTATATCAAATTAAAAGTTCATGGACCATATTAAATATTGAGCTAAATTTTAGGGACCACTTGTGTTAAATTGAAAGTTCAAAGACCACATTATACATTGAACCAAAGTTTAGAAACCATTTGTGTTATATTTCCAAAATTATGTACACGTTCGAGTAATGGCAAGAATTAAAAAGAAATCAACTTGTTTACATGTCTAATTATGGTTCATAAATTGTAACGAATATGGACTCTAAAGGTGCACATGGCAAGATTTTTGCTCCAGAAAATTAACTTCTAGCCAGAAGTTAATTTTTCCACTTCTGCTCCAAAAGTAGACTTTTGGAGGAGAGATACGTTTGATAAAATAAGAAAAAAAATTTATTTCCGGAGAAAAATAATATTTTAATATTTTACGATGAATTTTGTAATTAATTTTTAATTTTAATTTTATTTCATTCCTTCTTATATCCTACACAATAAGAAGTGAGATTGGTGAGGACTTCATGGCTCTCGCCCGCCTCGCTCGTGACTGGTAAGGCCATGGCCGGCGAGTCACGGGTAAGGTTGGCTTCACGACCTATCGCAAATCCAATGACCTATTGCGCCTTATCGTGACCAATCGCGAGCTCTGGTGATGCATCGCAAGCTCCAGTCGCAACTCGCTAGCCACGAGCAAGGCCACCTTCGCCTGCAGCCTCGTGTGCTCTTGGGCGAGGTCAGACAAAGGCCACAATCGTCGTTGACGGCTGACAAGGGCTTCACGGCCCTCACCCTCATCGGCCACACTTCTAAACAAGAAAAAAAAAATAAAAAATAAAAAATATTATTATTTTAATCGGCCGACTAAATGGATTGAATTGGCATAAATATAAAAGGTTTAGGACTCAACTGGTAAAAAAAATGCTCTTGAAGTAAAAAAGTAAAAAAAATTACTTTTGAATTTGAGCCTAAAACTACTTTTGAAGAGAAAAATTAAAGAAATTATTTTACTAAATACATTTCTATTCAAAAAATAAAAATTATTTTAACAAACGAACTCCTGCTTAAAAATATTTCTGGAGCAGAGCTTCTGGAGGGTTGCGCATCCTAAATTGCTAGTGCCGATAGCCCTTTTCGGCCCATTTACCGGTGAAGAAGAGTAGGACAATTATTAAATTTTCGTGGCCAGTTTTTCTGACATGAAAGGGAGATTCTTCCAGTGGAATTGTCGTCGTCTTATAGCCAGCTACAAAGATCGAGTACATTGACGCGACATCACCCAAACAAGAAAATGAATAAAACCAGGAGAACTCGTAGATCCATGTTAAGATTAAGAAACCGGAGCATTGTCGGTTCGCGTTAAAAAAAAAAAAAAAAACCATCTCCCAATTCACACCCACGAGCTGTTTGGGCTTAAGCTCGTTGAATAGTAAAAAAAAAAAAAGTCGTGAGCCGTGACCACGGAAAGATATTTTAAGAGATGCATACATCACGCGACAAACATGTGATATCGCCGGCCCATCAAATGTGGTATGTGTATACAGATAATGCCAAACGAGGTGGGATTCACAGCATATGGTAATTGGTCGGTTACATCATATTGTCAATATAATGTGATGCGTTCATCACATAAAACTCCACAATGCACGAGTTCCCCATCATGTCTGGTTTAATCTATTTTAGGAGCAAAGTTAAAATATTATTTCAACTATAAAAAGTCTGTGAGGAATTTTCAATTATCTTGAATTATCTTTTGACCTTCATACGTATAGATTGGTATGCTCTATAGCCTCTATTTTAGAAGGGGAAAAAATGAGGACCGAGACAAAACTCGAAATTTATGGGAGACAACTCCAAATTAATGTATGAATGCATTTTATAAGGATAATATATGACATGCATGTTGCAAGTTCCTCAATTAGAATGTCACAAAAGAAATTAAAAAGTAAATTGGTTTCGTTTCTCAAGATAGGAATGCAATCCGTAGAGGTTTTTTATGCTCAATTCGAAAAAAAAAAGATGAACGAGGGGGGAAAATGAAAAGTGGAGTGGACAGACGAGAAGATATGGAAATTTATATGAGGAAATTCATAGTTCTCATTATCAAAAGAAAGGCATTTTGATAAGAAAATAATATGACATGCTATATGCATATCCTCAATTAAGGATGTGTTTGTTTCGCAAAAAAAAAAAGAATGATTAGAAATGATCATTTATATCTTATACAAAAATAAATGAATGTAAAATATTTTAATTCGGTGACGAAAACATTTTGATTGGCTAATTAATTCAAGAGATAAAAGTGATTCTTTTAAGAAATCTTTTTCAAATAATTCATTTTCCGCGAAATAGGGCCTGAAAGCAAAATGCGGCCCCCGCAAAATAATTTAAAAAGTAAAATAGTTTAGTTTATTCAATGGGCCCCATATTATATAGATCCCTAGGATTCAAAAGACTTGGACTTCTTTTGGATGGTTGGGGGAATCGAGCCCAAAGTCATGGACCAAGCTAAAACACACAAGTGAGTCCATTTCATGCACTGGCCTTTATATGGGTTTCAATATGAGGTCGGGCCGGTTTCAGTCCTAAGAACAAGCAGGATGACCACCATTAGTAAGAGAAAATCCCCTTTTGATCGATGCGATTAGCGGAGTATTTCACGAGTCCGGCGGGTTACAATTTAAGGAAGGCTTCCTCTTCGCCTTCTTTGGATGGCGGCTCGATTGGTCTCCGCAACTCAATTCGACTTGGTGAGCATCGTGGGATTTCATCGTCTACCCAATGGACGGAAATAGTTTTTGGATTATGAGAAGAACGATAGGCCCGAAGGACCCAAATTGAAAAGTCCCATCAAGTCCAACCCCATAACGAGGCCGGTGCGTATAGAGCCCGACTTCTAGAATTCCTTTTACGAAGGCCCATTTCATCACTGGCTTTTCACCTTGTACTATTTGAAAAAGGATGCAATAACAAAACAAGTCACAAAGAAGATGGCGATTGCTTATTCTTTTTCGGGTCGGGTAAGATCCAGTCGAGTATTTAAGTGACCACGACACATCCAACAATTGATTCGAACGTGTCTCATTCGAAATAAATGTGAGAATGAGAAGCTCGGTTTCTTTTTCGTATTTTTTTTTATATAGAAAATAACATAAATGGTCTCTAAACTTTGACTTGATATGCAATGTCGTCCTTGAATTTTTTATTTGTTCAATGTGATCCTTAAACTTTTGGTACATGTTCAATTTAGTCCCTGAACTATATAAAAATATTCAATGTTGTCCATAAGCTTGAATTAATGGAATGATAAGAGTAGATATTTTCATGTAGTCTAGGGATTATATTTAAGGGACCACACAAATTAAAAGTTCGGGGATGGCATTATGCACTTGGCTAAAGTTCAAAGACTGTATTCGACAAATTAAAAGTTTGTGGACGACACTGCACATTAAGCCAAAGTTCATGGACTATTGGTGTAATTATCCTTTTTTTACCCCCTCAAATGACACAATCGAGAAGCACTAGCCATTTGTGAAGCGTACTTTTATTTCCAAAAAATACTAGATATACTAAGATCGATGTGTTGACTAGTAGAATTGATGCATTAAGTAACGCGACGGGATTTTATTGAATGTTTGATATCTCCTACTCCTTTGAATTTATATAATCGAACACACTAATTATGCACATCAATTATAGTTATTTTTGACCTTTTCAACAATGTCTGCTTTGCCAATAAGCATGCAATCTTACTAATAAAAGGATTTGATGGGTGGAGATGCTAGTATCATAAGTGCGGGGTTTGACTCGCTCGCTCTGCAAGGGGCAAAGTAAAAGTCAGAGAGAGGAGAGCTAGAGATAAGATTGACAAAAAAAAAATGATGTCCGCTTTGGAATGCAGTTGGATTGTCCCAAAAGAAAAGGAGAAACTTTGTATTTATGACATCACATAGAATAGACCAAAGTGCAGAGCCTTTGGGCCTGGCATTAAACGTGCATGCATCATGGCCTTGGTTCTTCGTAGAACGACAAAAATGCACTCTTCTTATTAAAAGATTAAACTGTCGTCTACAATTTCTCGATCAATATATTGCATATTTTCTGAACGACTTCGATTTTTTCCTTTTTTCGTACACAACAAGCTAACCTGCATTCGATATCGACCTTCAACCTCTCACTGCGAGTGTAGTTGTTCGGAGCGTCGGGATATTTTGAACTTGGGAATTGAGCGTCACCCATTCCAATCCCACTGATCGCGCTCAATCTGCTCTAGGTTGAGGTCACTTGCATAAGCCAAATGTCTTGAGGTAATCATTCACGGGACTTACAAGGTGTTTCACGAGCCTTTAGATAATCGATTCTCTATGCCCGTGCCTCAAAACTATATAAATGAGAAAAAAAAAAAAACAGCACAAACTTTCATAGGATTAGGCATTCATTATGAAAATTGGTTGCTGAATCCAACGGTGAGGAAAATTACCAAAAAAATCATAAATCTATTGCAAATGTGTCAATTCAATCATAAACTTTTTTTTGCCGATTCAGTCTTAAACTTTTTGCAATTGTGTAAATTCAGTCCATTCGGCGAATTTTGGCCGGCCGGTGTTGACATGGACGCTGGCCGGCTTGCGACATAATAATTTAATATATTTAAATATTTAATTTTTTTTTCTCTACCTTCTTCTTCCTCCAGCTTATGGCCAGAGGAAGAAGAGGCAACGGTTGGCGACCTCAGGCAAAGCTCGCCCCCGCCAGCCACTGGCGAGGGCAAGCTTTGCTGGCCCTTGGCGAGGCCGAGTGTCGCTAGATCTAGGCTGGTGAGGCTCGGCCTTGCCCCTTGCCGTCACTGGGCGACGTCCCATCCATGGTGAGGCTTGGCCTCGTCCAGCGACGGCAAGGCCGAGCCTTGCCAGATCTGGTTTGACCAAAGTCGAGGCGCTAGAGGAGATGGACAAGCTTCAGAAAGGAATCCTGGCGCTGCAGATCGAGCAGGAGTTCGTGAAGAGCTCGTTCGAGCGCGGGCACGACAGATAATGGGAAATAGAAAACCAGGTGATGGAAATGCAAGCCAAAGTATGCAGCCTATTGGATGAATTCGGAATTTGTACCATCATCGAGGAAAACGAGGCTCGGACTCTAATGGCCATGATGGCTCTGAAGTCATGCAATGAGGCCTTGTCCAAAATGCAGGAGCGACAGGAACAATCGGCGGAAGATGCAAGAGAGGAACACGAAAGAATCAGAAAAGAAAAAAGAAAAGAAAAAATATTTTAAAAAATATTAAAATATTATGTCACCGGCCGGCCAGCCAAAATTCTCCGGATAGATTGAATTGGTATAATTACAAAAGGTTTAGGATTGAATAGGAAAAAAAAGAAGTTCAAGATTGAATTGGCATAATTACAATAGATTTATGACTTTTTGGGTAATTTTTCAAAAAGGGTAGAATATAGATAAAAAGAACAAGGGAAAAAATATCATACTTACTACTTAGTAACGGTGGATGGGCAAGATATGAAAATTTTGTATTTAATTAATTTATTGATAACATATACTTGCTAAAAATTGGAACATGTACCAAGCGACTGGTGGGACGGCGGCGGCACCTAGACACTGTACCCTCTACAAGAAACATTTTTTTGGGGGGTCTTTTTTGGCTATAAAAGGAGAATTGGGTTAGATAGAAAAGTGGTTTGAATATTACAAACCTAAATGAAATAGCAATATCATGACAAAACAAACGTTTCTAAGCCACATGCTTTGCAAGAGCATTAGCGCACCGATTCATCTCTAGCGAAAGGTATTCATAATCCTCAATCATCAAAATGTCGCGAGTAGTGATCGACAATCATCGATAAGTACAGAATAAATGTGGGTCGCAATGCGTACAATCAATCAAATAAAAATGGTTATGCATTTGACTTTGTTATGAGTTGGCTGTATTTTCTATATGTGGCCAATCTCGAGCCATGTCTCATGGTTGATCTTTCAATTACATTATCCAAGGCAATACCAATATATTTTGGTTAAACCTAACAACCTCTTTATAGGTCTTGGAATCAATTCGGGAAAAGTGTCAAAAAAGTCCTCAACCTATTGCATTGGTGCCAATTCAGTTCTAAATCTTTTATTGATGCCAATTTAGTCCTAAACATTTTGTATTTGTACCGATTAAGTCATTTCGACCAATTTTCATCGGAAATCAATAACGTGGACGCCGGCCGTTCGCCGGCGCTGACATAGACATTTTAAATATTTTTCAAATTTTTAGTTTTTCTTTACTTTTTCTTTTCCTTTTCCTTTCTTTTTGAAATCTTCTTAAGGGGGCTGGCGAGGGTTGCTGGCCGACGCCCTCCGGCCATAGGCGAGGGCCAGTGACCGTCGCCGGCCTTGGGCGAGGGGGTTGCGGCCCTCGCTGGCCCCAGGCGAGGGCGTCGCAGTCCTTGCCAGATCTGGGCGAAGGGGTCGCGTCGGCGACTGTTGCCGGCCCTCGCCTGAGGTCAGTGAGGGTCGGTTGGCGACCCTCGCTAGCCCCCTCAAGAAGATTTCAAAAAGAAAAGAAAAAAGAAAAAGTAAAGAAAAATTATTAAATTATTAAAAAATAAAAAATATTAAAAATGTCTACGTCAGCGCCGGTGAACGGCCGACATCTACGTCATCAATTTTAGATCAAAATTGGATGGAAGGACTCAATCGACACAAATACAAAATTTTTAGGATTAAATTGACACCAATAAAAACTTTAGAGCTGAATTGGCATTAAAGCAATAGGTTTATGATTTTTTTGACACTTTTTTCCTTTATAATTCACATAAAATTTCAGGCCACACCCAAAACTGTAGAAAAAAAGAAGAAGAGAAGAGCAGGGGTTTATGATGTCTCCTAAGGACAGTGACAGGAAAATTATCAATAAGATCGAGACAAAAGTATTCACCCAGGGCATTGACTGCACTGTCAGACCAGGATTGAGAGAGAGAATCTATGATGACCTCATGATATAGATGGAGAAGAAAGAAAGAGGCCATGTCCAATTTATTCTTTTTATGCTTTTTAATTATTTTATGGGGGGAAGTGAATTTCATTTATAATTACCAAATTATTACAAGAGTGAAGGAGAGAGAGAGGAGGGGCGTCACATGATGTCTTGTGAGCATTTCATGTAAGAAGAAACTTCTGGTCCATCTATTGGGGCCTGTCTCCGTATGTGGAGCAGTCTTAGGTATGGTCACTTTCCTTGGCAGTCTGAGGTCTACCTCAGTCAATTCTCTTCTCAAACCCTCAATTTTTCCTTACCCAATTTATTGCTAAAGATGAAAATATGTATAACCTATTCAATGTGTATCTGCATCATATAAAGCGATTTATATTTCCTCAAGTAGTCTAGTCTAGGGTTATAGAAATGTTTGGCATTTATGTTCATGTAAAGCATCCGGTTGCTTTAGTAATGCTGTCGTAATCGAGGCATTTAATGTAATTATTAGTTACTAAGATAACTGGTATTATTTTCCAGCTCCAACTTCGCTACATCAAATTTTCAGTTCCACCTAAGATGACCCAATTCTTTTTGATACTTCGTCCGCATGGACACATGTCGAGTTACAAAACCTGAGAATTTTGCTCAATGTGATCCTATTTAGGATTTGGTACACATGTTACCACGGCTTTAAAATTTTACTAAAGATGAAATAGGATATTTCGTATTGTTAGCTATCGTTTACACCTTTGCTGAGTCGAGGTAGCAAGTAATCACTATATTTTTTTCACTACGGGCAATAATATGGTATGTGAAGAAGCTTAAGTCCTCGATGAACCAGTTTAAGGGAAAAAATTATCATTAGAAGAAATTTAAAGACATCTTTTTTTTTTATTAGTTCACATAATATTTTTGAAGAAGAAACATTATGCCATGATCCGGGTCTGTTGGTTTTGTGTGAAGAAGCAAGCGAAATTCCAACTCATTTTGTTCATGCTTAAGATCAGAAATATTAGATTGAGCAAATGCTAGGTACACCTACAACAAAACCTAGCTCTCTCATCGTAAACACAACACTATAGAAGGGGTTCAAAATTCACAATGGTCAACACTTCCTCAAATCATCACTCCTTAATTTAAACATATCCTGTATCCTTATACAAAATTAATAAGTTTAGTTCCATCTTGTCGAGAATGTCCAACCCAAAAGTATAAACTTTTACGTGGAGGGAGACCTTATATACAAAGAGCGTATGAACGAGATGTGTGATGTTTCAACACCCTATTTCACAGTTAAGTCGAATTAGGAATGGAACGTGAAATTTTGAGGGAGACCAATAATGTAAAGAATGTATAAACCCTGTTGATAATACATGTGGGATACTTTAACACTCTATTTTACGTGCAAGTGGAATTAGAAATGGCACGTGGAATTTGACAAGTTGAGCTAGATCCCAACTCCGGTACCATGTCCGAATGTCCAACCCAAACGGCCATGCGAACACTTCTCACATTTTGGATTTGTCTATCCTCGATGGTTGGTTGAATTCCGAGTGAATGAGACATAATCACCAATTTACACAGCAGTGGAGCTTTCGACTTCATGGTCCTTTTCGCTGGGGGAAGAAATTGCCCCTCTTCTTGTTTTCCGTTTCCATTTGCACAGGCCCTCGTTTCAGCAATAATTGATGTACAACATGCCACTCTTTTCTCGAAATGCAATGGAGAACAAAACCTCTACGCCCCACGAAGCAGACCAACCCTTTTCCTTAGTCACTTCGACATCACATGAATCTCTCGCATCCTAATTCCCCATTCTAGACACACCCTTTCCACATCAATCTCTCAAATAGAATTCCACAAATGCTCTCTCTCTCTCTCTCTCTCTCTCTCTCTAGGACAAGACATGACCCTGTCAAAGTTAAGACACATCTCCGTCGAATTCTCATTGAATATAGTTCATTTTTTCATTGAAAGAACCAACGTGGGTCGATTTCAGTTTAAGGCAATATTTACCTCCCCCACGCATCCTATATTCCATTGCATCTCCCATGAAATGTAAAGCATCATCAAAAGGGTCAACATCATTTCTGCTCTCTCCCCACTTTCCAAACCAGAGACCATCGTACCATACATAACAATAATAATTCTAATGAAATCAAACGACAAGTCCATGCAACACGCCCTAGTTCTTCAACGGTAGGAACTCAAAGAACTGGTGCTGATGGTGCGGAGGGCTCGCGCTCTTCCCGTCGGCATCGTCGCCGCTGCGGAGAGGGAACAATTGAAGGGTTTGGGAGTCGTCCTCGTGCTCTTGGCCGCCGCCACTGGCCAGATCGGGGCTGTTGTCTCGGAACGGTGAGGACACGAAGAAGCTCCTGAGGCCGTGAGCCTTGACGATCTTGTTAGGGTCCATCGATGCCCAAGCAGCAGCAGCAGGGTGGAGAGTCCGGGGGGCAGGCGGTGGGACTGTGGACGGGGTAGTGGTATTTATGAGGTGGGTGGGATGAGGACAAGGAGGCAGCTGCACCATCTGCCATGTGGCATTCCTCTCCAGAAAGTTGCCAGTGCTGTTGTGCCTTCTCGTCCACTGAAATTCCCCGTCGTCGAATTTGATCCGCTGATCAGACGACGACGATCTCGTCCCATGCTCTGCCAAAGTTGCTGCTGATCCTGCTTTTGGCGCCTTCTGAGTCGTAGCTCCTGCAGATTCCTGCCCAAGAAGAAAAACATTTCGCGGAGAGAAATATCTTAATTTTTTTTTTTTCAAGAAACAATTGGGCCAAAACACATGACAATTCTTGGAAACTACGTGCACCCGGCAACAAATTTGAAACGACAGAAATTGGGAGACTACTCATGATTTGCCCCCACCTAGGAATCTAAAGTGAGTGTACCATTCGAGTCCCAGAAAGGACCTTCACATTGGACACGAGAGGCCAAAAGATCGTACCGACTAGCCATATAGCTAGGGTTTGCACTGTCTTTTCCAAACTTTTTACCAAGGATTTCGCTCCTTCTTCTATGGTAATGCCAAAAGTGATATGTAAAGCTCTCATTATATCTTAAACAGCGACGCTAAGTACACTGAGATTGACTTATGAAACCGGCATGTCCAGTTAACTCTTAATGTTACAGACATTTGCTCGACTCTATCCATGTCATATTATGCATAACATCGCACACTTTTTTAGACAAGATGATCACTATCGTCAGGGAAGAAAAGGGAGGGACAATCACTGCACCATGGGTTTGACTTATCCTGAAGTTTCGATAGAACATGTTCTGCTTTTTTCTTCTGGGTAAAGGAAGAAAGCTACGAAGTATATTTCATTTTTCCTAGACCTGCACTGTATCAAGATCCACAGAGAGAGAGAGAGAGAGGGGAAAATGTTTGCATGTCCGTGTATATCATTAGGCGTGCTTGTATCAGAGAGAGAGACAGGGAGAGGGAGGCAGGCCAAGAATGAGATGAGCGGAATTGGTGAATGAATGAAGCACAGACCCCAAGGAAGCCCAGCTAAGTTTCATAACAGCTGCCCCGACAGAAAGGAAGGATTGCAGCTTTTCGACGACTCTTTTCATTTCCCAACAAACACGAAAAAAGCTTTCTCTCTTTCACCTCCTCCTCTCTCTCTCTGCATTATTCTACAAAACAAACGCTCCTTTTCTCCATCCTCTTTCCATCATGAACGTCTCAGTTTCGAATTATCTCCTAATCATATGAACATAAGCAAACCCTTAATCGCTTTTTTCATGGAACCCCTTTTGAGATACGGAGATTACGAGAGAAAAAAGCATGTTCCGAATTGAAAAGAGGATGTTCTTTTCGAGCAGTCTATGTTGAGCTGTGTCTGAAAGGAGCTCATAACTATAAACAAAGAGAGTACTTTGAAAAAGAAAAAGAGAGAAATTAAGGACCTCTGCTAGTGTACTGCAGTTTATAGGGGGTGCCCAGTTGTTCTTGGTCTGTTCAACTTCAAGCATTGTCCTACTCGCGCCTGTAGACAAAAAGAAAAGCAGAAAGAACACAACTTTACATCACAACCCAACAAACAGAATGTGTGGCAAAAAGCAACATCTCAGAAGGCTCTCTAATAGGACTAAAACAACCCCATAATTCTCTCTTCTAGTCATATCTAACACATTCCGTGCGACCCATGATAGATCAATGATAACAGCAAGCATGATGTGAACTCCAATGTTATGTAAAATGGCAAAAGAACGTGAACATGAACTGTATGTGCGATGACCCTTTGGCCTTTGTGACTCGAGAGCCTGGTGTGGGAGCGATAGGTTCACCTGTTTCTTTCCTTTCTGATTCTTCGGCGTCGCGGCTCAGCTCCTCCGGGGCTGCCTCCATCTGGCGGCGGCGCTTCTGCCGTTCCCTGGCCTTGTGGTTCTGGAACCAGTAGAAGACGTTCTTCCCCTCGATCTTGCCGTACCGGCGGAGCTGCGCGGTGATCTGCTGGATTTGGTCAGCGTTGGGGGTCCGGGTCCCGCGGCGGTATAGCTCCTCCAGGGTCCGTAGCTGCTCCGGCGTGGGGTTCCACCGCGAGCTCACCACGACCTGTGGCGAATTGGACTCTCTTTTGCTTTGCTCAGCCATAGTCGCTGCGAAAATGCAAGTAGTTCTAGTTGAGGAAATGAGTTTTATTCATCGGAAAAGAGGGAAAAAATGTGAATTTATAAGCTGGAACTAATCGTGAATATTACATATGTAGTCAAAAGCGTCAATAGAAGAATATGTCCTCGTTTAATCTTTATCCTGCGAAAAACTAAAAAAAAAATGACAAAGAAGAAGAAGAAGGAGAGATCAATATATACCAAGATGGTGATTCAGTGCCAAAATGTCGGCACCGTGGATACGGCTCAAGCAAGGCGGCGCAGCATTGGCGCTGCCGTTATTAGGGGAAGGATTGGCGACCGGCCTTGGCATGAGGGGGCGCAGCTTCCGGCCGGTGAAGGAGTCGGTCATGTACAGATCTCCATCATCATTGTAACCCACCATCCACATATTTCTTGACAGCAACAGTTTAGTGCTGGAAACGCTAGGGTTTTCCGGGAAACTAGAAGCTTTTTTGCTGCACCCGAGAGAGAGAGAGAGAGAGGAAAAGGATGGTGCTTGTGGCTTTGAGGAGGAGTGATTGTTATGGGCTGGAGTCAAGAAGAGGAAGTGAAGGGTATGGAGGGTCTAAAGCTATATGAAAGGGGGGGAGTTCAAGAAACAGAAATGATAGAGCCCTCACTTTGAAAAAGTAGATATGGTTCAAATATGGAATGTGTTGATGCGCCTACGAAGAGAGACGATGAGGGTTTCTGCAGCTATCATAATATATAAAATAAAATAAAATAAATAAATTGGGTGAGGTTAGTTGGGGTTGAACAGTTGAGAGAGAGAGAGAGAGAGAGAGAGAGAGAGAGGAATTTGAGTTTCTCAGATTTTCAGGGAAGGGGATTGATCACTAGAAAGAGATAGAAGACTGGACCGAGAGAGAGAGAGAGAGAGAGAGAGAGAGAGAGAGAGAGAGAATGATGTTTGTGTAGGTGTAGCTAGTAGGTCTAATATAGGAAAGACAAAAGTGGAAAATTTTATTTTGGGAAATTAGTGCATGTACCCACTTCTCTATAGAAAATATATCCAAACTGATTTATTCACCCATTTTTTAAGATTATAGCTACTCGTTCTCTCGAATTAAATTTATCATCAGAATATGTTATGGTCACTCGATCATTTCTTTTGCATATGTCTCTAGAGTAAGACTTTGCTTTACACTTTTACCGAAACGAAAAGTTTTGGTTACACCGGATCTCCACGAATGAATTCCAGCATTTATTTGGATCTACAGAAGTCAATATTACTTCAAATCAGAACAAACTTAAAGAAACCCACATCATTGATTCAAATAGGTTTGTGTCAATGAAATTTTACACCCGTGACATGAGACATAAAAGTCCAATGAACACTAACAAAACAATGGTAGAGACAGTATCTCAGGCGTTCTTGACATGCTCGAACCCGACTCACATATGCTCTATCGGTTTGAGTGGACGGTTCATGAGGCTCGTGTGCATCGGGAAGTACCTAAGATTGGATTTCGCAATGGTAGGTGTATTACAGGTCGGTTTTACACATACCAGGGGGGTTCTTGAGTAGAAGTTAGGGCAAGCAAACATGGTTCACAAACTCAAGAACGAGAGAGCACGTAGCATACGGCCGTCTGTGAGCTTGACTAGGCCATAGAGCTGTCGTTTGAGACAGAGAGAGAGACAGAGAGAGACGAGAGAGAGAGAGAGACAGAGAGAAGGCGTGGAATTCTGGGGGGATTATCGGGAGGAGCGAACCAAAAACGACGTGACGATGAGTGAGTGAGAGAGAGAGAGAGAGAGAGAGAGAGAGGGAGAGAGAGAGAGCTCTCCCTCTCTCTCTCTCTCTCTCTGTCATATTAATGGGTCTTCTCATGTCTCGTGCCTTTCACCATTATTCTCAATCCGAACTGCCTCTCTTGCCCCCTCTGCTCCTTGCCTTTTCCCTTGTCTATTCTCCCCCCTCTCTCTCTCTCTTCGAACAAGGAACCAAAAATGAAATTCGGCAGAATTTCAAAAAATGTGTTTCGTTTCGCGAAGGCCCAGAAAAATCGATCAAGGAATTCACATCTCTCTCTCCCTGACCAGATCGTACGGTTCATTGGCCCCTTCCCAACATCTTCATTTGTCCAAGCTATTTCGATTTCAATTCACCACACGCTTTTGTGTTCCACATGTTTCGCACACAAGGAGACAGACAATCTTCACATCTCGTACTAACTTCATGGGAGAAATTGCACTAACCCCCTTGCAATTTGGCGTATTTGCTCATCTTCTCTCTTTGAAAAAGAGAATAGTCCTTGTGTGTTTACTATATATATCCCCCTTGCAATTGGATGTGAACCCTTCTAATAATTTATCTTATCATTATGGTAGTCGAGATGAACAGTATTGTTAGAATAAGAGATAATTTGTGGTTTTGTATGTCCGTCTAACCTTGAAGTTAGGGAGGCCAATTCCCTAAAAGATTTCTCAAACTTTAGTTCCAGTCTTAATTCTGCCCCGAACTTTTTTTTTTTTGGTCTCATAAAAAATCCTTAACTTTCACTCTAGTCCCAGACCTGCCTACGTGTCCAAAAATCACCCCTCATTTCTTCAATATTATCAACATAAGGAGGTTGCTATTATTCCTTACAGAGTGAGGGTGTTGATGAAAACGCAAGTTCTGGTTATGAACTTCTAACTGGTTATGATGTCGATAATTTTGAGTAAGCTAGTTGCAATTTTTGGACGTGTGGACAAATTTGGAACTAAAGTGAAAGTTGAGAATTTTTAATGAGACAAAATAGTTTGAGGCGAAATTATGATTGGACCTAAAGTTTGAATTTTTTTTAAGGGATTAGGTCGAATTTAAGGTTTCTCTTAGTTATTAGGAGTCTTGACCCAAAACTTGTTGAACTCGGTTGCCTCGCTTTGACCATAGGGTTCTTGTAGGGGTGTGATTCATACTCTTCATCGACAAAAAAGCAAAGGGGTCCCGAGAGAGTCACCTCGGTGGGGATTTCAAGGGGGCAGCGCCCCCTGGACGCTAGAGAGTTTTTATAATTTAAACTTATATTTTATTAGTAGTTTGGGCTTGACTCATGAATAGTTACTACCTATATGTATTCTCTTTTTCTTGTAATTGAGTGATATAATTAAGATGTATAATGTGCTAATTATAGTAGAATTTTTTACTGGATGTAGCCCTAGTTTAAGGGTGAACTAAAATTAAAACTTGTGTCTCAATTTCTTTCTATTTCGTTGTAATTGTGTGCCAAAACCTAACAATCCTCATGTACTTGGTAGAAGATTCCATGGCATTTCTTCCTAGAGTGCACACTATGTTCTTTCTATGAATTTGCATCGTATCTCATTTGCATTTCTTGGCCAAGATACACGGTTGTGTCCAGGGTTTTTGTTGTGACCAAGAAATTGAGATGTCCTTCAACATTTCACCAGCTAGGACAAATATATTGTTTAAGAGAGTATAGTCTCGATCCTAATAACTCTTTCATCTTCCTCTCCAATATTCAGTCTAATGCTTTTCTTTTTCTCATTTCCCGATTGGAAGAAAAGCTTCCTTGAATCGGGTCTCTAATTGACGGGTTGTAAATATAGACATCGCCCACATGCAAACTTAACCAAAAATAAATACGAATGGTGTCCGAATGTGTATAACCCACCAAACAAAATAACGATTCGGAGAAAAATACGAACCTGTAATTATGTTCGTTTATAATGAGAAAGTCTCCGGGAGACGTGAATGTCCAATACTTATCACATCGTTGGAAAGAATGTATCTTTTTCTTTCTTTGAGTCCTCTTCATTAATTATTCATTGTCTTTTATATATATTCCACGCTACAAGTTATCATCCCTCTTTGCGTCACATAGTGGTAATAAGAATGAAATAACCACCTCTCTCTCTCTCTCTCTTTCTTTTCCGAGCTATCACTATTGCATGCAGAGATCGTGTCCTCATCTCGAATCTTTTCTTCCCTCATTCAATGCCCTCTCTTACATATTCATCTTTCAACTCATCAAGGCCTTGTCCCAATGTCCAATCTCTTTTGTCCAATGTCCCATTTCTCTCACGACACCTCATTTATCTCTCTCTCTCTCTACCCAAGAAAGGGAAAACCAAAAAGAAATTTCATATCATCATTGTTATATAATTGGAAGTTTTGGTAGAGAGAGAGATGGGATGGGATGGGGCCAAAAGAATTCATGTCTTCAGTGGCTGACTACAGCCCACACTGCACATTCAATAATTTCTATGCTGTGGGATACGTCAAGGGATGAGAGAAATGAAAATGATGTAAAGATTGGATGATGAAACCCCTCTTCAAGGTATCTAACAACAAAATCATGATGACGATGATGATGATGATGATATATTTTTGGCCACGTGTGCAGTGAGGTGCAGTGACTGGACTGAGATGTGATATCATGCATGATGGGAGGAGTGTCAGAGAATTGTTTTGGTGTTTGTAATAAAGAGTTGAACAAAAAGAAAACGTGGCCAACCCCTGAATTTGAATGTTTAGGAGCCCCAATTGTCTCTTGTACGATAAGATAGTAATTCTTGATTTTTACATTTCCTTTTAGCAAGTGCTCCAATGTTTTCTCCTCATCCATTTTATATGAATGGAATTCGTCAAAAGAAGTACTCGAAGGATGGAGTTTGAAGATGGGTCGTTTACTTATGAATCATTCCATAAGAACGTTTTAAATGGCTTTCCCTCAACATCAATTAAGTCTGTCCATATATGTAAAGGTGTTAGTTAAACTGCACGTCATGGAAATACATGAAGTATTTAATCAAGAAACACTATAGTTTCAATGCATTAACAGTTTTGTGGGAAGTTTAATTATCATCTTAAAATAAAAAAAATTTCTTAATGAAATATGTTTAATCAGTGTCTCAGGAACAACCTGCAATGTCCCTAACCGCTAAATGTCCACTGAAGCATGGAGCAAATTTTAGATATACCCTACTAAGTTTTCGATAATTTTTTAACGTCAGTCAGAACTTATAGCTGCAAGACTGCTGTAATGTCAAGGATTTCATTATTAAGTGCCTCCACAACAATTGTGTAACTAATTACTCCAGGGAAATTTACAACTGTTTCATATACTATTTTTGTCATATCGTGTGTAATAAAAAATTTAGAAATATAAATAATACTGGCCAAGTATGTCTTAACAAGGATTTGGCTAGCATAACGGCACCACTACAGCCAATTAACAACGATACCAACAGGACCACACATTCTATTTCACATAGGATCGGCAAACGGAGCATCAGTTTCAAACTGTTAAGATACATTAAATATAGAAAACTAGCCAAATCCTTTAAATATCAAAGGTTAGTACCAAACATGTTGGAATTCATATCTCCTAATTTATAGGGGGAAAAGTACAAAAAAAGTTCTAAACCTGTTATATTGGGTATCGATTCAGTCCTAAACTATTCAATTTGACTAATTTAATCCTAAACATTTTGTATCTGTGCCAATTGAGTCCATTCGCCTAAATTTGGCTGAAAATTGGTGACGTGGACGAATGTCACCCGACGTGGCACAACCAAGGCCGACATGGTCAATTTTTAATATTTTTAAAAATTTGAATTTTTAATATTTTTAATTATTTTTTCTTTCTTTTTGGCCGGCGAGAGTAACGGTCCTCGCCAGGGTGAGGGCCGCCTCGCCCAGATCCGTTGAGGCTGCGATGGCCCTAGCAGCTCCGCTGGCTCTGGGTGAGGCAGCCCTCGCCCATATTTGGTAAGGGCCATGACCCTCACCGGCAAAAATGAAAGGAAAAAAAAGAAAGAAAAAGATAAAAGATAAAATATAATAAAAGAAAAGAAAGGAAAAATATAATAAATTTTATAAAGAATAAAAAAATTATTTAAAATGTCCACGCTAACGTCGGCCGCGCCACGTAGGACGACCAGCGTTCACGTCAGCGATTTCCGATCAAAATTGGCCGAATTGACTCAATTGGCTTAAATGCAAAATGTTTATGACTAAATTGGTCCAATTAAAATATTTATGACTGAATTGATACAAATGCAATATGTTTATGACTTTTTTTATACTTTCCCCAATTTATAGGTCAATATTGTGGAAAAAAAAGAGAAAAAGAAAAATAACATTTGAGAATTGATAAATGAGAAAAGTAAACATCAATTATACGAATGATGTAAAAGGTGGACTCTCGATATTTTAATGTTTTCAGATCACATTCACAACGACTATGTTCTTTCATCTACGCAATGAAAAACAAGTTAGTCTCTCTTTATGAAAAAGAAAGTTTACTAGTCTTTTGTTAACTTTGATCACACACATGTATATTGTACTTGAATATCGTATTATAGTTGTTATATTTGGCATTAAAGTTTTAAACTCCTATGAAAGGAATTACTGTAATGAAAGTATAATTCTTTAAAATGTGATAGATGATTGATGAAAAGTAAACAAAAGAAATGTCATCTTAAAATGTAATATAAGATTCATATCAAATGTTTACTTCTTTATATTTGTGATTATTTGGATTTTGGTCATTACTAATTTTAGGTTTTTTTCCCTTTTTACTTAGGCCAAAATTTTGTTATTTAAGGGAAATCCCACTCGGTGTGATTTGCATGTATTCTTGATTTATCAGGGAGACTGGACAAATCTTGGGACAATGTGCAATGCACGATTATGGCACCTTCACTCTTTCAAGAATAACGGTGTAGTCAGTTTCACATTTTTCTTTTAAAAAATACTTTGCAAAAACTCGTTAACAAGACCATTGCATCGAATATTACATGAGAAACGTGCCACGAACTTTTGATGTTGCCATGTTATGGTTGAGGAAAATGTGCAGGGAATTTTTTCTGTAGGTTGTAATATTCTAAATTCATGCAAGAAAGGTTTTGGATGAGTTTCATACAAGAAAGTTCTTTTCAATTAATTCTAGGAGGGGAGATTTGTCCCAACTTACCATGTAATTATTATTGGCATTAATTAATATTCTTGGGGAGCTGTAAGTTGCTGATCCGCACAACTGTTCCTTAAAGACCGTTCCTCTTTGTTCATTGTATTAATGTCCGTACAGAGCTAATCTCCAGAAAAATTAATTGAGTGGTTTCCTTCTTTAGCTGTTGGTATAGTTGGTTGCATATCAATTAATGCAGATAATGGAGCTAACCACAAACTAATCAATGCACTGAGACTTCTGCATTAACAAATTGAAAAGGGCTAAAAGAGCAAACCCTAGAAATATCAAAAAGTGCCCTTCACTAATACTTTTAGTGATTATTTTGTTACTGTGATATAGGGGAGAAAATATTCTACAAATCAAATTATTCCTTATCATACCTGTTGAACAAGTACTTTTTAAGCATATTAACTAAAATCTAGGAGCACCTTTTGAGATGACCTGTTGACAAGAGCTTTTTCTTCAGCCAAGGCCTAATTAAGCGTGTGGACACACCCACCAAAACTGATTATTAGGGTTCTTTGCCCTTGTACGATTGGCTGGTCAAACCAATAATTTTTCACATAGAGAAGGGAAAGTTGAGGAGGACAATCAGAGTTAGTGGCGGTGATATTTTGAGAAGCCGAGGAACCGGTTACTTTAAATGAAACATGCCTATGAATAGAGTGGTCTCATGAAGGTACAAGTCACATCTAGATTTGATCCCAGCTTATTATATGGTTTTTATGTGAATTTTATTAACTGGAGGCCTTATTAACGGGGGGACCGGAATGTCGAAATGACGAATCACGTGTGGCTCCTCGATCGCGGCAGACGGGATCCCAAGAGATCCGAACCCGGGCACAAATAATCTTTCCGCAACTCCAAAATGGTAAAGATGGTCCTCCTCACAAGGGTGTTCATCAATAGTCTTTTTCTTGGAACTCAAAGTCGAGGATCAGGCAAATAGGGAAGTTGTTGTGTTGGTCATTTAGGAGAGATTTGGTTTAGAAAGCATTGCGGATTCGTGTGGGAGCTCCGATCCAAGAAAGGGACCAGCGAACTTCTAAATCGAGTATGAGAATGTTACCGCTCTCTTATCAAGGTAAGTTCACGGGTTGCTCACACTCCCACATTAATCTATTCTATCATTTGTTAAAACTAGGTTGAAAAAAATTAGCTACGCCTTACCATAGATTTCTGAGATGCAATATAGCCTTTCCCTTTTGGTGCTTCATCTTCTTCGTGTACATACTTCTCCTGTTTTTCTAGGGTTAATACAATTAAAAATCGCAAACCGATATCTCACAGAATATTTTTTTCCTCCAATTGATTTCCGCCTCGCAAAAAACTCCAAACTGGCATTCCTGTACCAAATTTACAATCTATTAGCATTCCGTCCAATATTTCGTGAAAATATATATATGAACACATGTGAAAGATGACTGCAAGACGGATTTGTTGTTCTCTTTGACGTGGAGAACGACAGATCCGTTGTTGAAAATCCACATATATTGACGTGAATGTTAACACACATGGACTTTTCACATCATATTTGTCATTCTCCGAGTTGTAGTCATCAGCCACGTATGTGTCACATATGCAATTTAACGACATATTGGAAGGAATGCTAATGTATGGTAGATTTGGGTCAGAGGTACCGGCCGGTTTAAGATTATTAAAGAGACGAAAATTAATTCGAGGAAAACAATATGTTACGGGGTACCAGCTCGAGATGTTCTTTTGTGAGACGAACATTAGTTCAAGGTAAATGCATCGTAGAGGTACCGGTTTGGTATTTTTAATGGTATCAACTTTTTTTTTTTTAGTCATGTTTCATTCCTGTATTGAGAACACCATGAAAGGATTCATCTGATCAATCCAAGCACACCTAGACAAGTCCTTAATTAGTTTCTAGTAATTAACTTGAGCCAGCAAGGGGACCATATCAGCAATTAACTTGTGCTTCCACTTGTGCAGAGTAGACAGTGATGATCGCGAAAGCAAGGGAGGTGAGAGTTCTTGCCAAGCTGCCTGTTGGTGGACGTGAGATTCTTGGAAATGGTTGTTTGTGTTAGCATGCAAATTTGTTTGCAGAAACCCTAAAAGAGATTTTTGAGAGATCGTGAGGGGAAAAAGTAATGGGGATGTGATCCTAGTTAATCGAATCAAATGATGGGTTCATCTTGATAATCATCCCCATGATTGGACACCCAAGTTGCAAGATTTACTTTAAATTTAATGCAATTACTTTGTATTATTGGAGACCCATCACCAATCTCTAGTAATCAAGCTCAATCCAACTCTTTATATATATATATATATTGTAATCTCACATGTATTATTTTGTAATAATAACATTGTACTATAAAATAGCATAGACACTTACTTGTATCGACAAAATTGACAATCGTGTTTTAAAGATCACGCTTGTTGTATCTCTCTGCGCCGTAAGTTTCTCATGATGATTTGCAATCTTTCACTATCTTGTAATCTGTCAATCATTTACATTTCAATCACGTTGTTTTTATTTATAATTTAATCGCATTGTTTATATTTATATTTCTTATAATCTGACAATCATTTATATTAGACATTTCAATCACGTTCTTTATATTTCAATTGCTGCTTTCTTCTAAGACGTATCTCCTTATAGTAGATCTTAGGAGATCTACCTTTAATATATATTCTTGTTCTTATATAATTCTCATAAATGTGAATACGAATCCATCTTTCTTTCTTTTTCATAATCAATTTTCTTATTTACAGTCAGTATCTTCTAGAATCTTTTTTTTTTTTTTTGGGCGTAAAATGTAAGTATCATTTAGGAGATGAAGTATAGAAACTTAGGGGCACCCCCTACATTACAAATAGAATTAATAATGTGAGAATATGGAGATAGGAAATCTCCACTCAATAGCCAATACAACATTAGCCTGGAAAGGTCTAAAACTTTTGTAGAGTGAAGCTCTCCTTCTAACGATTTTACGCACCTTAACCAAAATAATGTAGAAATCATTTGACTTGCTTTGAAAATGTAATCGATTGTGCTCCATCCAAATGCAATATATGATCGCTAAGAATGGTATCTTCAGGAGCCTCATCGACAAGTCTTTGCCTTCGGTAGCCCCGATCATCCATTGAAGTTCATCATTACAGAACGCTAAATCCCATGTTTTGTCAGGATACTACGCCATATACTTCCAGTCTAGTTGCACTAGAAGAACAAATGTGTTTTCTCTTCTATACCGGTCTTATATAAATTGCACTAGACATCGATTTAAGACATCCATTGTGATACAATCTTTTCCGTCGGAAGCCTGTCTCTACAAAGAAATTAGCCAATGTAATTATGTTTGTTGATTCCGCTAATCCAAATTAGTTTATGGCACTCCACAACCGGCCCCACTTGTTGGAGTTTGTCATAAATCTCTTTACAACAGTACCTAGAGCGAGATATGATCAAAGTTAGAGCCGGTCTCGACTTAAGAAGACCTTGCCAGCTCCAAACCATATTGCCATTGATGTCGAGTCACATAATCGGAGTGCCTCTACATTTAGTATTGTGAACCCAATTACTCCACAGGGAAGAGGATGGACAATTGATGAGATTCCATAGTATGCGGCTTAGCAATATTTTGTTCCATAATTTCAGATTGAGCAACCCTAGTCCCCTCCCTTTTGGGTGAGTGTGTGTATATATATTGGTCAATCCAACCATAACATTCCTCCACCATGGATTTTTTTTGCCCACTTTTTACTCCCTTTATTTATCTTGCAGCAAAAGAAAATGAAAACCATGATTATTGATTACTCAAAATTGCAAACGATTATTAGGTTAAACTTTGTCATGGTTTTCTTACTCAGAATTGTAAGGCCAATCCCACTTTATTGTCCAATGTATACTGGATGAAACATATGGTCCATGAAAGTGCAGAGCAGCCAGTGACAATTTAATTTCTGGGTGACGTCATATTGATAAATTATTGGGCCGACACATTTGTGGGCTTTGATATGACTAATTAATGTGTTCATAGCTAGGGTCATAGTCACACGTGAGCTTGCATCACTTCTCTACATTGTTCTTCTTGAATTGAAGGCGACACTTTAGTAGGATTAGTGTTTGTACACAGACCACTTCTTCACCATTATATATATGTACATACTTTTATTTTTTATGATTAACATACTATCGATATATAATACTAATAGAAAATCAACAGCCCGAAAAATGCTACAACTTGGGTTCCATATCCAGATTTTTCGGCCGAAAAATGGGTTTTAATTCGCGCACCATATATCCGAACCAGCTCGATATAACCAATGTTCTATAGGGCTTATGAGCTTCAATCAGAGGATGATATAAACCGCGTGAAAATCATACCATATCACAGGTTGTACTAAGGAAGGCACGGCGCCTGCACGTAGAACTCGAAACGACGTCGCGAGCAACAACAGTAAGTGAAACGAATTGACGGGTCATATCAGCAGCAAAAATCCTGACACTACGTTCCCTGAGCAAGCTATGTATATTTTGGCAAATAGCTAATGCTATATATTTCATGTACCTATCCCAAAGAATTAAATTGCATGGCTTCTGAAATAATCTTTGGGACCAAAGGAGAGTTAATTTGTTTTTCGATGAGGCAGATGCTGTACGGCTTTACGTTAGCACAGTCCCTTCTTCTGCCTTTCTGTTTAGTTTCTGTCGTGCCACACGGTAAGCGAAAAGCATCGATGATATGAAATCAATAGCCTCCCCGAGTTTGCGTCTTGCATGCGCCCGGAATGGGTCCAGTTTTCAGATAAAGAATCGAATCGGACAGGCGTGATTCGAGCTAGACTTAAGGTCCACATTACGTGCAAAGGAGATTGCATACCGTCATCGTCGTCATCGTACGAGGGCTTGATGGTTGGTCACCAGAGAGAGAGAGAGAGAGAATGTGGGCTCGGGCTTGTTAGCGGGAGCCGGCACGAGCCCTCGTTGTCGAGCGCTCGCAGAATCCGACGCGTTGGTTCCAAAATTGCCCGGATTCCAATCATTTTGCATGTATTTGGCGGGATTCAAACGGGTAACTTTTTTGGTTCCTAAATTGTAAATCTCTTAACGCCTCAATCACCTACAACAACCTTGAAATGTTAATCACCTATTATTTTATTTATCCTTGAATGTTCGCACGTACATTTGTATAGGGATTTGAGGTGTTAAATATTGCATAAAAGTAACATTTGTAAGGCCAACATTAAAAAGGTTTAGTAAATTCACAAAAAACAGATTTTTATTTATTTATGTAAACGTACATTTTTCATCAGAAAAGAGAAAAAAATAATAATAGTCAATTAGCTTTCAATAACTAGCAAAATGGATGATGTAAGTGTTTATTGTGTATTTTTCTATTAGAAAACCGTAAAATGGTCTCGAAACCATCTATATATTAGTTGGCCCATTGCTAATAGGCCCTCCATAATTGTTAACC
The DNA here is from genome assembly GCA_001662345.2 of Metrosideros polymorpha var. glaberrima. Classification (NCBI taxonomy): domain Eukaryota; kingdom Viridiplantae; phylum Streptophyta; class Magnoliopsida; order Myrtales; family Myrtaceae; genus Metrosideros; species Metrosideros polymorpha. Next base: position 4,506,943 of record BCNH02000002.1, read on the forward strand.
GAGCCATATGGTGAACTTGAGATATCCGTGTTAAGACTGAAAATTCGTGTTAACGGGTTAATTTCAATGAGATTACCATTTATGAAATGTTGTATTTTTGTTAAGCATGCTAGAAACAAGGGAATCGCATTAGCGGTTCTTGCGACTCCTACTTGGGAAAAGTACTGCGCAAATATTACAATTTGGCACGAGTGAACACTTTAGTGCCACAATTTCTAAAAAGTACATGTAAGTGCTATTTTTTTTTTTTTAAAATAGGACACTTAAGTGCCAAGTTCGACGACCCTTGCTGAAAATTCGAAGTGGCGTTATTTTATTAATATTTTTAGCCTATGTGGCTCGCCAATGCTGACGTGGTACTTTTTTAATTATATTTTAATATTTTTCAAATAATATTTTAATATTCTTAATTTTTTCTCTTTTTTTTCAATTTTCCTTTTTTTCATCATCTTCTTCCTCTGGCTTGCCGAGCAGAAAAAGTGCTGGTGACGGCGAGGCTAGCCTCGTCGGCCCTTCCAATTGCAAGCCGAGCCCTTCTAGTTATAAGCCCTTCCAATATGCGATGCATGCCATGTGTTCGACAAATTGTCTAGCTGAGCAGCCTTGCAAGTCACCAAGTCACAAGCAATCCAGAGGGGTGAGGTAAGATCGATAACTGAAAAGGCCTCGCCGTCGCTGGGCGAGGTCGGCCTTGCGCAACCAAGGTGAGGCCGACCTCGCCGTCGCTAGATTTGGGCGAGGGCAAGGTCGGCCTCACGCAGCCATGGCGAGGCCAGCCTCGCCAACCCTCCCTTTGGCCGGCGAGCCACAGGAAGGAGAAGATGAAAAAATAAAAGGAAAAATTGAAAAAGAAGAAGAAGAAGAAAATATTAAAAATATTAAAATATTCTTAGAAAAATATTAAAATTTTATAAAAAAAATTGCACCTGTGCCACGTTAGCATTTTGGCCGGAATATCTCGCCGTTGGCACTTAAGTGTTCATTTCTTCTTCGATTTTAGCACTTAAATGTACCTTTTAGAAATTGTGGTACTAAAATATCCACTCGTGCCAAATAATTACACTTGCATAGTATTTTCCTGCTCTTGCTTGAAGTTCAAAATCATCCTTGTACATGCATGTTCTTCTGATTAAGGACAATCATTATACTTTAAAGTTTAAAATGTTCAATGTTGTCCCTGAACTTAAATTAATGGAAGGATCACATTACATTTAACATTTTCATATAATCTAGGGACTAGTTTGAACATGCACAAAAAATTCAGGGATCATTTGTGTCAAATTGAAAGTTCAGGGACCACATTGAATAATGAGCTAAAGTTCAAGGACCATTTGTGTTCAAAGACCACATTGCATATTGGACCAAAGTTCAAGGACCATATGTGTCATTTCCCCTCTTTTGATTAAGGATAATCCTTGTACTTTTTCTACAAAAAATATGCAACGCGACATGGATACAAAATGCTCATTTTAGACAAACAAAATACAGGGCTTGTTAACGGGAGCCACACGAGTGATCGTTGTCGAGCGCTTGTGGAATCCGACACGTTGGTTCCAAAATGGTTCGCATGTTCAAATGCTCAAATTGAAAGTCATAAGTAACCCGATTGATCATACATGTGTGCTAGATATGATTCCATTCATCTTAACGTCGACATGATGCACTTGTACGCATTCTCTCGCATAAGAGAATTTCACTCCTAAGTCCACAAATTGGTTAACTCTAGTTCTTCGGCTTGTGCAGGTGGCCCAGATTCAAATCATTTTTCATGTATTCGATGGGATTCGAACGGATTTTCAAATTGGAAATCTCCTAACGCCTCAATCACTTGCAACAACCTCGAAATGCTAATCACCTATCATTTCCCTATTTTATTTATCCTTGAATGTTCGCACGTACATTTGTATAGGGATTTGAGGTGTTAAATATTGCATAAAAGTAACATTTGTTAGGCCAACATGAAAAAGGTTGAGTAAATTCACAAAAAAAACAGATTTTTTTTTTTCTAAACGTACATTTTTCATCGGAAAAAAGAAATATATATATTTAATTAGCTTTCAATAACTAGCAAAATGGATGATGTAAGTGTTTATTGTGTATTTTTCTTTTAGAAAACCGTAAAATGGTCTTGAAACTATCTAAACATTAGTTTGCCCATTACTAGTAGGCCCTCCATAATTGTTAACCGAACCAGATAGTGAACTTGAGATATCCGCGTTAAGACTGAAAATTCGTGTTAACAGGTTAATTTCAATGAGAAAATCATTTATGAAATGTTGTATTTTTGTTAAGCGTGCTAGAAACAAGGGAATCGCATCAATGGTTCTTGTGACTCCTGCTTGAAGTTCAAAATCGTCCTCGTACATGCACGTTCCTCTGATTAAGGACAATCATTGTACTTTAAAGTTTAAAATGTTCAATGTTGTCCCTGAACTTAAATTAATAGAATGACCACATTTAACATTTTCATATAGTCCAAGAACTAGTTTGAACATGTAAAAAAAATTCAGAGACCATTTGTGTCAAATTGAAAATTCATGGACCATATTGAACATTGAGCTAAATTCCAAGTACCATTTGTGTCAAATTGAAAGTTCAAGTACCATATTGCACATTAGACCAAAGTTCAAGGACTATATGTGTCATTTTTCCTATTCTGATCAAGGACAATCCATGTACTTTTTCTACAAAAAATATGCAAGTTTTTTCATTAGAACGAGACATGGATACAAAATGCTCATTTAGACAAACAAAATACAGGATTTTTTTTGTCGACTCCTCTGATTTTTGATTTGATGATTATGTTGCGGGAATTGCACACGGACCGTTTTCATGTAGTAACTCTAATTTTTTTCAACTTCTTAGGTCAGAAGATGAACTGTTTCAATCATTTTTTCAAACTAAGATTAGAACTAAATTACAAAACTGACATCCTTTTGTCCACATAGATGAATTATTTTTTTCTTATCGAAACGTTGCAAGGACGATCGGTGAATCTATTTTAAGACACAATGACGGGTTTGAATCGATTGAAAGTAGATAAACGATTTTGTATTTCGAGTGACGGGACAAGATCTACATGTCTATTTATATTCTTCGAAAAGATGTATTTTAAATTCTCACCACATTTTTAATTTGTCAATACCTATTTTACAAACGTGTCAAATCCTGATAATTCGTTTAACAATTATTGCTTCTCAGAAGATTGAAAAACATCACCCCCTAGAATACAATATTAAAAAACAAAACATGACCACAAGGTCAGTAATTGCAGAAGAATGATGTCGAAATTTCTTCTCTACTTGCTTCTCTCTCTTGCTTCTAGCTGCATGGAAGTTTGTGTGTGTGTGTGTATATATATATATATATTCTTCTCCTCTTTGTGAGGTGAAATCTAAATTTCCAAAACTTCTTGCTAGTATGTATTGGGCCGAGGCCCAATGCTGCTTTCTTCCCTTTTGTTTTGTTTCTTTTTTCTGGAAGACTTGTTTTCTGTAGTTCTTGATCCTCTTGAAAAGCATATGCATGTGGGCGTTTTCATGTACCCACAGGCAGTCCTCTTGAAGTGGGCATATTGCATTTGACTCCAAGCATAACCATAGAAAACACATAGAATCCACCCAAGATACTATTGTGTAAGTCTATCATAAAGTTCTTGATCAAATCACAGTGTCTGATAAGTAATATTCGACGATGTCCCATGATTTGAGGGTGCCGTAAGTAATGACGTTCAAAAGGATGCAAACTAATCCTCCTCGAGCTCTTTAACTCACAAATAAGTCGGCTTGATCATGCAATGATCAAACCACATTTGTTACACGATCCTCAGTCTTTTAGGGGTTGAATCAAATCAAGCTCGAGAAATTGAATGTTGATCTAATGACACAATGGAAAGAACAGAAACCGCCGTCGTGTGTTATTTGCCATTGGTTTCATGGATGAACCAGTAATATGTCATTTTCCAAAATGTGAAGCACAGTTCAAAGCTCCAATGTCAAATGCTCATAATAATCCTCAACTGGCCCAAGTGGATTATGCCGATCTATAAAGTACCGAAGATTGCCATATATCAAGAGATCACCCTAAATCCAGATGAAAAATCATTGTGGCCGCAAGTATGGCAACTCTAAATCAGTCGAGACGACATCTTATTATCAAAGTACAAAGGAGAGTACACAGCATTTTAGAGACATGATCAACTGAACAACAAGCAAGACCAAGGGAAGGGACATGACCAAAAAGGCCCTGTCACAAGCTGGAGAAAATGACCAACAACTATGGAAATTCTATCTACTAACCGAGTAGATAATTTATTGCATGATTTTAGCAACCAACTCATCACTTTTTCTTCGCGATGAAGAGACCCCATTGTTGCTCGCCCGATGAACTCCTCATCAGCTTAGCCTTCCAGCCCCCAACTATATCATTATAGTCTTCCTGCATATTTTAGGACCGCCAGGGAAACAGAATTTAACACCATAGCAAGTTAATCCAAGGCTTGTCGCGAAGAAGACAAAAAGGTTATGGAGAACATACTTTAGAAAAGTCGCTGATGAATGTATCTTTGTCCTTCTCAACAGCATTTAGTTCTTTCTCCAGAACTTTAATGAACTGAAAGCACAAGCAAGGGAGTTGTTTCAGAATGGATAACAATTTGCACAATGTGGCAACATACCAAAAAATTTATAGAGACCTGGTCGGTACGATCCTCTGCTATGACCTCAGCAAATCCAGCATCCCTAAGCATCTGCGTATTGTTGAAAAAAAATTAAATAAGCTCGATGTGTCGAGGATAAATTTGTTGGCATAAAGCACAAACAAGATGTTTTCAACATGTTAAGCATACCTGACCATATGCCTGTACATCATGGAGATCATACCCTCTTTGCTTGATATATGCCGCAAACTCCAGTGAAGGAGTTCCAGCATGTCTGCAGTAATCACTAATAAGAACTTTACCTCCAGGCTTCAACCACTTAAAGAAGGATCTGAATAGTGCTGGTTTGTCCTGGAAATAGCAAGCAAATAGAACTTAGCACCGAGGAGGCACACGCATACTTCTACATGAGAGGAGACAAATTAACAGAAGTATTGTGCATCCATATATAATCTCCAACCAAATTGTTTCTACATTAATTATTAGAAATCATGTGATTTCATGGGAATTGTAGAAAAATGTATATGACGAAAATAGATAAACGAGTGCCAAATCAGCTTGATTTACTATCCTACAAGTCCAAATCTTGTTTTGAAAAAAAGAAGTTACTTTTTTTACTTTGGAAAAGAAAACTTACTTGAATATGCAGTATTGTGTCACGACTGTAGATCACATCAAATGTATTATCAGGGAAACTTTTCTTGGTGCAGTCGGCAACCTCAAATTCAACAGAGCATTTGAGTCCAATGGCACTCTCAAGAGCAAAGGAGATCATATTTATGGAAAGATCAATGCCAACGACCTCGACATCAAAATTCTCTGCCATGTAGAAGTCTCCTCCACCAATGCCACACCCAACATCTAAAACCTTCTGACCAGGCTGGAGTTCCAGCTTTGCCACAAATTCTTTAGTTGTATCTGTTATAAACAGTAATGCTTAAAACACTTAACATAACACAAAAAGAGACCTCAGATTTGAGTAATCCCAGAGATCTATCAAATTTGGTTAAGTTCATGGGAAGCCAAGGTGTCTCAACATGGAAGTATCACGAAGTAAATAAATACATGTTAATCCGAATATTTCCGAATTCAAGTAAAGCTTTTTCTTTTTCTTTTGGCCAAGAAAACTTATGTGATTATTATGCATTTGTTAAACTGAAGCATTCTCTTTCTGGGTCAGACTGGTATTGCCCCCTAAAAAATCATAAAGCAAATGTGACACACTACTAAGTCATCTGGGAGCATTTGTGTACAGCTTCCTAAGAAGATCACTTTTACTTATCATTATCCATCAGAGGACTGATAGGTACAGAACTATTCTAGCGGAAAGGTTCCAGTTTCTTAACACGTGTGGGAATAGCGGCAGCTATTCATCCTTTTTGTTTTAAAAAAACATGCATTTTCCCCCATAACAAGTTCTCTTTTTGAATTTCACACCGTATAAATGAACATTTATATAAATAGATGTTTTTTTCTTGAAGCATACCAATCCCGCCTGTGCTCACAAAGCCTTGCCCAAAGACACGCTCATAACGTAGTATGCCACTACACTTATACTGAACATTGTCCAAGAATTGCTGAAAGCCTCTATCATCCTCTGACTTGACCTTCTGCCATGTCCAGCAAATCTGCATCAAAGATGAAGTTGCCTGTGTTACTATTGAATCTACTATCCACAAAGCTGTAACTGGAAAAGAGAAAACAAAAGGCTGAAATCAAGTTTTGTGAGTATCATTTGCCTGATTCTGATTCTTTTTGTTTCTCACATAAGCTCCAATGCACTTGCATCCAACAAGAGAATATTCAAACAAATCTCCAGATGCACCGCGCATGTGGCATTCTTTGAAAACCTGCAATAGAATATGAACAAACTAAAATACCCACTAAAACATCTAGAATTGATTCCACAAAAGTAACTTATTTACTTCAAAATGTATACAGTGGAACCTGGCATAAAGGGACAAGAAAAGTTCTGCAAATCCCATGAGACATATCTTGAATTTGTTGAACCATATCATGTATAGAAGCAAATCTAAAACATATGTGCGTGGTCGTCTCTCACCCCCCCCCCCCCCCCCCC
>BCNH02000002.1:4513701-4546770 GCA_001662345.2 Metrosideros polymorpha var. glaberrima
CCTTTTTCCACAGACACATGCGTGAGCGCCCAGACATACAAAAATACGCATCCGGTCTGTTTTTTGCACTAAGAATGCTCTACGAGTACAAAAAGTGCAAAATTCAAGTTGCTTCCTTTAAATTACAAAACTATTTCCACTAAAGGGAGAAAACACAACATGTGTACCTCTATGATAAAAACGTGGCAGGAAAAAGTCATCAAGCCATTTCTACAGTGAAGAAATTATCCGACAATATGGTTTGCATAGAGAGAGCTTTTTCTTCTTGGAGAAACAAAATGGGAGAAAAGAAACAACAATTTGAGATGCAAATTGGATAACTTTTCAGCAAAATGATACTTCCCAGTAGCAGTTATAATCTGTCGGAACATGAACTGTCAATGTCAATGCCTTCTCATTTAGAAGCATGCTTATTGTAACAATAATCTGAGGACAAACCTTTGTGTAGTATCTGGGTTCTCGATAATGGGTCGGGTTATGTTTCCTCTTAGAGTCTCCAGATTGGTGGAAGCAAGATTCACGGAAAAATATGTATCCACCAACCTTCAACCATTTGGCCATCCTTTCAGCCAAATTCTCAACCTGACCAACAAAACATGTGTTTAAGAAGAAGGTAGAGGGAAAAGATATGATCCTTCTTTATTTCAAACATATAGGGACAAAACTATCAAGCTTTCAATACTAACCAAAGAGACGCATATTACTAGTTATAACAACAGAACCAGATTTGGCACAAACAAAAGCATAAAGTCAGCCACACAGGCAGCAGTCATGCTCAACTTTATCAGCATAGATCAATGCGACATTTGGAGCACTAATATTGTACAACATGCACAAGCAGATAACCATGATGAATATGCACAATTCTGATCCTGGCAAGTCTAATAACCAAAGGATATTTTCAATGGAAAGATTTAGTAAGATCTTTTTCAGCTTCACCTAATCACAGAGAAATAAAGAGAAATTCAGAAGGTACTCAATCATTACACTTAATCACATAACCATAGAATTTGCAATGATTACTCATGAAAAGTTTGGTACAGGGGAAAGTATCCCCATTAGTATATTTCGATGCAGCATAAAAAATCTCTCATAACTAAGACATGAACCAGCACTAGCAAACTTTCTAAGTTGAGATTATATTTACAAGGTGGATTGACTTCGTGGTAGATGTTGGTAACCGACTTTCTTACTGCAGTCATGCTCTGTTATCAACAGTTTATGTAGGAAAAGAATACATGAAGAAAATGACAATCACCTCCATGTCTGAAAGATACATAAGTAACCAATTTGAGAATATCAAGTCTACAGAATTTTCTGCAATTTTCAAGTCTGGGGATGTCACATCAGCACATTGGAACTTGACATTCTTATGATGCCCGTTGATGCTCTCATTCTGTAAAACAAAATTTGAAAAATGTATTCAGGCAATCTATCCGATTGATTATAGTATGCCCTTGAAGAAATGCATAATCTAATACATTTAGAGGCACATTTACCTTCTTGATCGCACCATCAATGAAGTCAAGAGCCAAAAGCTGACCAGCTTTCTGGGCTAACTCACCAGTAAATCGACCAATGCCAGCCCCAAGTTCCAGAACTGATTTTCCCGCGTATGGCGGGAGTAAAGAAAGGATCTACAATCCAACCAGCCATATAAGTCCATGGACAAAATATGTGAAGCTAAGTAACACAGAGCAATAAAGCAGATAGCAGGCACATCGCTCCATTTTAACACTCGTGAATATCCCACTCTCAGCATGGTCTAATGGTGACCACAGTACAATTGGTCGAACTGGAGATGATTGCTGTTCTGGCTGCCACCTCAGCGACAATGGGAATGCCTAACTACTGAGGTACATGGAGAACAACCCACATCTTGGTTAATTGCGAACATTGCTACCGGAGTTGCTCGAGTGAAGTAATTTTCTTTATGCGAATGTACACATGTTTATTCTTTCCCCATAATTTAACCCAAGGAATTAGGGATGATTAATCTCACGTTGTAGTTCAATTCAACACACAAGCAAGTATTGTTCCTTCTTCACTTTTATTGGAGACGAACTCCACAATTTTACCAGAATTAGAAACAGAAATTCTCTTTCCTTTAAAGTATAAGGGATGGAAAAATTCCACCCAAATCCAATATTTAATGGAGCATCGCCAGCCCAATCCTCAAATCTCTGTGTGATATATATATATAAAGGAACCCAGTGAACAAAGTTGCATTCCCTTTTCCAAAAGAATAGGAACAACTCACAAACTACTGGCAAAATCAGGGAATTCCTATAGTTCCTGGGATTGAGAAAAACAAGGAACCATACTGTCCAGTAAATTGTCTGAGTGAAGCTGTCACGCCTGATAGTAACATGTCCAAGAGCCTCGGGGTGCATTGACAACTTTTTGCAATAATAAGAATAATAAGAAGAATAAGAATCATAATAATAATAATAATAACAAAGCAAGGAAAGAGGATCCTTGTCTCTAAGAAAACAAGCAAATGGAGCATCAATCAATTCTCACGTCAACTGAAACCTTTAGAGTGACAACTGCCTTATGAAAAAGTAGTGCTAGAGATTCTGACGAACAGTATGCGAGCGTCACCATCCAAACCACAAATCCAACAACAACCCATTTCCACCGACACGACTAAACTCAAATCGCCACCATTTCCACAAACTTAGGAAGGCATAAGAATTTCGAGAGAGAGAGAGAGAGAGAAGCCAGAGAGGTCACCTCAGGACGCTCTTCTTTGTCGAGATAGGAAGCTTTGGAGTCGAGCATCATGGCCTCGACGGTCAGGTCCGCCGAGTGCTCGACCCAGTAGCTCTTCTGCAGCTGGCGTTCGTCTCCTGACAAGATCCAAGCCCAAACTCGATCAACATTCCGCGAACCCAAAAAAGAAAAGAGAAAAGAACGCCAACCCAACGATCTCCGAGCACAAGAAAACCAGAGAGAAGCCAGAGGAACGGTACCTTGAGCAGCCATTGTTGCAGAGGAAGGTGCAAATAAAGGTCGAAGGAAGAGCGAGAGCGAGAGTTTTTATGGGGATGGAAGAGAGCGAGTGAAGCGGGCTCAACTGCACCCCTGAATGGCGAGGCGAGACCTTGAGAAGCTCCTGGATCTGCGGTTGTGCGCCCTTCCTCTCTGCCGCATCGGCCACGCGATCTCTCTCTCTCTCTGACGAGCGATGGTGGCAATGGCAGTAGCATTCGCGCAATGCGTGTTGCTTTTATAGAGGGAGCGCAGCGCTACCCCTAGCAGCAGCCAGAGTCTTCATTTTATTTCCACTTTGCCTAGTTTTCTCGTCGTCGACGACGGCGCTCATAGGTCAAGGTCAACAATATCTATATTTTTTTAATACATTTCTATATCTCTATTAATTTATTACAACTTATTTTTACTTGGAAATGGCCTCTAAAAAGTGATTGATTTTACCTATTAATTTTCCTTGGACGATTTTTCTTATATACTCTATGAAAATATTTGGACCTGAGCATGTCCTTAAAATATTCAAGGATGGACTCAGGAAGATACCCCTTAAGAGTGGGAGACCCCGTAAGTATTCATCCGTATTCTCACTCTCCAGAAAAAAAAAAAATCTGGAGGAAATTAAGGATACAAAACGTACGGGCATCGACACGTGAAAATATGGAATACATCCAAGTAGCCCACCGGGTTATCGGACAGGTGTTGGAGGCACTGTAGATGGAAACACCCTTTTCTTATTTGCTCTATGAAAATATACGATAATGTTGTCGATTACGTATGGTTTTCCTTGAGTCCCATAACAACAACAATTAGGAATTTTTCTAATCGTAATCGAGCCCTTTATTTCACATTAATGTGTATAGTATGAACTAAGAATTGCACTTTTTATGTTGTTCAAAAGAGGGAGATTCGTGTGGAATTGGAAAGAATCGAATTAATAATTTATACTGAAATATGTATTTCAATATCGTGAAAATGAAAAAAAAAAAAAAAAAAGATCACGCAACAGTTATCCTCCCGGTTAGCATTAGAAAGATCTCTCTGATAAGAAAAACTCTTATCAAAACCCATATCCACGAACAATAAAGCAATAACGATGGTTGATCATGTAGAACCTTTATGTGAGACCCTCGTGATAGGACAACTAGGGCAAACTTGTTCCGTGTGGACCCTGGTCCAAACAAGAATGTGCCATCTAAACGCTAGTAAATGTGTGAGTCAAGGACGGATTGGGCGCTAGTAGAATAAAGTCATGCTCCAAGCAGGCTTATAAGATGGTGAAGTTTAAGGAGAAGAGGGGAGGAGATGGGGCGAATTACACATCTAATTAAATTGTAATCCTTAAATAGACATGATCATGGGTCTGGTAACTAATAGGCTTGCCCACTCGACCCGCACCACAAGGACCCGAAAGCACTTTTGGGCGAGTCTGGACAAAGTTATATATTTTTTCGTGATGGATGGACCTAGGTAATATTTTAAGCCCAGACTTGCTCATTGATAAAATCTATTAGCAAGGGATACGTGTTGATATCGACGAACGCACTAATGCTTCAAGTGTGAGAGCTTATAACACCTTGAGTCGCCTACTAGATGGAAAGAAACCTTTTGGAGTGATTCAAAGTGAAAATCATCTCCAAATGGTCCCACTTCAAGCTATTATTTGAATATCTTTCTTTTTTTTAGGGGGGTTGGGTTTCTTTCTCCATCAATATTTTGAAAATTGTACGTGATAATTTGGATCGATCAATATGATTGGTTATTAATTCGATCTTTATTTTAATATTCTTTCCGTTTGATTTTCCTCAAATTTGTCAGATTTAACCCAATTCAACAGCCTATTACTTAGGATTTCGATTCCAAATGGCAATGAAAATAGAACGATACTAATGAATGATGAAAATTTAAGAGGTCTAGCGCCAAAAAAAGAATATATCCAATGAGTTAGCGTTGTGTTTTTGTTAGTTTTATGTCTTCTTGAACATGAAAATGTACCCAACCAATAAAAAAATATTTTAACTTGATGTTGAATAGTTGTAACAATGAATTTCGCGAAGTCACATAATCCATTCTTATACGAATATCAATTCTTTTGTCGTGCAACCTTTTTATCATGTGCTTCGTACGTGGAGGGCTGACACATATGTTGATGGTGGGTCATATTAAATAATGCACAAAAGCACATAAGAAGTGTTAAAATTTGTGTATGATGCTCATTTTTATGCCAAAACTTTTCGCCAGTTCACTTAAGTGTCAGAAAAAAAAAAAACGATCACTTAAGTACCAATGGCAAGAAATTTCGGCAAAAATAATACGTGACATTTATAATTGAAAAATAAATGCCAAGTTACTTTTTTCTTTTTCACTTTTTTTTATTCTTCTTCTTCCTCCCTTTGGCCATCAATTGGTCAGAGGGAGGGTTGGCTAGGTCGCCTCACCATCCATGAGGCAAGTTCGACCTTGCTGGCCCTCTCTTTAGCCGGTCGATGGCCAAAGGTAGGAAGAAGAGAATAAAAAAAAAGGAAAAATGAAAAAAAATTAAGAAAATTAAAATGTTATTCGAAAAATATTAGAATATTATTTTAAAAATTGCCACGTCGGCTTAAGATATTAATAAATAAAAAAATTCACATTGAATTTTTTGTCAAACAGATTGGAGTTGACACTTAAGTAATCGTTTTAAAAAAAAAAGTTGACATTTAAACGCCAATAATTGATGATAGTACATCTAGTTTTTTCTTACATGATAGTACATCTAGGTTTTTTTTTTTTACATGATAGTAAATCTAGTTAAACACGCCAATAATTTATATGCTAATAATTGATGATAGTACACCTAGTTAAACACAAAAATTAAGGACAATTTTATAAAGGGATTGATAATAAATAGGGAAGGGCCGTGCTTTGATATGATATTAAAATATCAACCTGATAACTTAAATGATCAAGTGGAAGGAGGTTAGATGTACCTAAGATTCTTTCGTGAAATCATAGACAAGTGACATGAAATAACTTAACGTTATTGATGGAAAGGCACTGCCAAAGTAAAACACAAGTGAGAAATCAGGTTAGTGTTGTGCAAACATAAGATAGATTGTTTTCCATGGTGAGCGGAGTCGGAACCATGGAGCACTTCGAGTCCGCATATCGAACATTCATTCTTGTGACCCACGAGTCGTCACTATAGAATATTTACGGACACCAAAACAATCAAAACTTTATAAGCAGCTCAGTAAATCTATATATGTATCAATTGGACTCAGGACTTCTTACCCATCAAGCAATTCGTATCCGAGCGATATTATGCACAGATCAACAAAATTGATTTCGTGCGGTGAAAAAGATGATAACTAGTCATTTCAATAAAAGTGTCACGTTCAACATCCAATAATCTTAGTAAACTTAGCAAATGTCTTCATGGGCTTAAATTCCATTAAAAAAAAAACTCACAACTTTAGATACAGTCCGATTCTGCCATAAACTTTTTTTTTTTATCTGGGAAAATCTCAGCTTTCACTCTAATCCTAAATCTGTCCTCTTTCCAAAATTGCCACTAGTTTCTTCAAAATTATGAACATCAAACGAGTTAAACATAGAAAGAAAAAACACTATAAGAGCAACATGAAAGGAGAGCTTGATTTCTTCCTAAAAAGGTATTTATGTTTCCAATTGAGATGGGATGATTCTTTAAATCAAAGAATGATCAATAATTATATTGTCTCCTAGTTAGACCAACAAATCCAAGAGAAATTGTTAGAGATTTATTATCAAAACCCGTGTTTTCATCAACACCTTCACTTTTGTATAGAACAACAACAACAATTTTCTGATGTCGATAATTTTGAAAAAATCAATGGTAATTTTTAGACATGGGGGCAGATTTGAGATTAGAATGAAAATTGAGGGTTTTTTTCGATGCATTCGAGATAGAATTGGGATTGTACTGAAAATGTGAGTCTTTTTTTATATTTTTTAAAGAAATGAGCCCTGTTTTTTTGTGCAGCAGGCCTGGTCGGTGATGTTTCCGGCTTTCGGCTTTTTGACAAGGGAAGCAGCGAAGGGCCAAAGATGGCAAAAGGGACAAATGATCGGCAGAATGGGCCAATCGCCGCGTGATGTGTTTTTTGTCGCCATCCACCAACCTTCGTCCCTACTTCCCCCCACCCCAAAAGAATCTTGAAAAGTCATCCAATCAAATTAAATTATTAATGAAAAAAAGAAAAAAAATATTAATGAAAAAGAAAAATGAATCGTTCTTGGCCATATGCGGGGAATGGTGATAATAAACAATCCAACAGTACGTGGCCTGAATCATTTTTGTCGGCACTCGGGTCCGACCGTATCTTAATCATAAGATTAATTAATTCAAAATAAAGACATCCTTAATCCTGGATCTAATCAGCTGCTTGGCGATAGCGCGAATCTCATGCCAAGATCACTTGTCCCAGTACATTGACCCACCTTACGAACATCCCCACCCACTCTACATTGTCAAATCTTAAAAATGCTTGTGCACATGTATAGTTACCTTGTGACACATTTAGTTTAAATTAATTTTTGTTTCGACGCAATTATCCCAAACTGATTTTCGTTTCGCGAAAAATCGTAAGATGGTACCCCTAGCCCAAATTTACCCATTTTAGAATCTGACATTGAGGACAGATTTTGATTTGGGGATACCAATTTGAAATTTTCCGTGAAACGCAAATTAATTTGAGGTTATCAATTTGAGATTTTTTGTGAAACGAAAGTTAGTTTGGGATAAATATATCGTGAAGTACCGGTTTGAGATTTTTAATGGCATTAACCCAGTAATTAACTTGTTCTTTAATGTATGATTATAAATAGTGAGGTTGACATACCAAAAATACCCTCTTCGAAAGATCTTTTTTTTTTTTTCCACCAAAGGGCCTATATGCTGATATGAGTTTCTTGGTGTTGAAGAACAAAAATAATTCACAAAAAGAAATGATTTGTTTAATTAAGCTTTAATTTTGTTTGATTTTGGAATGGATCTGGAGTGGTGACATGCGATTAGTGCACGAGATTCTCAATGATTCAGTGGGTCCCTCTTACGTCGGTCAATTTACCTAATAAAAAATAATGGGGTGGTCTTAGATGTCCGCGTAACCAGTAAATGACAGTCCGGTTGTGCCCGATCCAATGATTCGCCCGATTCCTTTGGCCCACTTGGAAATTTAGAGCAAGTGGCAAGACAATAAATATTATTATTTTCAACAAAAAAAATCAATAAAATAAACAATATTTTTTATTTTCACAAAATCATGTGACTTCGAATACCCTTTTTCTGATAATATTATAATGAACCGATATATCACGGCAATGAAGTTTGGCGATTCAGTTATTTGGCAGAGTAAAAGTAGGTCTTTCAATAATTGGACAGTATTTAGCGCTTGAATATCCAACGTTCGATACGATTCGGGCGTCACGTTATATATGAATCGATTGCATCAATTTTATTATGACTTGACTATTGCACCTACCAAAACAAATGGTCCTACTCCATTTAAAAGAAATATATAAAAAAAGAAGAAGGAAATATTCCATACAAAATAGAAACGAAACATAGATAAGAGTTTCATAGGCCTAATATCCTAAAAAGCCTCCAACTTTAAGTTGAGTCCCAATTTTACCATAAAATTTTTTTATCTCATAAAAAATCTCCAACTTTAGTTCAAGTTCCAATTGTACCATAATTTTTTTTTTTTCATAAAAAATCCCAAACTTTAGGTCTTGTCCCAATTCTACCCAAAACTTTTTTTTGTCGGTACTCAGGTCATATTAAAGTCCTAGATATTTCCGACCATATCTTAATCATAAGATTAATTAATTCAAAATAAAGATCTCCTTAATCCTGGATCTGATCAGCTACTTAGCGATAGCGCGAATCTCATGCCAAGATCACCTGTCTCGATTCATTGACCGCCTTACGAACATCCCCACCAACTTTGCATCGTCAAATTTTAAAAATGGTCACGCACATATATAATTACCTTGTGACACATTTAGTTTAAATTAATTTCCGTCTCGAAGCGTTCATCCTAAACTAATTTCCGTTTCGTGAAAAATTGTAAGATTGATACCCCTAACCCAAATTTAATGGCTTAAGATGTGATGTTGAGGGTAGATTTGGGTTCAGGGGTACCGATTTGAGATTTTATTTGTGCAACGAAAATTGGTTTGGAGTAAATGCGTCGTGGGGTACCGGTTTGAGATTTTTAATGGCATTAACTCCATAATTAAGTTGTTCTTTAATGTATGATTATAAATAGTGAGTTTGGCATACCAAAAACACCCTCTTCAAAAGATCTTTTTTTCCACCCAAGGGCCTATATGCTGATATGAGTTTCTTGGTGTTTAAGAACAAAAATAATTCACAAAAAGAAATGATTTGTTTAATTAAGCTTTAATTTTGTTTGATTTTGGAATGGATCTGGAGTGGTGACATGCGATTAGTGCACAAGATACTCAATGATTTAGTGGGTCCCTCTTAGGTCGGCCGATTTACCTAATTAAAAATAATGGGGCGGTATCAAATGTCCGCATAACCAGTAAATGATTGTCCGGTTGTGCCCGATCCAATGATTCGCTCGATTCCCACGTGAAAATTTAGAGCAAGTGACAAGATGATGAAGTTTTTATTTTCAACAAAAAAATCAATAAAATAAATAATATTTTTCATTTTCACAAAATCTTGTGACTTTGAATACCCTTTTTCTGATAATATTATAATGAACCGATATATCACGGCAATAAAATTTGGCGATTCAATTATTTGGTAGAGTAAAAGTAGGTCTTTTAATAATTAGACAATATTTAGCGCTTGAATATCCAACGTTCGATACGATTGGTGCGTCACGTTATATATGAATCGATCTCATCAATTTTGTTATGACTTGACTATTGCACCTACCAAAACAAATGGGCCTACTTCATGTAAAAGAAATTAAAAAAGGAAATATTCCATACAAATAGAAACGAAACAGAGATTAGAGTTCCATACATAACGACAAATAAGGATAGACCTGCTTTGCCTTTTTATATTGTTTTTTCAAACAAGTTTAGGGCACCCTGATCTTTCTCCATCCATACCGGAAGAGATCAATTTTAGTTTGACTTGACTTCTGCACTTACCAAAACAAATGGGCCTATATGCTGATATGAGTTTCTGGTTGTTTAAGAACTAAAATAATTCACAAAAAGAAAAGATTTGTTTAATTAAGCTTTAATTTTGTTTGATTTGGGAATGGATCTGACTGGTGACATGCGATTAGTGCACCAGATACTCAATGAATCAGTGGGTCCCTCTTAGGTCGGCTTTGCCTTTTTAAACAGAAATAAGAGTTTCAAAAGCCTAATACCCTAAAAAACCTTCCAACTTTAAGTTAAGTCCCAATTTGGCCCTAAACTTTTTTTTGTCTCATAAAAAACCTTCAACTTTAGGTCAAGTTCTAATTTTATCGTAAACTTTTTTTGTCTTATAAAAAATCCCTAACTTTAGGTTTTGTCTCAATTTTACCTTAAACTTTTTTTATCTCATTAAAAAACCCAAGCTTTAGGTCCAATTATAATTTTATCCTAATTTTTTTTGTTTAAAAAAAATTTACCAACTTTTACTTGAGTCCAAAATCTACCTTCATTAATCTTCCGTTCATAATCGCTCTTAGTGATCTTACATAGTATTTCCATGTCATTGCTATAGTTTTTTCTTCTCAAATTTCAAATCTAAGAAGGCATCTTTTGGAGATGAATTTTCATATCAGTCCAAACAACATCTTCAGATATGAAATTTGGGTAAAAACCAAAACAAATAGGATTTTGCGCTCGGTCTTCAATCTTTTGTGCTAGAGAGTGTTCCATCTTTTGCGATTGGAGAGCTTGCGATTGGGATACTCAGTTTGAGACGCTCAAACAGCTTGTGCTTGAGATTTTTTTTATGATACGAAAAACATTTAGGATAGAACTAGGACATGATCTAAAGTTTGGGATTTTTTATAAGATAAAAAAAAGTTCGAGGTAGAATTAGGCTTGGATCTAAAGTTTGGAAGTTTTTTATAAGACAAAAAAAGGTTCATGGTAGAATTGGGATAAGACCTTAAATTTTGGGTTTTTTATGAGACAAAAAAAGAAAATTTAGG
The DNA here is from genome assembly GCA_001662345.2 of Metrosideros polymorpha var. glaberrima. Taxonomy (NCBI): domain Eukaryota; kingdom Viridiplantae; phylum Streptophyta; class Magnoliopsida; order Myrtales; family Myrtaceae; genus Metrosideros; species Metrosideros polymorpha. The sequence continues at coordinate 4,524,852 of BCNH02000002.1, forward strand.
GTGGAATTGAGAATCAACTTAAAGTTAAGATTTTTTAGGGTATTAGGCCGAGTTTTATACATAAGGACAAATAAGGATAGTTCTGCTTTGCCTTTTTTTATTATTATTTATTTACAGTTTTTTTAGACTAGTTTAATAGATCCCTATGCATTAATGTATCGGGTACATATCCAAGGTCAAATTTATCTTAAAAAATATAATTCTGTTTTATATTTTCGTAAAAAAGATGATAGATCCCTGTCCAGTAATATATTGGGCACGTTTCCAAAGCTCAAAACACATATTAAACAAAGAAAAAAAAGAGTTAACCAGAAGATGTCCCCTCGAGATGCGTGGAGTCGCTTTGTATTCAACGAATCAAGAAGATAATATTGTGCCCCAACCTAACTTTAATAAATTAGGTTTTTAGAGTTTTTATATGAAAATATATAGAATTCAAGATAATATGGCAAGTCGTAATTAATATATCTCACACACGAAGGAGATGTGCGCAGATCGCATCTTATCATTTTCAAGCTATATACTCCCAAAATGAATAATTTACTTTGATGTAACTTTAATTCAAGCATTGCATTTACATTGAGTTAGGCCCGCTCACCCTAACCGCTGATGATCATCAGATGATATTCTTGCCTGAAATGTTTCGAAAAATGTTACTTTCGACGATTTCTATTTTAAACGTCTGAAATGTAAGTTACGGGAATATTGTGAAAAGTTAATAGTGAAATTCTTTTCTTGCGATTCTCGGCTTGCACGATCCGTCATTCTTACGATCTTACTATGACAAATCCGATAAGAGTCTCTTAAGGTGGAGCTAGTTTTCGATCCATGACCCGATCCAGGCCCAACAATCAGTCCGAAGCCCCTCTCATACCGGTCCAAGCCGGTCTTTCCCGAGTCTTGGGACTTTCGTAACCGCACCTTGCAGATGAATAGATGGTGACTCGAGTGTCTTCTACGCGGCCCAAACCAGTTATTGGGCCACGAAGAACGATTTCTGATAAGCCCATGCAGAAGAAAATAGATACGATGAACGGCCCAAAGCTCGATCATTATGGGCCGAGAGATGATCAAAGGGTCCATGTGACTTGTGAGTAAACCGGTTGGGTTATTATTGAGGACCTGTTTGGCTTGGCTGTACTACATCTCGCCTTCAATTGTAGTTCATGGCTTTGATTTTTCGCCCTTTCGCTAATAATGGGGAAACCCGCGATTCACACCGGTTGTCGAGCTCGACACTTGAATCATGTGAGTTTCACGAGTGCTCGGACCGGTAGGTCCTTTACGCAAGAAAGCAGACTAGACAAGCGCTATGCTGGCATGCTAACATGGAGACGCGAGCCGATTGTTTCTCGGTCAAGAAAGAGATGGAGGGAAGTGGCTTTGCATTTAAATTTTTACGAAATACCAGTCTTGACTAGCTGGCATATGTAATATGCGATTGTTACTGAATGGATATTGACATAAGGATGTTATTTTCTTACTTAAAAAATAAACAATACAGTTTGAGCGATATTCTCTCCATCTGTATGAAAATCTAGTTCTAAACAAAACGTATTTTGAAGGAAATGGTCTAATGCATGGATGTAAGACTTTTTGTCACCAAAGCCACTTAAGCAAAGTAGTGCGACGGTTTATGATTTTGGACGGGTTCCCATTATGGTTAGCATTGGAGAAAATTTAGAATTGGGCCCTAAGAGTGGCCGTTTTCTCAAAAGAGACCACAAAGTGGATCTTATTCAAATAAGAACTAAAGTGGACAACTTGGTTTTAAAACACACCCTAGCTCACCAGCCTACCAAATGTTTACTAGCAGACTTGCACGTGTGTATCACATGTCAATTTCCTTGCCTTGGTCGGGGCATTTTTGTTTAGGAGACTTTGTCCTCTGCGATAGCCACCTCTGTCGTGCCACCTTCGTCCACGTAAATCGCTCCAATAGCCATCGCAGCAGAATTCGAATTTGGCATGCTCGACCAGTAGGTGCATGGGCAATCGCGGGTCTTCAAGCTCACCAATTGCATAGAGGGCTTCTTTGATTTCGAGGAGACGACGGTGAGGAGGTGGAAGGTGAGGAGCAAGCAGAGAGAGCAATGGCAATGGCGGCTACAAAGCGAGGACATGATTCAAGCAAATCAACTGCGAATTGAGGGCTGTTCGAGTCGTTTGCTACACCTCCGTCTCTTTTTCTCTCTATGCAAAACTTGCCACCTATGTCCATGGAAGTTGCGACCTCCATCAATACACTCTAACGTAGGTCACTAGCCTTGCATGACCAAGGATATGTGGTTTCCTGAGGTGGCCACCTTCTTGGCCTTGGTGTCGAGGCTCAGCTTAGTCGATTTGCTTGATTATTTATGCAAGGAAGAGAGACCTAAATGCTCATCGATCGGTGAAGATTTAGCCGACTTGTGAGCCGGAGATGTGTTTTAAGATTGAGTTATTCACTTTTGGATCTTATTTGTTATATGGTCAACCATAGAGAATCCATTGAGAGAGCGGACACAATTCAAGACCTTACTCAAAAATTTTCCCGCGCACTACGATCAAATGACCGAGCACATGCAATTTTCGGGTTAACGTAGTTGTCTTTTAGGCATTTATTGGCCCCATTTTCATGCTTGACAATTATGAGTGAGTGTCTACTCTAAATCCCTCGACTGCTTTTTGCTCAAGTGCGCGTGTAAAAGCAAATCAATCAAATCAAAGATATTGCTCTTCTTACGGCGTGCTCATACAATAGGAGAAGATCAGTCGCTGACATGACAGTGGCCCAATTCTCGAAAAAAAGTATGGCCATCGTTTCCAAATTTTCCAATGATGGCCCAACTTGATTTCGATTTCCCACTCCAAAAGCCTGCATGATAAAATTTTCGATCGAGAAATAGGTTTGAAAAAAATTTAGAACATAAATTTGCTTGATAATGTAATTTTTTTTTTATTTCTATAGATTTCAAATAAAAATCAAAAGTTAATGGCACACATGACAATACTTCTCTTTCACAAATTACATTCTTACTAAAAGTTGATTTTTTTATTTCTGTTTCAAAAATAGATTTTTAAAAGAGAAATTCGTTTGATAAAACCAGAGAAAATTTCTTTTTTTAGAAGAAAAATAGTATTATTTTAATATTTTTAGAATTTTTTAATTATTTTTTTTCCTTCATACACAGCAAGAAGCGTGGCCAGCAAACTACCAGCAAGGGTCACGGCCCTTGCTTGGCCTCGCCCAAGCGTGTGAGGTCGCGAGCAAGGCAGCTCGCTCACGGCTAACAAGGCCATGGTCGGCGAGTCTCGAGCGAGGTTAACCTCACAACTTATCGTGAGTCCGGCGACACATCACGAGATTCACCATGGCCTTGCTCGCAACTTATTCGCCATGGCCTCGCCAGTCGTGAGCAAGGGCTGCGACCCTCGTTGGCCACACTTCTAAATAAGGAGAAAAAAATTAAAATTAAAAATAATTACAAATTTGTAAAAAAATTAAAAAATTATTATTTTGGTCGGTCGGATGCACAAACGAACCAAATTGGTATAAATGCAAAAGGTTTAAGGCTCAATTGGCAAAAAAAAAAGCTCCAAAAGTAGATAAGTGGGCAAAAAAAACTTCTCGAGGGAAATGGCACTTTTGGAGTAGAAAAAAGAAATTATTTTATCAAATGCATTTCTATTTCAAAAGTGAAAACGTGCTATAGAAGTAGAAAACTTAAATTGTATTAACAAACGGATTTCTGCTCCAGAAGTGCTTCTAAAATAGAAATTCTACTACAAAAGTGTTACCATGTGAGCCCTTATGTTTCTATTTCTTGATTTCTAGAATAGAAACATAAATAAAAACTTTTCTCTCTCTCTTCACGATTCGCTTTCTCCACCTTCTCCCTCCCCCCACCACCTTTATCGCCGTCCGACGCCACCCCCGGCCACTTGCTGCAGGTTGTCGCCGCCAATCGCCAGTTGCTAGTGCTGCCACTGCTACAGTCAAGGAAATAGAAATTTTATGTTGTTATCAAATGAATTTCTATTTTGAAAATAAAATTTTCTCCTATTATCAAATGTGTTTCTCTACTCAGAAATTGATTTTTAGAACAGAAAAAAAACTATTTCTTTCCAAAAATTAATTTTTGGAATAGAAATTTTGTTATTCACGCTCTAAGCCTTTTCTCTTAACGGATTTGTAGCTATTCATGCACAGTTTTTGACCTCAACTGAGAAGGTTATCTTACGCTACGACACACAACTTCTTCATCAATTTCTGTTCACTTGTCTACTTTGATGAGATGAAAAAGACCTGTAAATAAGAGTGATTGATTTATTTAAACACTCGATTTATCGTCATTATAATCACGTATTAATAAATAACATTCAGTGACATATAGCGTCTCCCCAATGCCCTCCGCACGATGGTATGGTTCATGCATACTTTCCTTGAAATAGTCTCGACAACATGCGATTGTTCACATCATTGCATCACCTTTGAGATTGAGAATTAGGAAGAGTGCAATCAAGTACGATGCGACCAAGGTGATTACCATGTCTCTAATGTCATTGGGACATATGAACTTCAATTTTTGTTATGAGCGTGTAGTAGAAATTCGATACCTTTAATTAGAGAGATCACCAAGAGAGAGCTCAAGACCGAGTTTGTCAACGTATCCAGTTGGAGCTACCTTCATTCAAAAGTTTAAACTGATGAGTTATGGGCCAACTATAATATATTAATTGCTCAACGCCATATCAATCTTCCGATATGGGATTTTTTTATAACACAATTCACTTATACGTGCATCCTAAAATCTCTCTCTCACGTGTGAGTTCAGTATTAGGCCTGCTCCCCTTTAATCCATGTATCATTCTGTATCGAGATATCTCATTTTGAATCTTCACCAACACTGAACTTCATAACCATGAAGTCTACTTTTAGGCTCGCATTGCTACACCACAATGCTTACCGCCCAGAAATCGCATGGGTCACCAACCATCGACTTTGACACCATTTGATGAGGCGCGCAATAGAAGTCCGATACTTCACTTGGGCAAATCGTCAAAAGGGAGCCTAAGTCCGAGCCCGTCAACATACCTTCACTCAAAAGTTTAAACTGATGAGTTATGGGTGAATTATGATATATTAACTGCTCAACACTATATCAATCCTCCGATATGAGATTTCTTTAACACAACTCGCTTACACGTGTATCTTAATAATTCTCTATGTTTCACAAGGAAAGATGATTTTTGCATTGGAGGACGGCAAACCCCTTGCCCTCTTAAGGAAACCCTAGTGGGTCTAGTTCAACTTTTCACGTGCATTTAGAGAATCTATCATTCTCGGTCTAAAGAATGCAAAAGAATATTTGATTAGTCTAAGGGAAATATTCTACAGATATCCTTATCTCTCGCTAAGAGAGAGAGAGAGAGAGAGTGACAAAAGTCCATAAAGTAATGTTGTTAAAATGGCCGACCCAACACAAACTAGTGGGAGACATCAAGTAGAGTTTATGGAGCCCCTTCTCTTTATCCTTTCTTCCTTTTTTTTTTTTTTTTTTGGGTTTTTCTGACATTCATGAATTTTTTCATGCGATACGCCGATACTAAAATGTACAATTAAAATTAATAATTAAGTTGTCTTGTGAGGAGAGACTATAGACATGAAGTTATGATAAATTCAGTGAACAAGCAATTACGAAAGGAAGAAAAGATAAGAAAAGAGGACACAGCTTTGCTCGCCTTTTGTTTTTGTCTTGCCAAGCCTTTAGTTTTTAGTTCAATGTCTGGAATGATGTCTGTACGTACTTAAAAAAAGTAATGGGATCCTCCATTCAAGTGAGTGCATGCTTTAGAATATATTAATTCTCTCTGTCTCATGTGCATAATATCTCAATTGGGAGGGTCCACATTTACCTTTTCTCTTCTTCTTCTTTTTTTCTTTTGAAAGTTGGTTTTTGAATTATAGTGTCTCCTATTTAGAATTTATGTCTATCATATGTGGATGAAATCTAATTCGATTCACGAATACCTTATATCACAAGGAAATATATTTTTATGTGCTCTCTAAACCTTATGTCTCTCAACAAACTTCAACCCTTACTAAATTAGTCATCAATGTTACACTTACCCCTTTTTCACGTGAAGATTTTGGATGGACAGTGAGATCAGATGAAATTACTAATGGGGGTAGAGGCTCTCGTGGCCGATTTCATTTGCCTGAACAAATCACCTAAGTTCAAGTGCTGTGAACCTCTTTACATTCTTTCAAGATATGACGTTGGGTATTTACCATCGAGCTTGGTAGTCCAATGATGTAGGGATAGCACTATTTTTCACGAGATCACAAGTTCAAGCTTTATCATGAATGAATCTCCGGCAACTGGTGTCTTCTTGGGTATGTATTTACTATCTTGTATGCAAAGACTTACTAGTTCCTAGTATGCCAATAGGACCGCATTAACATGCTCATCAATCTTGGAACTCCAAGCTCTTAATAAAACGAGTAGTTATGACTCAATTCAAACATTTCATATAAGTATCGACTCTTTATGATAACTCCTAGAGAGGTAGCTTCAAAGATCGTCCCTTAGAAAAAAAAAATTCGCAATTGGTAATCAATTTGGATGCACTACGGCATTGTTGAACCAGAAAAATTGCGATGGTGGGGACACAAGAAGCACGATATGGAATCGATGATCATGAGGAAGGAAGACTCACTCATTTTAGCAATGAATGGAGACATCTTGGTTGGTCATGCCGAGCCCTCTTCAAGGCCCCATGCAACCACTGTCGCCACCTAACCTTTTTCTGTTTCTTCTTTTGGCCTCTTGGGTGTATCTATTTATATGTAGATATTATATGATATCAGAAATATTATAGAAACATCCAATTTGTTAGTTTTCAACACTAAAATCCTACGCATAGGAGGTAAATCGAATATCCCCATTTATTCCCTATATAAATACGATTCTGGTCACTGATTAGGTGGTTGGTCAAATGATTCAAGGCTTGATATGCAAATCAAAGGTCACGGGTCTGATTCCCTAGTCTATTTTAGAAAACCTTTGCGAAGGATGAACCTACTACCTAGGCATCGGTGTCCGAGTTTCGGCTTCTCCACTCATATCTAGTGGGGCTGCGGTGATGGGCCCGCCCAATCGACAGTGAGGTAGGTCCCAAACCCGTTTGAAGCTTCTTTTTTTTCCCACAAAAATACAATAATGGTCCATTGGTCATTATTTAAATATGGTTGCAACACAAGTTAAATTCATTTAATTAGTGCGAAAATTTGACAACCATCGACACCATTTGCAAGAAAAGAAAACTAGCATGATATCAGTGGCCTCCTTTATACAGAGAGGATGACATTGTCATTGTTATTTAACTAAAGCAGCTCGAGATTGACATCAAATCACCCGTGAAAGATTAATATCATATCAAATCAAGCACACCAGACCACTAACCCCAGTCCAAACCTTTAGTTTTAGTGCAATGTCTGGAATGATGCCTGTACGTACTTCCACAGGTGATCCTCCATACAAGTGCGTGCCTGCTTTAAATTATGTTAATTCTCTCTTTCTCATGTGCATAATATCTTGATAAATGATAGGAATTTTGCGTGGTCAACTTTTACGTTTTTCTTTTTTTTGTTTCGAATCCAGTGTTCGGATCATAGCGTCTCCAATTCAGTACGTATGTACGTCGTGTGTAACTAGAATCTTTTTCAATCCATGAATACCCAATTCACAAAGAAAAATATTCTACAGACACATATAATGAAAGAGATTTTTGTGTCCTCTCGAAATGTTATGTTCCCGTTAGACAATACAAACTTTAAACGTCACCGAATTAGTCATAAATCTTACACTCAACCCGTCATGCGAAGGGTTTGGATGGATTGCGACACTGGATGGAAACACCGATGGAGGCAGAGGATCCCATCATGACTGATTATGTTCACCTAAACAAATCACCTAACTTCTGGTGCTATGAACTTCTCTACTTTCTTCCAAATATAATCGTTCGGCACTTACCACCGAGCTTGGTAGTACAATGGTGAAGGGGTCGCATTGTCTTTCGCGAGATCACAATTTCGAGCCTCGTCACAAGCGAATCTCCAGCTAACTTGTGCCTTCGGTATCCATTTATTACCTCATACGAAGAAACTTACTGGTTTTTAGTATGCCAGTTGGATTGCGATGACATTCTTGCAATCTAGAACCTTTGTAATCAATTTGGATGTGGACAACAACATCATTGAACCAGAAACAAATATGGAGGTGTTCTTGACGAGCTCCGTCGATAATCATGAGGAAGGAAAAGGGAAAATAACAAATAAAAAAAAGTTTATGACTCAATTGACAAAAAAAGATTTAGAACTGAATTGACATAATTGTAATAATTTAAAAACTTTTTGATAATTATTTCGGAAGGAAAACTCAATAATTTTTGCAATGAATGGAAACATCTTGGTTAGTGATGTCATGCCCTCGTCGAGGCCCCATGCAAACATTGTTACGATGTAATTTTTTTTTTTTTGGTTGCTTCTCTATTTGCAAACTTCACTTAAAATTAATTTTAAATTTGATGGCAATGACAATGATCTATCTTGCCAAATTTGAGGCAAGTCGTTTTAATTAGCTTTCGTTACGTGTTCAGGTGGGGCTCAATTTTTAGAATTTTTTTAAGGGCTTTACTGGCAAATTTTTGATTATTTATTAATTATTTTTTTGCCCCAAAATAGTCTATTATTCTCCCAATAAATTTAGGACAGTCACATAAGCATTTCTCTGTTTTTTAAATCCACCCTATTCCCCGTTACTCTCTCTTCTCACGCTCTTTCTTCTTCCTCCTTCAAATCGTCACCATTTTTGCTTCCTCTAAACTGAGTTTATTAACTCGACCTTTTGCTTCAAGTTTTGAGCTCGAGTTCACAAATATGCTCTCTGCATCCAACCTTGTTTGAATTCCGGCATTATAATAAGCAGAAAACGATCTCTCCGAAGCATCCCAAAATGCAAGCAGAAAACGAAATCGAAGATCTTCCTCCTAAAACCACATCCATGGTGGTCACCGTCTTCCACCGCGCGTGCTCCGTTTACGTCACGGCATCGCGGATCACGTTCCCCAGGAAGATCTTCAGTAACCCGCTCGTCTCCCCGTAGATCAGCCGGCTGATTCGCTTCACTCCCCCGCGACTGGCCAGCCGCCGGATTGCCGGCTTCGTAATGCCCTAGATGTTGTCGCGCAGGGCTTTCCGGTGCCTCTTCGCGACGCCCTTGCCCAACCTCTTGCTTCCCTTTCACAGCCCGTCATTTTCTTGGCCTTGAAGCTGAGAGGATTTGAAGAAGAAGAGAAGGGGAACTTCTTGTGTTTTTGGTTTGAAGTGATGAGGGTGGCGACGGTGATTGAAGTAAGACGAGAAGAGTGTAATGGAAGAACGAGGGAGAGGGTAACGGAGAAGAGAGAATTAAAAAAATCCTGAAAAGTGGCTCCCACTTGGACACATGGTGAGAGTTGAATCGAATGATCTATCATTGACTTGACAAGACAGACCTACCTAATATGTTTTCGAATAATACAATTTGAAAGCTGAAAAGAAAATGCAATGAGCCTCCCAAAAGAGTAAATTGAATATATGAATCTGGTTGCGAATTTGGTGGCGTTCCAGCAGTGATTGAAGCAAGTCCCGAACACAAATATAACTTCTTTTCTTTTTTCTGTTTTTGCACAAAAATATGACAATGGTCCATTGTTCATTATATAGATATAGTCACAAAACCAATATGATTCGTTAATGCGAAAAATTGACGACAATCGACCCCATTTATCAACTAGCATGACGTCAGTAGCCTACTTTATACAGAGAGGATGACATTTTCATGGCTATTTAACTAAAGTATCTCTTCTGACAAGAAAAAAAGAAGAAGCTAAAGCAGCTCGAGATAGACATCAAATCACCCGTGGGGGAGACATATCATATCTAATCAAGCACACCAGGCCACTAACCACAGTCCAAAACAGTGAAAAGGAATTGAGAGTCACGAACAAAGGGCAAGACGATGATGGACCGATGGACCCTCGTTTGCACTATCTACAGACATTTTCTCAAGGCGGAGCCTCCATGAAAGCATCTTCCCAACATGTTGGACACTCCTTGCCCTAATTTCTCTGGTCCCATCTTTTGACGTCTATCAAGATTACAATCTCCTTTTCCTTTTCTTTTTTTTGCTACTTAAATGACAACCCACTGGTCCATTTATGTAATCAAAGCATTTTGTTACATGATTGCGGTGCGATAGTAATCCTTTGAGCTTTGGATGAACTTTACCAATCCCATTGACCAACATGTTAACTCGATAGCTTAAATAAAAGTGTTTCATCAAACAAACAACAAACTATATCGATCCATGTCTAGATTTGATTCTCGCTGCCATCAATCCTTATAGGCAGATGATCTATAAGTCCTCAATGTAGGCATGTGACATGACCGGACCACTCAGGGGATAACCTCCCTTCATCCTAAACTTCTATTTACAAAGGAAAGAAAAGAAAAGAAAGCTTAAATATGCTAGATGATTTCTATTCACTACAACCATGCTTTTACAATTTTCCTAGAAATACCATTGGAGAAGAAAGCTTAATCTACACTATGATATGTTCTCCGTGTTCTCTGCAGGGTCCTATGAACCGGCGATCGAATTAAGAAGCCAAATTCTCCATTCTCTTGAAGATATTAGAGTTTTGCTTCGCTCTTCAGATGCCCAGCAAAATGTAGTAGACGAGTGTAATCGGCAAGGCGATTAACATCCCGAATATGACACTGCATATAATCAATCAAGTGACTAATTAGAAAAGGAATTACATGAATTATAAGTTAAGCAAACGTGGAATTAGAATGCCAGTTATAAGTACAAATACAATACTCACGCTGTGCTAAGAATGTCAGGGTGTAGGCTGTATTCTTTGGCAAAGACGAAGGGGACAATCCCCTGAGGAAGAGCTGCCTGTTACATTTGTTTAGGGCATTGTAAGCACTTCTAGTTCACAGCACACCAAGAAATCATGTGATTTAAACGTTAATGATGCGCGTCGTCAGGCGATCACATGTTAATGGTGAGTAAATATAAGTTCACTACAATATTAAACTGAACATGAAGAACTAGATCTAGTGAATCCCACCAAATTTGATTATTCAGATTCAATTTGGTACATATACTGTACTCATGTGACAATTTCTGCGAGGTATGGGACTGACCTGTACGATGGCGACACGGAGGAGATCGCCCCTGAGGCCAATAACAAGGGAGGCGGCGGCCATGACGGCCAGACCGGTGAGGAATCTGACGGCCATGGCGAAAACTGCGATGGAATTCCCGCAGGCTATGATCCGCGGTTGCAATGCCATGAACAGTCCTGTCATCCATTCATCCATCATACCTCACCGTCAGCCACTTCATCATATAACACAACCCCACATTATCTTTCCCGACCCAAGAAAAGGAGTCGATAATAAATCTGGACATGCAAAGCGTACAGAAGGTGAATATTCGGTCCTGTAACGCAAAGAAACCCTAACCCCATCATTATCTGCATGTGACTCAGTCCTGCTGCATACTGAGTCCACGTGTACATCAAGAACGTCTCTTGCTACCCACCCCACCCCCGCGCTTCACTTTGCTTGTTCTTGCAGAAAAAATCTAAAGCGTGCTCTCCTATATGAATTATGAAGGAGTGGGGCATGACCCAGATAAAGAAAGTGTAATCAACATAAAAGCTGAGAGAGAGACAGAGTTGACTGACCAAGACTGAACATGGCCATGCCAAGACCTGCATCCGACAGTATGGAAATGGACTTGGCAATGATCACAGGCATCTCGATGTTCCACCTAAACGAACCAAAACAAGAAGGAAAAAGAAAAGTATGCCAATGAGAGAATATGTCAGCAAAGCATGAGAATTTCCATACCCAGAAGCCAGAAAAATCAAAGGGAAAAGTGTGTTCCAAATTGTTTTGGAACTGATGTACCTGAACGAGACGAGGGACCAAGTGATGCCGATCAAGCTGGAGTAGGTGTTAGGGTTCCGGATGAGCTTCCTCCACACCATGATCAAGATGAGCCTCGTCATCACACTCGTCGGAGGCATTGCATCCCCGCCGCCTGCTTCAACATCCTCTGCCCTCCTGTTTCTGAAGCTGAACTCATCTCTCTCCAGTTGATCACCTTCTTTACTATGGTTCTGATCTACTGATGATTCATCACAGATTACCCAGAGAAAGAACACAAAGGAAATTCACTAGGAAAGGAATCACGAAAGGAGAAAAACATTCTACCTTTGTCATGAGTTGCACCAGTGGGCAAGTCATGGTTATTCCCAAACACATCAGAAACTGGAGAAGTACTTGAGCTCCAAACAAACATGTGAAGATCCCTCCGACCAGCGCCGCCACCATCTTCACCCCCTCTCTTCCCTCCTTGCACATTTGCCCTCTTCCCTCCGCTCCCGCCGCCGCCGCCGCCGCCGCCGCTCTTTGGCGAGAACATCCCTGGATTTGGGGCTGGGTAATTACCCGCCGTGCCACCTCCGCTGCCGTATGGGTACCTCGGCAGCTTGTTTTCCTCCTCGTAATTTGATGGCCTTGGCGTCGGCCCGAGCGACGCCGGTAGGCCGTACACCTCGGCCGACCCGAAGTTCGAACCCCTCCCCCCGCCTCCGAGCCCCGCAGCGATGGAGTAGAGGTCGGCATGGTTGAAGCTGGACCCCCTTGGCGTGGGGTTCCGCGACGACTGCAGTGAGTAGATCTCGGCATTGGTCAGGTTCGACGGCCGTGGGGAGACCCAAGCCGCGGGCTTGAAGACGTCCGACCGCGAGGCGCTGGAGCGGCGGACGGTGACTCGGAGCTTGCCGTCGCTGCCGACCTCGGCCTCGGCCTCGAGGGGCTGCCGTGAGCCGTCGAGTGAGACAACGTCAGGGTCGACGCGGATGGAGATGATGGAAGCGGCTGCGGCACCAGGGAACTGGTTGGAGATGAGGGTTCGCGCGGCGCGGTACTCAAACAGGAAGAGCATCAGAGTGTACCAGATGATGCACTGGAGGACAACGATCTGGACCATGAGGTCGCCAGAGTAAGGGCCGTACATGCCGCGGAGGAGGGGGATGCCCATGACGAGGGTGTTGGGGAGGGTGGAGAGGGAGAAGAGGGTGATGGACCAGTCGAGGGAGCCACGGCGGGAGAGGTGGGACCAGAGGGCGAGGGCGAGGAGGACGAGGAGCTTCTGGAGGGTGTCGGCGGCGAGGAAGCGGAGGTTCATGGAGAAAGGGTCGTTGGAGGAGATGAAGTGGAAGGAGAGGAGGGGGACGGCGAAGAGGGCGACGAAGCGGTTGATGCCGGAGCACTGGTCCGGGGTGAAGATGCGCCACCACCGGACGGAGCCGTAGGCCAGGATCATCGCCACGTACAGCGGCATCATCGCCGTCATGACGTGGTAGAAGTCCGACCCCGTGATCATCGTGCCTCTTGGGATTGATCAAGAAAGGTGGAGGAAGACTGCGCTTCAGGTTCTTGCGAGCGAGCGAGAGAGCTTTGCAAAATCGCACTTCGCCTTTCTTCTGTTCCCCCTCTCTCTTTTTAGGGAACAAAAAGATGTCGAAAAAGCGGATGCACCCTGTTCACTTACCATGTGTAAAATTTTTAACTTGTAAAACTTTACTCGAGAATAAGAAACCCTCATCCAAGCACAAGTCCCCATTTCCTTTCTCTACCTCTCTTCACCGGCGACCGCCACACGACCGCCTCACGCGCCACCATAGTCACCACTTGGAGTGTCGGTCGTCTGTTGTTACCGCTCGACCACCGGTACCAAGTTGTTCTCTCTCTCTCTCATGCGCGCACAAAGCTTCGAGGTGAACTGCCCCCCCACCTATCTCCATAATTCGGGGTCGATCAAGGATGGCAACGGCAACAGAGAAAGGAAAGAGAGGTGACGTAGAGACCACAGATCAAGACTAGATAGGATAGGACTTCCACATGAAATAATGTTCTCTCATATTAAGTGTACACATGTAGGCAATTAAAGAACAATACAAGTTGGTCTCCATTCATCTTTTACAAATGTACTAGCTTGGAAGTGCCTTTATGCGAATTCCTAATACCTATACAACATATAAGGATCTTACATTGGAAAATTATCCAAAAAATCATAAACTTATCGTATGGTAACCAATTTAATCATAAACTTTTCAATTTAGCCAGTTTAATACTAAATCTTTTGATAATTTACAAATATAGTCTTTCTCGCAAATTTTAGTTGTAATCGCTGACGTGGACGTTGGCTGTGCCATGAGAGCTTTCCCGCAGGTCAGCGAGGGTGGCTAGCCAAAGGAAAAGAAAGAAAAAGAAAAAAGAAAAAAATTGCAAAAATTGTCATTATCAACGCTGATCAAGACATGTAAGATGGGCATTCATGTCAACGATTTTTTGCCAAAATTGGCCAAAAGGATTACATTGGCAAATTGTCAAAAGTTTTAAAATTAAAATTGCCAAATTGAAAAGTTTATGACTAAATTGGCCGTCAAACTTTTTGGATAATTATCCCAATCTTATTCTAGCTAGTGATCCCCAAGAGTCACAGTCTTGCTAAATTCCTATTTTGTCACCTTTTTTTTTTTTTTTTTTTTCTTGTAATAATAATGGTTAATACCAAGAAAAATAAAAAAACTGGTACATCTATGACAAATTTATCTGAGACTAATTTTTGACAGCAAAAAATCTCAAACTGGTACATCTGTGACAAATTTACCCCAAACTGATATACTTGTGACAAATTTACTCTCCGTTAGTTTTCGTCAAATTTTACTGTCAAATTTCTGAATTTAAAGACATGTGACAGTTGACGAGGTATACCAATTTGGGATTTTACTCTCTATCTGTCACATGTGTGCTCGTTTGTGATTTTTTGTGGTATTAAGCCGATTAAATGAAAACTAATGGAGGGTAAATTTGTCTTAGGTGTATCAGTTTAGGGTAAATTTGTCACAGATGTACCAGTTTGGGGTTAAAAAAATTAGTTTGGAATAAATTTGTTACAGGTGTACCGGTTTAGAGGTTTTTGTCGTATTAACCCTAATAATTAACATGATATTTCTAATTGGATTTGAGGAGGGGTCAGGTCAGGGGGGGGACTCAGTGTGAAATTGTAAGTGGGCCAGTGCAGCTATAAAAAGCACAATAGATGGAAGCATTTGGGAGGAAAAAGCTTTTCAAAGCATCTGATAAGAGATGAGGCCATGGCGGTTTGCGCTTGTCTTTTGTTCTTTATTTTGCAGTCTTTTTTTTTTTTTTTTTCCCATTTTTTGCCATGGAGAATACAGTTTTTACTTCAATAAATTCTCGAAAAAAGCAAACATGGAAACAACCAAAAAAGGAGAACAGATGAAACGTCAAGAAGGTCATGTGGTCTTGGGAGTCATGTCCTGAAAAGAAAAAGAAGCGTGGCTTTTCAAGTGAATCTCAGAAGCCACCAAAAGAGAGAGAGAGAGAGAGACATGGGAGTCGATCAAGTCAAGCTCAAGAAGTCCCGAACGCCATGTCTAACTTCACGCAGTGCAAAGAGGAGAGACTCTGGAATTTCAAGAGCATCTTTTGGTTCATATCATCCTGTTAAGCATGAAATCTTGTATTCAATTCTTATTCGGCGTAATCTGTAAGATGAAAATCACATACGAGAAAAAGTTTCCCGGTGTTAAGCGTGAAATCTCGTATTCAATTCTTATTCGGCGTAATCTGTAAGATGAAAATCGCATAAGAGAAAAAGTTTTGCCGGTGAATCCCGCGATCCCGACGTCGATGGCTTGTCTTTAACCAAATTTAGTTTAGTGTGAGAAAGACGACCCGGAATACCATCCGAACACTGAAAAAGGAAACTTGGTTTCGATAATTCAGAGTTTCCTTTGGACCCTTTCCCCTTTCATCCCCCTCTTAAGCTGGATTCACTGGAGAGTCACACTGTTTACCATGCTGAGAGTGAGCAAGACATAATGTAAATGATTGATCGTGTACCCCTTTGCAAATGCAGCGATACACCATTAATCTAGACATTGACGCACACCGCGCACCATAACTATAGCAAATTTCTCAGTTGCTAGGATCCACAGTCAAGCGCGAGGGTTTTCAAACTCGAATAACCTTGTGCATGGAAAAAACAGTTAGTTTCACGCGGAGTTTCGGAAGGAAGATCGATCCGTGGATGAAAAGTTCGATTCCCTTTGCATCGCTTGACCTGTGAACAAAAGCTCTTCAATTTTGCAATACCATAATAGCACTACTGATCCATAAAGCAAAGGTATACTTCCGATGATTTAATCCCAGTAAAAATTCTTGAAAGCACGAGTAACGATCCCCACAATAGCAATAGATAAGGCCGCAAGAGTGCTTCTTGCGAACACGCAATCACCACCTTTCACACTGTGATCATGTTGTTTCGAATAGTTTAACCTTAATTCGTGCGAGACGAGCATACATGATATGGCTACCGCACTAAGCACATACAAACCAGTCATGGGTGGGCGAAAATACAGATTCAGCAGCTTCACTTTGCAGGATGGTATGAACAAGAGAGGTTCAAGTACAGAATGCGAGCCAACCTCATGGTGCTTTATAAGCCCTTGGAACCAGGAAGATCGATCCACTGGAGCTGAATCTCCACTTCCCCACACTCGACATTTCTCAGTCTGAGGCACATGTCTTGGACAACCTGGCCTCCACTCCAGATGATGCAGCTTTCTTCGGCGAGGCAGTTTTTTCTACTAGGTTGCAGCCTCGTTATGACAGTGCCGCTGGGAAGGCCTTGCGGATTTATCTTGAGAGCTTCTATGAATGGTTTTATGTCAAACTCAGCATCTCCCATTTTGTCATCCTTGCTGAACGTATCGTGGTCATAAACAGTCTGCACTTAAGCGGGAATCCGAATAAAATATGAGAGAGAGAGAGAGAGAGAGAGAGAGAGAGAGAGAGAGAGAGATCTAAAATTGCTGTAGTTGCTCAATATGGCCCCGAAAATTGAAGCCATGAGGAAACATCAATTTCTGTCTTCTCCTAATCAGGAAAAGCTTCATTAAGTGAACTTGAGACTACAATGATAACCAGATGCAGAATGATGCCATCTTAATTTCTTTCAGATTGATGAATTGAAAGTATATGAAAGAACCTAAGCGCGGACACAGGTTCCTACATGTAAGCTCTGGCGTGTTGGAACTCTCCGAGTTCTAACAGTAGTAAAAGGGGCAATTACTTTATGAGGTCATCTCATTTGCTCTATACTATTCCTATCACATCGGGGATCCTAAGGACACTGAAAATAGTTTGAGAACAACCCAATTCTAGATGAGAGGGAAATCTAACTGTATAATGAGCTGCAGCGTCTGCAATGACTGAACTTAGAGAATACTGATGAGGCAGAGACCCGAGAAATTTGCAGTGAACGAAACTTGCATTTAAACCCTTTGAAAAATTACTAAGTAGGATGACCATAATAAATATGAGATGGCAATAAAACGTGATGCTATTGATAGGAAAAATGGTAACTATTTATAGACAAAGCAAGCAAAGAGAACAGCTGGTCTTGTGTTAAATGGCAAATATGTCAGCACTTTGCACTCTAAAGAGCATCACTGAGCCATGACTTCTTCTTTGCTTTAATGTCTTTTCCACAGCTAAAATGCACAAATAGTGGAAGAGCCAATAAACATACAAATAAACTCTCTCTTTCATTGTTTTCACACTCCACTAACATATGGGAGAAAATTTAGGAAGCATCATGACTGCATCCTTCCATGTATTGCCATTTATGCGATACGGATTTTGAATGAACACTCGACACATCTAAGCTGTGTAGGTAAGTTGAAAAACAAACAAATAAATTCTCATGTAATATGTTTGTAATATGGTTCGTGATGACCCTATAAAATTGCATACAGGTATGCTAAACTTAATGACGATGTCTTTTTTACACAAAATCTAGTCTTAATACAAGATACATCATCTAAAGATACTGTCAGACAACTTCTTTAGATAGTCCTTAACTTAAGCACACTAATAAGCAAAAGAGAAAAGAATGGCAAACACAGAGGCTGATGAGGACAGAGCATTGAAAAAAGAATTCATATCTATCCAACTTGAGAGAGAGAGAGAACTTACCAGCTTGACTGGAATAGTAGGATCTGAAACAGAGAGAGTTAGATCTTCATTCCACTCGGGATTAACGTCCTTCTTTATAAAACGGGTCTTCAATTTCTGCATCATATATTCCCCTTTAGCTAAAGTACTAAGAGAGATCAATGAGAATAATAAACATTTGACAACAAACCACCAAATAAAAACATATCCAACTAAAGTAAGTTCCTCACACAGGAATAGTGAAACATGATGTGACATCGGGAAGCCCTGACTATTATAAAAGTAATTGATGTTCTCTGACCTTAAGTTTAGGAATGAATTAACAACGAGCACGATGCATTTATATTCAGAAAGAGAAAGAGTACAATAGATATATCCTACCCTTCCTTTCTACAAAAGGGAAGACTTCAAAAAGGCTTGAACCTGATATGGGAAATAGTGATTCCTATTGGATCCATCGGATTGCTGTCTTAAACAGCAAAAGGGAAAAAAAAAAGTAGGATTCACATTTGAAGGTTAATATCAGCAGGACAGGAAGATAATATGCCATCAAGGCATTAAAAGAACTGAAGAAAGGTTAAAAGAGCTAAAAACTTTTTGGATTCCATGTGAAGAAGCAACTCCGATGATTTAGCCGAGTTCATTATAATGTAAGCATGGTTAGCAAGTTCTTCACTTGAGACTGCTAAGGCAAGATCTAGTGAAAAATAATCCATTACCATGAATAGCAAGTGAAAGCATGCACAGATAATTTATTAACATATCACCAACACTAAAAAAGAAAAGAAAATACTAATATCCTCATCAGTGGAAGTGGATGCGAGGCTTATCAACACGAGCAACGCATGGAAACTCAGGACAGCATCATGCAATTTTCCAAGAGGCAACACAAAAATTAGGGACTCCAGGCTCCATGAAAGGTGAGATAATCTCATCGAAGAATTCTCTCTCCACATTTGCTCATACAGCAACTGGATCGAGATCTCATCTCTACAGAGAGACCCTCTGCTCAGTACTTTTCATTCGTTCAATTGAGACATCTGATGGAACAGAGTTCACAATGCAACTTGAGGAAAGATCAAGGATTGTTGGCAGGAATAAATGGAGTCCCTGATCTTCAATACATAATCATGAAACAAAGCAGCTAAGAGAAATACAACAATCCACCAAGAAAAATCAATCAGTGAGACATCATAAGCTAATTTCCCCTTCACATCGGATCATTTGGGCAACGACCCGAGTCACCAAAAAGATCCAGAAGCACACCCATATTCTCATTTTTCCCTAAATCGATACGTGGGCGAAACAAGGGTCGAATCATCGTATCTCAAGCGTTGCATGCAAGAAAGGAAAAAAACAGAGAGAGGCTTCAAGGAGGAGGAGGAGGAGGAGGAGGAAAACCTGCTTCGCCATCTTGACGACGACGTAGGGATCGCTGGATCGAACGTCCCGGACGGCGAGGTTGACGCCGCGCTTGACCCGGATCCTGAGAAGGCCCAGCAAGCTCTCCATCATCGACGTCGAAGATCGACCCCCTCGCGACGGTGGTGTTCTCGGCGACGACATCTCTCCCCCTGTCTCCCTATTTATATGTGGACACGTCCAGTCGCTTCCCTCCTTCAATGCCACAACATCAATATCTCAAAAAATTTAAAAAAAAATAATTTAAGGAAAAAGAAAAGTCAGAAACACAACAACGCCGTGCGATTGTAGTAACGTCTATCATATTTAATACGATCAAATCGGCCAAAAAGAGCCACCTTGGTGGGACACCACCTCGCTTGACTTCGTGGGGATTTCTTGATTTGTCTTTTTCCTGGAAAATGTTTTCCGGGACGGAAAATTCACGTCGAACACCCTCCTGCAGCGGCCGATCGTGATGGGTCTTGATCACTTTCTCGTTATCTTTTACTTCGAGAAAGAAAATTCTGGAGAAAATGATTGTCGGAGGCCGAACAGCTCTGCGAGGGAGACGAAGATGGAGGTGAATTTTTTTAATTTTCTTTTTATTTCCTGGGGGAGAAGGAGGAGAGGACGGGGGAGGTGACCGGTAATTCCGGTGAGCGGTAGGGATGGCATTCTGAGGAAGCGTTGACTGGTTGAACGCGGCGGCGGCTTCATTCGTCGGACTTTTGTGTTTTGATTTTCAACGTGGCCACGTGACGTAGTTTGTTTATTAAAAAAAAAAAATACTTAAATAGATAAATTCGGAATTTTAATATAGTGCTATAATAGTATTGTAGATCAATTGGGTCCAAACTAGTTTTGTCCGTACGATTTCGACTCTCTACCGTCGTTGAGACTTTATTTGTTTTGCAGAAAATAGATAATTTAAAAATTATTTTTTAAAAAATAATTGTTTATATCACTTATAAAAATAAATGATTGACAGATATAAATTATTGTCGACAGCAAATTTTTTTTAATGGGCTAATTATTTCAAGTAAAACAAAGAGAGCCTAAGTAAAAATGGTCTCATGCTTAGTCAGAGATTGAGTTTTTACCGTGTCTTATTTCATGGAATCCGGAATTTTTTTTTTGGTCAACATGGAATCCGGAATTCAATTACTTCTATTTGACATGAACTTTCTCGTTATATAGTGAAAAATAAACTTTTGATGGCTTGAATTTTTTTTTTTTATGTAAATTGTTGGGCATCTATATAATATGGGGGGCCACATCATTCTTGGCACCTTTTTTTTTTTTGCAATGTCCCATGAATTGAGATCTGGTCGTTAAACATCAATAATAGGGTCCACATTTTTCTTTGATAAGTATAAAAAGGGCCCAAGTGGATCCTTACGCTTCTAAGATATGTGTCGTCAGATCGGTAGAAATAAATGTATACAACATTTGTATGATGTTTAATAAGATGAATATTATAGGGTTCTATTAGACTATGACCTGAATAATTAAGTAGAAATAAAAAATTTAAGTGACGGTTTAGTTTTGCTGAATGGAAAATATATCAAAGCACATACAAATAAATAAGCTACACAAATAAATGTTGAGGGACTCGAATGTTAACCTTAACCAGGTAATTAAATCCTTTTCTTTTTAAATTAATATGTAAGAAGAATAAGAATTGAGCTTTGTGGACAAGTGCATGATATGAAGTAGCATTTCCTTATTGTCAATTGGATTCTTAAAAGACGTGACGAAAACAATTGATCAAAAACTTCTCACACTACATTTGGTCTTCAAGATAAACTTTGTTATAAAGAAAGATTGCGATGAAAATATGTCAAATTGCCCAATACCAAATGTAACGATCAACATGGTCATGCGCAAATTTATGAAAGCTTTTGGCGAATTTGGGTTGGGATTAGACCTGCAAAAAATCCAAATTGATTTCTTAGAATCAAATGAAGTTTGATTATCGGGTAAAAAGCAACTGTATTTGGGAAACTTCTGAGGAAACCAGTAGGGTAAAAACAAATCGATCTGACTACCATATTTAGTGAACTGCATGCACACCAATGGTGATTGATCTCTTCCCTTGCACGAAGGGACAACAGCTAGGCCATAGATTTTGGGGGAAAAGTGTAAAAAAAGTTATAAACCCATTGCATTGGTGCTAATTTAGTCCTAAATCTTTTATTGATGCCAATTTAGTCCTAAACCTTTTGCATTTGCGCCAATTGAATCCTTTCGGTCAATTTTGGCTGGAAATTGATGACGTGGACACCAGCGTTAACATGGACATTTTAAATAATTTTTAAATAATTTTTAGTTTTTTCTTTTCTTTTCTGGTTTTCT